>QEPC01001547.1:1134036-1223591 GCA_003113815.1 Sphenodon punctatus
CTCCAGTCTCACGCAGCAAGGCAGGTGGAGATAAAGAGGCTCCTGTCCATACAAGCCACACAACCAGTACCATGCAGGGAGGAAGAATTTAGTCTCTACTCCATCCTATTCCTCGTTCCAAAAAAGTCAGAGGACTGGCGGGCGGTACTGGACCTCAAAAAACCTAAACCAGTCTATCCAAGTTCAAAGGTTTAAGATGGATACACTCCAATCCATTTGACTCACAATCTCCAAGAACAAATCCCTCAACCTCACGGAAGCGTACCCATTCTACCATCACACAGATGGTGGCTCAGATTCACGTATGCCCACAAACACTGGCAGTACACGGTTGTCCTGTTCGGACTCGCCACTTCTCTGAGGACCTTCATGAGGGTTCTTCTCTCCCTCATTGCGAACCTACAGAAACAGGGGATCAAAATCGACCCATACCTTGATAACATCAACTTGAAAAAGAGTAATCTTATCTGACACCTTCACAAATCCTCAAGCACTTGGGGGTAATTCTACATACCAGCAATTAAAATGATTCCTCTCAGTCCAAAGACAAGAGAAACTGAAGAGCCTCATAGATCAAAGCTGAGCTTGTAGAAAAGTGCCCCTGTAGTCTCTCGCCAGTCTTCTACGTTTCATGATATATCGTGCCTGGGACTTACACAGTGGGCTGGATTCCATGCCAAACCCTTGCAACGCTTCCTCCACCCCTGGCAGGATGACCTCGCAGAAGGCAAAAACCGATGTATAGAAATACCCACGAGGTTCAAAGAGTCGTTCCACTGTTGGACAACCGAGAACTATTTTTCATGCGGGCGTCCCTCAGTCAGACCCAGACAGGATCACAGTGACCACAGATGCGAGCCTGAAAGGGTGGGGAGCACACACCCAATGGAACACCATGCAGAGCAAGTGACTACAGTGGGAATGCAAACTAGGGATGGGCGAACGTGGTTCGGCAGTTTGGAGTTCGGCCCGAACTCGGCCTGTTCGGATGACTGAACTCGAACCCGAACGTGAACACACCGAACAAACGAACGGCGAACGGCGAAATGGCTGAACAGTTTGATCAGTTCGGATCGCATTCGGGTGAGTTCGGGTGGCAAAAAAGGTTCACTGGAAGNCTTGTGCTGTCCGGGATGGAAGGGGAACTGGACCATAGAACTGTCCGCAATTTCCCCTTCCATCCCTCCTCCCACTGCCAGCTGAACACAGCTGTTCTCTGCACTTGTGCCCATGACCCCCATGGCCTTTTTGGTGCACAGCAGTGCAGCAGAGAAGGCAGTGCAGCAGCCGACCTCTTCCTCCCGGCCCTGACTCCTTTTCAGGTGAGTGCAGTGTGGCGGCAGCTCCTCCCACTTCCCTGGCAAGTCCCCAGCAGCAGAGCTGTGGGGAGAGGCAGTCTGCAGCAGATGGCCAACTGCCTCTCCCCACAGCCCTGCCGGGGAGCGGGGAAGAGGAGCTGCTGCCGGCGCCAAAGGAGTTGGGGTTGGGAGGAGAGGCGAAGCAGCTCAGTCCGTTCCCCTGGTCCTGCCGTTGTTACCAGGCTCTTGATCCGGTGTTCCCTGCAAAAACTCCATGAAGAAAGCGCATCACCCAGGCTGAGGAGCCAGTTCAGCTGCCATCTTGTTGCCCCTCCTCTTCATTCACAGACTTGCTTCCTCCATGGGAGCCTGGCACCAAACTCAAAATGCAAGATGGTGGTGGAGAGTCTATTCTGCCTGGTAGTCCTGCAGGTATGCCAGCAGGGCTGCGAGAAGAGGTGAGGGTGCGTCGCCAGCCAGTCAGTCAGGTCTGGGTCTGTCTGTCTGCGAGTGGGGCCGCTTGGGTTTCAAGCTTTGCCTCAGGCTGGGGAGAAAGCGAAGGGGGCTCAGCCTACTCCCCGTTCCCCAACCTGGCAGCCCCTGCTCAGGTTTCAGGTCTGTTACCGCACTGAGCGGTTGAAGAGTGAGAGGGTGGGAGGTCCTTGAGGAGCTGTAAGTATAGTGTGGGGAGTATCTCCAGACAGGCCTTGGGGAGGGGTCTACATGACTTCCTCTCAGCTAGGTTTTGCCTCATCACAAATCCCAAAGGCAAAGAAAGGACCCGAGCAGCCAGCCAGGGCCACCGAGGACCCAGCAGTTTGACCGGTAGCAGCAGGACCCGTACCCTTCCAGTCATCTCAGAGAGAGGTACTGTAACTGCCACCCCCCAGACCCTCCCACTTCCCTGTCCAGCTTTGGGGGGCAGGGAATGGGGGACACCCAAGAGGAATTGGGGGAGCCAGGGCCACCCCATCCCCTTGCTGGAGCATCCCAGATCCACCCTTCACCCTTCTTTTGGGAGGCACAGAAACTGGGGAACCCCCCCCCCCAATGATAGCGCCTCCCTAGTAAGAGGGCTCTCTCCCCCTGTGGCAGGGCTTCATGCAGTAGCAAGGAGTTCCCAGGGTTAACTAATGTAATCTCCCTCCAATGTTAACTCTGGGAACTCCTTGCTGCTGGGTTAAGCCACACCATTGGGTTGGCTCCACCTACCATTGGGTTGGCTCTGTGCACTTCTAGTCCAGCCCTCTGCACTACAAATTTGCATAAATTAGTATGAAATAGCATATGTAAATTTCATGCAAATGTTTGTCCTCTTTTCTGGCAATGCATCGGTGGCCACCCTATCAGTGAGGGGCCTTTTCCATCTTCCACCCATTCCCACTTAGCTAGGCCCCAACACTGTTGCCCCAATTTCACCGCATGGTTCCACAGCTCCTTGGGGAGAAGGAGCAGCAGGTTTCAGATGCACAAATAGCTCACAGGTCAGGATGCTACATGGTGCTATTCCAAAAGGCTGCTACAAGGAAGTCCCTTATTTTAAAGTTGTTTTTGTTTTAAATGGAAACATCCCTCATTTCAGAACCCCACAGCTCCATAGTTCCCCTTGTTTTTTAAATTTGATCTGGCAACTCTAGTCACCAGCATTACTGGCATGTTTTAAATTATTAACACAGCAACTTTGGGGGTGAACTTCACTCCAGAAAGAAAGCTCATAGCTAGGGCTGTAAAATGCCACTCACCTGGTTGCCTCTAGCAAGTGTACTTTTGGAGCTAGCAAGTGGATTTNGGTCCCACAAATAGGTTGGGATGAGGCTGTTTAGGGCTGTTTAGGTGAGCTCCAACACCCTGAATCAGGCCCAGAAGACTACAGGCAGCTGGAAGACTACAGAGACTGAAGAACCGGTGTAATATGTTCCCGGCAGCTCAATCCCACCAGCTGCAGTCTCCGTACTGTCACCAAAGGTAGCCCCATGTAGAGCGCATTACAGTAGTCAAGTCTAGAGGTGATGAAGGCATGGATGACGGTGGCCAGGTCAGAGTCTGAAACGTACAGCCGAAGCTGATGCACCAGATGTAATTGACGGAAGGCACTCCTTGCCACAGCCTCCACCTGAGCATCCAAGCGGAGTTGCGAGTCAAGAAGCACCCCCAGACTCCGTACCTGGGGAACCAGCAGAGGGCAAACCCCATCAATTATGGGAGCTGTTACCCCTTCTGCCTCTCCCACCAGCATCACCTCAATCTTCTTGGGATTCATCTTCAGTCAGTTTGCCCTCATCCAGTCCCCTACAGCTTAAAGGCACTCATTAAGCACCGAGACTGCTGGGTCTGCGTCTGATGAAAAAGAGAGGTAGATCTGGGTGTCATCAGCATATTGATGACACCGCACGCCAAACCTCCTGACCACCTCGCCAATTGGCTGCATATACTCGTTGAACAGGAGAGGGGACAAAACAGAACCCATCACACAAGAGGTCTCGGTGTGATGAAAAATAATCACTGAGTACCACTCGTTGAGTTCTTCTGGCCAGGAAGGAGCGGAACCAGTCAAGAACCATACTGCCCACTCCTGCACAGTTCCTCAGGCACGTCACCAACATCTCATGATCAACGGTATCAAACGCTGCTGACAGATCTAATAGCCCTGGTCTAATTCTCAGCGAAAATCATCAACCAATGCCACAAGCACAGTCTCAGTGCCATATCCAGTACAAAACCCCGACTGTGAGGGATCAAGAAAACCGACACGATCCAGATGCTCTTGCAACTACCAGGCCACCACCCACTTAATAACCTTCCTTTAAAAGGTTATTATGTCCACAGAGGAAACTCTCAGAGAAACAAGCTTAGATGGTACAGACAAAAGGAGTCATGGGCCACAGGCCTAAGCAGTCCCGGGGTTCTACCCATTCCAAAACTGAATGAGCCCTTGCCCACACAGGACCCAGCTGTCTTAGAGTGCAGATTACAACTGTTTGCAGAAAAATATTTATTTATTTCATTATTTCTACCCCGCCCCATCCATCCTCACAGGAGCTCGGGACAGCTTACATAATTTTAAACAGATAAAAATGTACAAAAAAGGGGTGTTACAAAGACAATACATATGGTAAAAAGAGACAAGACTCACCAGCTAAAAATCCCATCCCTTATCCCATTACCTTCCCCCAAAGGCCTGGATGAACAGCCAGGTCTTACAGGCCCGGCGGAAGGCAAAACAAGCTGGGAGCCAGGTGAGCCTCCACAGCCATGGGTGTGACCACCAAGAACGCCCTCTCCATCATGGCTCCCCAGTTTAAATTGCACACAACGACATCAGATGCATGGGTCCTTTGCACAATCCAAAAGGGTTAGGCAATAGTATTCACACAATCCCACTAATGTCCCTCCAGTCTCACGCAGCAAGGCAGGTGGAGATAAACAGGCTCCTGTCCATACAAGCCACACAACCAGTACCATGCAGGGAGGAAGAATTTAGTCTCTACTCCATCCTATTCCTCGTTCCAAAAAAGTCAGAGGACTGGCGGGCGGTACTGGACCTCAAAAAACCTAAACCAGTCTATCCAAGTTCAAAGGTTTAAGATGGATACACTCCAATCCATTGGACTCACAATCTCCAAGAACAAATCCCTCAACCTCACGGAAGCGTACCCATTCTACCATCACACAGATGGTGGCTCAGATTCACGTATGCCCACAAACACTGGCAGTACACGGTTGTCCTGTTCGGACTCGCCACTTCTCTGAGGACCTTCATGAGGGTTCTTCTCTCCCTCATTGCGAACCTACAGAAACAGGGGATCAAAATCGACCCATACCTTGATAACATCAACTTGAAAAAGAGTAATCTTATCTGACACCTTCACAAATCCTCAAGCACTTGGGGGTAATTCTACATACCAGCAATTAAAATGATTCCTCTCAGTCCAAAGACAAGAGAAACTGAAGAGCCTCATAGATCAAAGCTGAGCTTGTAGAAAAGTGCCCCTGTAGTCTCTCGCCAGTCTTCTACGTTTCATGATATATCGTGCCTGGGACTTACACAGTGGGCTGGATTCCATGCCAAACCCTTGCAACGCTTCCTCCACCCCTGGCAGGATGACCTCGCAGAAGGCAAAAACCGATGTATAGAAATACCCACGAGGTTCAAAGAGTCGTTCCACTGTTGGACAACCGAGAACTATTTTTCATGCGGGCGTCCCTCAGTCAGACCCAGACAGGATCACAGTGACCACAGATGCGAGCCTGAAAGGGTGGGGAGCACACACCCAATGGAACACCATGCAGAGCAAGTGACTACAGTGGGAATGCAAACTAGGGATGGGCGAACGTGGTTCGGCAGTTTGGAGTTCGGCCCGAACTCGGCCTGTTCGGATGACTGAACTCGAACCCGAACGTGAACACACCGAACAAACGAACGGCGAACGGCGAAATGGCTGAACAGTTTGATCAGTTCGGATCGCATTCGGGTGAGTTCGGGTGGCAAAAAAAGGTTCACTGGAAGGTCAAACATGACAGGGAGGTGTCAGTCACTGAGGAGCAGACTTCCAGGCACCAGGGGTGGAGAGGCTTGCAAGAAACGAAACTAATTATCTACCTCCCCCCTTCCCAACACCTTCTGAGCTAGTCACTGTTCCTGAACAGCAGGCATTGAGTAGGATTTTTAGATTGCTTTAAGTTTCATTTAGTTTTGTACTGAAATGAAGCTTAAACCATAAACTGAAACCTTGTGTTATGCACTGTACAGACTCATTGAGTGTGTATGTATTTCACTACAGACTCCTCTTCTGTTTGTGATTTCCCCCCCATCCCATATATATGGGATGTATATGTGTGTATATAGATAGATAGATATCCATATGGATATTAGAGAGAGAGAGAGAGAGAGAGAGAGAGTAGAGAGTTGTAGGAGTTAGCTTAGTGATAGAGATAGCGTTACTGATTTAGTTTTAGTGTTTGTAGGAGTAGGTCTGTGTACTTATTAGATAATCTATTTAGTTCATAGCATTTAGTATAGTTAACAGCAGTTAGATTTAGTGTAGATAGATAGATATATAAATAAAAAAAACCATATAAAAACCAAAAAAACAAATAAAAAACAAAAAGAAAACCATATAAAACCCAATAAAAAACCAAAAAAAATTAAAAACAAAGAAACACCCATAACAACATTTCCCAAACAGCCGAACCGAACAGCCGAACGGCCTGTTCGGATGACCGAACCAAACTGCCAAACCCGAACTCGGCAAACTAACCGAATGCAGCCGAATCGAACGCAGCCGAACCGAATGGCTGAACCCGAACTGTGTTCTGTTCACCCATCCCTAATGCAAACACCACATTAGCTGGCTGGAGCCGCAGGCGATTTATCTCGTGTTATGAGATCTTATTGGCCTGGTACCTCTCCAAAAAATCGGCCTTTTCTTCTGGCATCATGCCAGTCCATAATAGCTAGGAGTGGGCATGAATCCTACATAGCTATGATTGGTCTTGGTATTTAAAAAATGAGGGAAATAACATTTACACCCCTCAAACCCCATGGCTTTTGAAAAATTGCTGAGTTTCATTGAGAAAAAATTTAAGGAGTCGATGAAGCGAACGCTGAAGTCTGTTACTGTTATTCTAAGCAATTTAGCTCCCTGAGCTATTAAATCTATTTCCATCTGCTGTTTAATCAGGTGATGCACAATAAAGTATTAATCATATCTCGCTGCATTATGTGCCAGAAATGTACATTTTCTGAACCTGGGCTTCATAAAAGTTTTGATAATTTTTTTAACACAGTCAACCCCCGTAAATTCCCAGGTTTACTTCCCCTCGAGATCCATGGCATAAATGTAATTTGGTTCGTGCACTTCTGTTTCCTGGGTGCACTCAAAGTCATAAAAAAAAGTATTTCTCAGATTTCTCCGGCTTGGTAAGACAAGCCATATAGCACAAATGAGTATTTACATCCTGAAACTCCTGTTTACATTGACCGCACTTCCTCCCCTTACACTTGTGTTCTTTTTGATTTTTTTTAAGGCACATAAAGCATTTTTTAACGTTCTTAAAGGAGACCAGACCCTCCACAGGGTTTTGCCCTTTGCCCCTCCAAACCCCCCTCCCCTTTGCAAACCCAGAGCACACCTTGAATATTTTCTAGCTAAGTTTAATGTGCAGAGTGAGTTTGCTAGTACATTTAGCAATGTGGTCAGGCTTCCCCGACCCTGGAAGCAAATCACTCATCAGTTTCTCTGCATTTCGAACATACTCAGCATAACACGTGCTTTGGAATTGCAGGGGTTTTTTCTAATTCCTGTAGTTGCTTTTCCTCCTCTTTAAGGTGTCTGCACACTTCCCCAGTAAGCTCAAACATTTGAAACATGTCACCACAGTTGCCCATGGCTACAGGTACATTGGTGTACATTACAGTCTTTTTAGAGGGGGGTGTTGGAACCCTCATTGCTTTTTTTTAAAATCTTTTTTTTTTTTTTACCAGGATCTTCAGGCGCTGGCATTGGCAAGTGCAGGGGATTTTTGCTTGGTCTCTGGACAGTGGTGAGAAGGACCTGCTTCCATGTTAGAGTCAGGGTCTGCGCAGTGAGAGAGAGAATAATTACACAAGCGCATATTCATATCCTACCCTCCCACCCCTCCCAGAAGAGGCACCATAACCTTTTTAACATACACATACCCCCAACCTGTCCACTTCCTTTTAGGGACCCTCTAGGCCTTTTAAATGAAAACACTCATGCAGGTGCTCTGCTTCTGTTGTTGTGGTTGTAGCATTCCTGGAGCCACCTATATGTTAAAAGCGAGAAAAGATTATTGGTGTTAATAAAACTGTTAAAATAACCCCAAACCTTTTCTTTTACATACCTCTCTCCTGCCCCATTTCACCTCAGGTCTTTTTAGGTTGACCATACCTGCTTTTAAAATAAAGGCAGGACCCTAGCTGAAGGGGTTTTTGTGGAGCGCTTATTTTTAAGAGCATTACAGAGTTTATCTGGTGGCATCAGCTGTGCGTCCTATGGGACATAAAGAAACCAGTTAATATGGGGGTAGCCTAAGAGAAAGGTGTGCTTAATGAGAAAAAATCAAGTAAGGAAAGCCTACCATCACTGTCCTCAAACATCTGGCTGGTGGTTATTCCCTCAAGTTCGTCCAAAGCTGTTTGTGGCTCTGAGGAAAAAAAGGGAGCGATGGGACAATAGTTATTTATTGTGCTCTGTGCCTCCCCCAATCCCCCATCAAAACTAAAAGAAATAGCCATTTAACCCTCATTTGTGGATGAGGCTCTCTCTCTCTGGACATGTTGAAAAGATCCTGACCTGTAATATAGAAACTAGTTGTTTGTTTGTTTTTTAAACAGCAGCCTCCAACATTTTTTTTAAATTTCAGGATTAATCTGCCATAAGCAGATTTCACCAGCATTGAAACCTCTTATGGTAAATCACTGATAAGCTAGACTCCTTTGCTACTAAAGATTAAATAGCCCCACCTGAGCTAGCCAGAGAAAATAAACTAAATTTTAACAATAGCCGCTGCTTAGAAATACCCCTGTAAAACTTCCTACCCCATAGTTGTGACGAGAGAATTAAAAATAGCCAAACTGCATATTTAAGCAAGTCATTGCATAGTTTCACCCCACCATGCAAGGGAGAGGCCTCACAAACCTAGGAAAAGTCTGCCTTAAGCAGAAGACGTTAGCAATTAAGCACCATAGGATAAGTCCCAGATAAGGCCTCCACCCCTTGTTAGTAGGTTAAAATAGGGACAGACCTTGCAAAAGGCAGAGAAAATGAAACAGAACCCCCCCCCCCAAATTTTAAATAAGTGTGTCACGGGTTTGTGGGTCCAACACCCCACTTTCCTGGGTTGGGTGACTCAATTTCCCTCACTTACAGCCCACCTGAACCAGTTCTCTCTCTCTTTGGTCCAGTTCTGCAAGGGGGAGAATCCTTTTGCCACCCCAAGGTCCAGAAAGCTTCCCATTTGCAGACTCTTTCTCTCTGGGTTCACAAGAGCTTGAAAAACTCAAGTGGCTCGCTTGTGTTCCCAATGGTAGACTACAGACACTTCTTCATAAAGATAAGAAGAAAGTTTGATTACATAAGCTAGAACAGTTGATAGAGTAGCTAAAGAAATGAAAGGTAATATAACGCATCCTATTCTATACTGAGTGAATCTCTATATAAAGCTTACCCTATAGAAAGCACATTCTCAATCAGTGATGTAGAATGACTGGGCACTGATCTCTTAGTTGTTAGAAAGCAAAGTCTTTCCTCTCAGTCCATAGTTCCAGCAGTCTGCTTGCTAGCAGGCAAGATGCAGATGGGTTCTCTACAAGAGGTAGAAAAAGATGGCTAAATTGCTCCTCTTTGTCTTGTCCATTTGCTTAAATAGCCTTTTCAAAGTCTGTGTTTGCCTTTTCCCGCCTTGGGGAAAAGCTTGAGAGGTGCCTCTCTACACGTAGGCAAAGCCAGCAGGAAGGCCCACAGGCAAACTTAATTTGCACCTAAATGGATTTCTGTCTGGTGTCAGTCCACATCCTTTAAATGTCTCCACTTCCTGGAGTTTCCCACTGTCAGTTTACACTACATGATTACATGACTTGAGTTGTCAACATTATATCCATGTTTAACCTTTAGCGTTACATATATGCTAGAACTAGTATCTCTCCTGTGAGGCCTCATGTTCCTCCATGACAAAGTGGCAACTACCTTTAGAATTAAAGTGCAGTGCATCCAAGATTTAAAGAAAAATCCTGCAAGTCCACATAAAGCCTAATACAGAGAAAAGTCAGCTTCGCATATGATAAAAGCATTTAAAATCCCCCCAAATCATAGATTTATAAAGAGAAACAAACTACCAGACCCAAATATTAAAACAAAACATTGCATGCATCCCAACTCCCCCTCTCAAGGGTACCCTCTAGCAGCATGGTACAACTCCACAACCATGCAAAATCAAGGTCCTCCTAACCTAAGCACTTAGAAGCATAGTCCCAAAGAAAACTCCCCTTTAAGCACGGGCCCCAGCAATTAGAAAAACTTAGGATAGACAGATGCAAAGATTTCAATGTTAAAGCCACAAGCAGTCAGATAAAAAGAGGTAAACCATAGCATTTTGAGAAAACCATTTACAGTCCCTTCCAGCACACTTTTGGTTCTCAATATTAAAACCCGCACAAGCAGCAAGATAAAACAGAGGAAGCCAACCAGCATTTTAGAAAACTTAAAATAACCCAGAAGAGGCACAATGTGCATGCAATAAGCCCCTAGCTCACAATGTTAAAACAGCAAAATACCAAAGCATTTGGGAGTGGGGGGGGGAAATAAAAACCACATTCAGCAAAAGTTTTAAAAAAGAAATATCCCCATTTGCTTAAGCATGAGTGTTACATTCAGCCCCATTACGCTGGGGCATAAATTAATGCAAAGGCCTCTAGGCCCTTCTCCTCCATCGCCAACTCCCTACTCCACGCTTCCCACCTTGCTGCGCCGTATGCTTGGAACAAACTTCCTGAGGTGGAGAATCAGGCCGCCTCCCTGTCCATATTCAAGTCCCACCTAAAGGCCCACTTCTTCGAGATCACTTTTAAATCATGAACCCAGTCCCTATCCTTATCATAGCCTTGTGGATTTCAACCATGTTAACTGAAATAAGTAAACTTACTGAATACCTGCATCATGTAGTCCATTATTCATAGGAAGAGTCTTATTTGTAGTTGTCTGTGTCTTGATTAGATTGTAAACTCCATGGAGCAGGGACCGTCTTTATATAATGTGTATATGTACAGCGCTGCGTATGACTAGTAGCACTATAGAAATGGTTAGTAGTAGTAGTAATAAGCAGATTCAGGCTTAGATGAATCTCCAAGGGGAGGGAGTTCCATAATTGTGGGGCAGCCACTGAGAATGCTTCCCAGGGGGACCCATATCAGGGGTGCACATGGGCCCTGCACTCACCCCCACTTTGGGTCCCTTGGGAATGAGGGACCAAATGGGGGGGTGAGTGCAGGAGGGAAGAGGCCACCTCACTTCCCCCCCCCCACTCAAAACAAAGCTGAGTGGGGAAGTTTCCAGCTCAGCTGAGCAGTGCGCGAACTCAGGGGGGAGCAGGAAGCAGTGACTGGACCAAAGGGGCAGCAGGCCGGCGATGAGGTGAGTCAGCCTGAGGAGTCGAGTAGCCAGTCAGGTCGCGTTTGGGTACCAATTGGTGCCCGAATACAACAAGGGCGAGTCAGGAACCCCAGATTCAATGGAGTGACCAGCTCATTGGGTACTTGGTTGCAGTTCTACACCAGATGTAATTGGTGAAAAGCACTCCTGGCCATCACCTCTATCTGGCGATCCAGGAGCAGCCCAAGACTGCACACTTGAGTGACCAAAGGAGGCTGGACCCCAGTGGGGGTCCCTATGTTCCCACAGTTACAAAGGCTGCCAGCCATCATCACCTGTCTTGTCTGGATTCAGTTTCAATCAACTCACTTGACTGTTCTTGCAGTCAGCAACAGCAACCAGCCAGGCACTAGGTAAGCACCGAGACTTCAGGAAGTTGGTCAATGCTCTATCCACAATAACTCCAATGTCTTTTTCCTGTTTAGTGATGCCTAAGTTAGATCCCAGCATTGTGTATGTATGGAGAGGGTTATTTTTCCCTATGTGCAACACTTTGCACTTGTCAACATTGAATTTCATCTACCAACTAGATGAATAGCTATAGCATGACAGAGAATGATATAGGAATATAGTGGGATCACTTAAGTAGAATTTTAATAACTCAGGTTTTTGGATATGTAAAATTAATTTGTTTTCCCCAGCCTCTATGGAGATGTCTTGGTTCTTGATCTGAATAAGCAGAAGTCTGAATCCTGATAGTTACAGCATTTGAGGTATCTAGATTATACCCACCCAGCTTAAAATATCAGTATTAATGTTTTCTTGGTGGTTTGTGGTTAAAATATTGTAGAATATACCCCTACACTTCAGTGGGAGTCTACTACTTATTATTTCTATAGCACTACCAGCCGTATGCAGCACTTTACAGTCACAGATTTTGGAGACTGGTCCCTGCCCAGTGAGCTCTCAGCTTACAATCTAAGATGGACAAGGGTGGGGGAACACAGGGAGAGAGAGACAATCCCATTTTACAGATGGGGAGCTGAGGCTTGCCCAGTGCCACCCAATGAGTTAATGGCTAGGGCAGGATTAAAACCCTGACTTCCCGGGTCCAAGTCCAGCACCTTATCCACTACACCACACTAGTTCTCTAATATCTGCATGTCAGGCAGGCTGCAGGTAGGAATTAGGGAAATTTGGTTCTCTGTCTCCAGCTCTCCAGCCACATGCAGGTTTTCACTTGCAGCCAGGCAGAATTGTGTGTCATGTGTGTATAATCCTGTCAGTTCTGACCCCATGGCATCTCAGGCGGGCTGTAGGGGGAATAAGGCATCAGGTTTCCCTGTCCCTAGCCCACCCAAGACTCTGGGTGTTTTTAAACAAGATGGCCTCACACAAGGACTGCCTTCAGGGCCGGCCCCAGGCATGTGCCACGTGCGCGCGCCACACATGGCCCCATGGCCAGCTGGGGCCCCAAGACTCTGGGTGTTTTTAAACAAGATGGCCTCACACAAGGACTGCCTGCAGGGCCGGCCCCAGGCATGTGCCACGTGCGCGTGCCACACATGGCCCCATGGCCAGCTGGGGCCCCGCACTTGCCTGGCTGGGCAGCAGGCTGCAGCCAGCTTCTCCCCCAATAAGTGATTCTTCCTCCCCTCCCTGGGATATAAGGCTGTTTGTTTACAAACAGTTCCTCCCCATGTGCTGATCAGAAGGTTGCTACCTTGTAAAGAAGGTTCTTCAAGATGGCTCCCAACGTTCTCACAACTGGGTTGTGCATGCTCACCCTATTCAAATAATAGACCACATGATGGTCTCGAGCTCCTCTAGTATAAAAAGCACCCTGCTCCTCTGAATGACAGTTTCTTTCAACCCTTTCTAGAAATATAAGAAAAGAATTCCATGCGGGGCTGGAAGGGCAGGTGTTGTGAGAATGTTTGGAGCCATTTCAAAGAACCTTGTTTTCAAGGTAGCAGCCTTCTGTTCTTCTTCGAGTGGCTCCTCACATGATATTTTTACATGGCTCCGCCGGGTGGGGAGTCCGTGGGCGTGCCACTGCATGGACGGGGCATGCACACAGCTGCACACGCATCCCCACTCACCCACCACTCATCCACACCCACATAGTAACCACCGTTTCCCCCGGTTGCTCCGTGCGTGGGGATGAGTAGGGGGGTGAGTGGGGATGCGTGTTAGGCAGGTGCGCACGTACCGCCACTCACCATGGGTGCGTGCACCGTGTTGTTTACATGGGGTTCCCCCACCCATGAACACACACAAATCTACGTGCTCATGGAGGAGAGGCCCATGTAAAAAGGGCCACATTCTCACAACTGTCTGTCTTATACTATCTTAGGTAGGAATTTAGAATGTAAAGCAATATCTATTCTGTCTTGGAAAATAAATCTGCAAATATGGTTTTGAGATTATTATGACTGCTATTTCACTAACTCTTCTTAATGAAGTTATTGCTAACAGGAATACTGTCTTTAAACCCACACCCCATAACCAGTTCATTTGCGCCCCCATATAATCAATTCACGCTGGTAGATGAGACCAACATTAAAATTTCATGCTTACCTTGTGAAAGTTATGCAAGTTGTATTTAGGTGGATCCCCCTGTACAGAAGTAGGTCGGTCATAGCAAGTATCAGAGTCACATGAACACGAGAGCCCTGTGGGCACAAATTAAATGGTTATGGATGGGGGGGCAGCGTGAATTGATTATATGGGGGCGGGAGTGCAAATGAACTGGTTATGGGGTGGAGGCAGCATGAACTGATTATGGGGGCACAACTGAACTGGTTATATGTCTCTTTTCATGGCATAATGCGCTTAATAAGCTAGCTGCATTTTGGGTGTCTTGTGCGTGTGATAGCAGCACCTCTGGACTGGTCACACCGCATGCATGCACAAGGCACAGGCGGCACCGGCAGCAAGAAGCAACAGGCCCTGGAGGCCAGACTGGCTAAGCTCACTCCCTCCTCCAGTAAGGCAGTGGAAGCAGTCAGTCTCTCTGTGCTTGCCTCACTGCCCGCTTGGCTGCCCGTGCAGTGGAACCACTTCTGGGGAGTGATGGTAGACGCTTGGCTGGGGAGGGGGGAGGAAGCATTAGGAGGCCATGCTTCTCCATGGTTTCTTGGAGGGGTGGAGAATGGGAATCCTTCCTGTCCAGAGGGAGTAAGTTTTATGTAAATTTATACATTTACATAATTAGCTGGGGCCTAATTATGCAAATTAGGCCCTGCACCAAGACTTCGCACATGGCCTCACAAACCCTGGGGCCGGCCCTGTGTCTGCCTGTCCCTGCATGGGGTCCATCTCTTCAGAATGTTGGGGGGAGGGGCAGTGGGTGCTCCCCGTGCCCACCCATCCCCCACGTATCTCCGGGGGCCCCATACACGAGGCTTTCGGGGAAAAGCCAGAGTGCCCCATGCTTGGACAGAGTGGGCAGTGCATGGGCAGGGCAGTTGTGTGTGAGGCCACTCGTGTGAAGTGTTCCCCGTGCATGGCACCCACAGCTCTGCAACCTGTATTTCTCGTAAGTGCCCTCTAGAATTTGCATATCTGGCCACCCTAGTTTTGGAACCCAAGTCCTACGAGAAGGTAAAGTATTTGGATATGTTAGTCTGGAGAAAAGAAGACTAAGAGGGGATATTAAAACAGTCTACAAGTATATGAAAGGCTACTATAAAGAAGATGGAGAACATTTGTTCTCCCTTTGTATGGAGGGCAGGACAAGAGGTGCAAGCTGCAGAAACAGATTTCCACTGAACCACAGGGGAAAGTCCCAAACTCTAAGGACAGTCAGGCAGTGATTAGATTAGATTTATTTATGGTTCAGTCAAACCAAAGTACAAAAACAGAAAATATAAAAATTATTAAAAGTGCATAAAATAAAAACAATACACAAAGTATAAAAAGACTGTTTCGCAATACTTTTTCTTATATTTTGAGCTTTAAAAAGCAAACCTGCTCAGAGAATAAAATATTGTTACTGACCTTTTAAAGAGATTTATCCTCATCACTCCAATACAAGAGGTGCTAAGCTAAAGGGTGAGCTATTTTGCTCTTACCCCACTGTAAAATTAGCTCAGGTTAATCAGGTCATGAGAAAAGAGCATCCTCCAGTGTTCAAGGCCATGATAGAGAAATCTACAGAGTAGATTAGATTTCATTACTGCAGATCCACGCCTTCTGGATGGGGATGGGTTAATCACCTCCGGTGAAAGAAATTTGGGTCTACAAGCAGTGTCATGCACCATGCAAGGACAGCAGCAGGGGCTAGGTATTCCAAAAGCACATGCAGTTCTTCCATTTATAAAGGTTGTATGGTTACTACAAAACGTATAATTCTTTCATCATTTTTTCTCTACTGTAGTCTGAAATGACCTTGCTTTTTAAAAGGAATGCTATCAAGTTCATTTTAATGGTCTGCCTTTACTTTCCATTCTCTGCAATACCTTTTTATAAGCTTTAAAAATGAATTTCACGTAACTTTTCATTTTTCAATGGGCATGGTTAAACAAGAAAACCTCAAATAGTATAGAATTTGTGTACTGAATATAAGTGAATTGGAAGGGGATGTCTGTGCACATGTTCATGCACATATGTGTGTGTGTGCATGTGTGTGTAACAATAATATTAAAATATTACAAGAGTTATCCGTTCACCTGTTTTCTAATGGTCTCTTTTGCCCTCTAGTGGGTTTTACCATTATTGCAGCTTGTATTTCTAGCTGTTTGCTTCAATTTGCCTCGTGCGCACACCGCATGTATGTACGAAGCACACCTTCTTTGCACTATGCGTACACTGTGCATGGTATTCATGCAGTGAATATGGTGCAGAGGCAGTGCACACATGTTCTGCGCTTGGTGCCTGTCTGCCACCTGTGCACAGTGCATTTGTGCACCTTGAATTGGGCCCGTGTGAATGCAGCCTTAGCATTTGGAGGTAGGAAGTGGATCCAGGCCCAGGAGCCAGATCTAGAAACTGGAAAGAGGCATAAAACCTGTCCTAGCCATTGGCCCCATTGGCCCCTGGACCTGGAGTTACCCATCACTGCACTAAGATCTCTACAAATATGCTTTAGCTTTTACGTACGATGTGCACATTTTAGTATCTAGTGAGATTTGTGTTCTTAATCTGGGTTTTTTTCTTTTCTTCATCATCTGGTATTTTGATTTCTCCCCCCCCCCTTCTTTTTTCCCATGGTGGATCATTGGAGGGGGGGGTGCCCCCATGTGTGCTGCACTTAGTTACTTGCTTTAAAATTACAATTTTAAAAAAAAATAGCTTGCCTGTTTCCCCCTGTGTAAATTTGGGGCGGGCGAGGGGAGGTTTGTTTGCAGTCTGTCATGCGCTGGACTTTGAGGTTGATTGCTTGCTTTAAAATTACAGGTTTGGGGAGGGAAGGTTGTTTTTTAAAGGAGAGCTTGCATGTTTCGGTGATGTTGCCAACTCATTATTTAGTCATGAGAATCATTGTTTGTAAGGATGTTTAAAAGCCATAAGTGGTGAGAGTCATGATAAGCCTGAGAATTTTTGGCTTTCACTAAGAAAGCAAGTTTCCCTAAAGTTGTGGAGAGAAGGTTTAAAACACAACTGCAGTGTTTGGCTGAGAAACTGAAGGCAAATGGAAAGAACCCCAGGTTAATTATTGCTTTAAGCTCTGAGTCTGACCTGTTACGTTAGTTTGTTCAGATGGTTTATTTTTACTTTTCTAAGCTGTTGGTGAGAGCATACAAACTTTTCAATCACATTGGGTTTGTTTTCTGTCTTCTGCTGGCCACATTAATGCAGACATACATAATTGCTCTAGAGTTCCTCCACACAGACTGATAGCAGACTTCTGCACTCAAAACTTTCCAGAACTCTACTTTTCTCTAACTTCTGTCAAAATAAAGTATGGAGTACTGATACTGGTTATAAGGCATGGGTGTTTGCATGATCTCCTCCCATGGAAATAAGAGGATGGGAGTGGCTGTGGAATTGCACTACCAGTTCCTGGTTTATCCACGTTTACCCTTTTCTCTGGGGTTCTTATTTATGCCATAGGGCAACTCTCATGTTCATGTGACTCTGATACTTGCTATGACCTACCTACTTCTGTACAGGGGGATCCACCTAAATACAACTTGCATAACTTTCACAAGGTAAGCATGACATTTTAATGTTGGTCTCATCTACCATTGGCCTGACCCCACCTACCATTGGCATAGCCCCCCCTACTGCTGGCCCTGCCCACTGCCCCAGCAGCCTCAGAACCTACCAGCCGCCACTGAGGAAAGCACCTATATTGGGTTGTGTGGTTCACCCATAAAATCACAAATATAGCTTCTGATGCCATGTGGTACCAAGTAAGTTCTTCCTATCATATGAACCAAAATGATATGCAACAGCCACTTTTGACATAGAAATAATAGGTATGGTAGATGGATGGATATATGTATGCACAACTACTGATTTGCTAATGTGAGGTCACAGAGCACACTTTAGTCACATCAGACATTAAATGAGTTGTGGAACCACCTTGGTGGTCATGTTCTTCAAAATTTAGTTCAGAGTTTTTAAAGAATGCAATCATGACCCTGTGTCTCTCATTCAGAAGCACAATAGATCATATCCATGTCCGCTAAACTAGCCCACTGTTCTGACAGCTTAGGGGGAGACAACAACTAAGCATATTAACTGTTCATTGTCCCTTGTAAATGTGGGGCTTCCAAAGAGGTGCTAAATATGGAGAAGCGATAGGTCCCACTTCTCGAACCGTATGCGCACGACATACAGACAGAACTGAAAGTGTGTGTGTGTGGACCAAATTGGCACTACTGGCAGACTCCAGTAGCAGCACAGATGAATTCAAGTGCAGGCAACCACACAGTGCCAGTTCAGTCCATGTATGCACGGACTCTGGATCTGGTTCTTAGCTGTTCAGCTTCAAGACTGAGGGAACAACACATAATTCCAAAACAAAACTGTAATAGGGTCAGGCTTTGAGGGGGTGAGTCTTGTCAGGAATCGGATCTGCACTCCAGTGTTCCAGTCCAAGCAGGATCTTTAGCTCCACGTGTCTTCTTTACAATGAGTTCACCATCACCAACAACACTCACATAAATAGTCCAGCACGGTTGTTTTCTGGATGGCTGAACAGCAGGCCTCTCTGACCAGGCACAATCCCACCCAGCATCTTCCCCCCCTGCGCCTAGGCCCTGTCCTTAAAGGCCTCCTGAACCCATTGCCCCATCCTTGAGCAGGGTCAGAACTCCTGCCTACCTCCCCGGCAGGGTAGCTCCCCCAAGCTCAGGCTCCAGGAGCTCCTCACCCTGCTTTCTCCAGTTTACTCAGGTCCCAGCTCCTCCAGCCTGGCTCCTGCCAGCTGGTTCCCAGGGACAGCCCTCTGCTGCTGGACTGGCTTTAGTTTCTCAGCCCATTGGAGGCTTCACTGCCTCTCTCTAGTACTCGCCCCCGAACTGAGCAAGACAGCTCTCTTTTCAGGCCTTAGGGTTGGCCAAGCCATGCCAGCTCAGCTGGCCCCACTCAGCTCCAGTCACTTCCACCACTTGCCTTCATTAGACCCCATGGGCAGCCACCGACTTTCCCTCTTAAAGAGCCAGCACTCCACTTAGCCCAGGAACTGGATCCTGCAGTGTCTTAACTTCAGCCCACAGGCCTGGTCCTGCAAGGATCACAGCAACCCTGTCACAAAAAAAGTTCTAAATTTCATTCATAACTTAACTCTCCTATTTTCATAATGAAAGAAATATGCTGCACTTGATAAGGGATGTACAATGCAGCCAAATTTAAAATGCTAATTCTAATTCTAACTTGTGGCACAATATAGCCTGTTGGATATATCACAAGCATATGTCTAGCTTGTTATATCTTTTGCTGTTCTTTATAATTAAAAAAAAAAAAGTGAAGTGTAAAGAGAACTGTCATTGATATAGGCATTCAGAGTTCTGTTCATTCCTGTTCAGCCAGAATATACAATACTAGAATGGTGAAATTTTCCAAAATTAGCCAGGTAACAAAAAGAATGAGGGCCAAGGCAATGACACAATTACATTCAACAATAAAAGGGATGTGATTTTGATGCAGAGATGCATACAAAATTACAACCAGGAATATACTCCAGACGTACTACAGTCCATGAACTTCTCTCCTCCTCTGTCCCCTCTCTTGCCCTCCCACGCCTCTCCTGAGCCCCTAACCGCCTTCGTCCCTTCTCCCTAGCTGCCCCCCATGCCTGGAACTCCCTCCCTGCCCACATCTGCTTTTGTACCTTCAAATCCCTCCTCAAGACCCCCCTCTTCCGCTCTGCCCTCCCCGACGTCTTGCTCCCCTCAGCTAACTCCTGCTGATACCCTCCATCCAGTACAATCTATTACCTGAGGTCTGTGTACTCATATCCTCACCACATGGTGCAGCCAGCTATCATTCTCGATGTAAACAAGTCACGCACATGCACCTGGGACCTTGCATCTTCGTGAATGTTACACCCCTTGTCTCTCCCTCTGTTCCCCTTCCTTTGTTTCTTCCACCCTCCCCCCATCTCTCAGATTGTAAGCCCTAGGGCAGGGACTGTGTCTATTCCATTACTTTGTAAACCGCCCAGTACATTTCTGGTGCTATATAAATGCTTGCTAATAATAATAATAATAATTATTATTATTATTATTATTATTATTAATAATAATTATTAATATGTGGGAAAGGAAAATGTGCTCTAGATTCTAGGGTACACAGCAGTAACAAGTAAAGGATCCAAGTGGGAATTGATAAACCTTTGAAATATGGTTCCACTTTGAAAAGCCAATCTGCACAAATGACATAATGAGTTTTCATATTTGCTGTGTCTCCGTATCTTACAGATCAGCTTTTCTCAACTTTTGAGAAAACATATATAGGCATAAGAATCAGCTTAACAAACTGAAAATCATGCTACGTTCTTTCCGGGTCATATCTCATAAAAAGAACTGAGGCCAAATCCTGCTCTCATTTTCACCTGTGCAATTCCACATTCTGAATTCAAATGAAATTTCTCAGGTGCAAAGGGGGGAGGGCAGGAGCGTGGAATTTACCTCTCTGACTGGAACTCAAATAACAAATCTGTTGATGCATGCACCAGAATAATATCGAGGTCACTCTCTGGTGTCTTCCTAGGAAAGACACTATGCTCCACTTGGAAAAAGTAGAGCAAAACCTTATTTTTGCCAAAATTCAGCAGATATGATTCTGAATAACCAGAGGAAAATAATTTTTATTAAGAACCTGTCATTTCTACATAGTCATTTGTTGGAACATTAAAGCACTTTAATGTCTTCAGCACTCTATGTATCAGCAGGAGAAAACATAAATTAGGCAAACTACTGGCATGCACAAATTAGAGCTATCAATAAGATGGAGAATATTAACACTAACTAAAGGACAAACACATTAACATTTGGAGTGGGCCGCCTTCTTTCACCAGTTCTGAATGCTTATCTTATTTCTGCTTGGATTTTCCAGCTGCCGTATGCACCTGCCAAGAGTTATATGTATGTATGTATTCAGAACCGATAAACCTTTCAAATATAGTTCCACTTTGAAAAGCCAGTCTGCACAAATGCTTCATAACGAAGGTTAGACCCAGTGTTTCAACTTGGTCATGCAAAAGGCACAAAGTAATACCTTCAATATGGAAGTAATGGTAAACATATTTTATTTACCAGTTCTACATAGGATTTTAAAATACTATGTAAAAGATACCATTCCATGCCACAATCTTGGAACAAATGCATAGGAGGTCTAGACCAAAGTACTGAAGCTGACTGCTCTAGAGTCTTTGCTATTATTCAGTGTGCAAGCAGGGCTTAAACGCCATCTTGTTTCTCTCTCAATTCTCATTGAGAATCAAGCTTCTCAAAAAGAATAGAGAAAAAATTAAGAAAAGCCCCAATCTCAAAACTTTCCCATTGAAAATTTTTCCCCGCGATCTACTCACCAGAACCGTGTGTGATGTGTCCCGTACCAAGTCTCCTGTCCACGTCTGTCTGTCTGTCTGTCTTCTCTGCTCTCTTCTCCGTGATGGGGAAAAAAACAAGAAAAAGAACTGTGCATGCAGAAAATGCCCGCTAGGCCATTCTGCAGACGTGCAGCCCTGCTCCAAAATGGTGCTCGTAGCATCGTCACCATTTTTAAAAAGGGCAGTCAATCTGCACATGCACAGAACAGCTGACCTTTTCCAAAATGGCAGTGATGCTGCCAGCGCCATTCTGGAAAAGGGCTGCGCATACTCAGGGACAGCACAGTGGCCATTTTGTGCATGTGCAGTTCGGTTTTTTTCTTTTTAAGCAAGATTCTTGAGAGAATCTCACACCATTGGCAAGGTCTCAGTGAAATCTCGCTGATGATTCTCAATTCTCATAAGAATCAAATTAATTCTCATTTCAGCCGTATCTGCAATTGAATCAAAAGGGCTATTGCTATCTCTTTATATTTGGGTTGGAGAACCTCTGCCCCTCTTCTCCAGGGCTGCTTTGAAAATTAGTACAAGTTTCCAAGGGCCACACACAAGTTGGTGCTTAAGGAAAAGGAGAATCCAGATCATGTATCTGTGTCATGGATCTTCCCCTATCCTTGTGTGTTTGCCCTCATTTATTAATTATTCATTTTATTATTTTAAATTATTTATATAGTGCCAGGTACACTGCTGGCGCTATATAAATGTTTGTTAATAATAATAATAGTGCAAGCAATACACCTGGTGTTGTAGGTCCCTGTCCTAGTGAGCTTACAATGTAGGAGAGACAAGGAAGTGGAGGGGAACAGAGGGGAAGACAGGAATACATTCATAAAGTCAAGAAGTCACAGGTGCAAGTGCCTAGCTTTGTTCCAAGGTAAATGGGAGAGGGAGGTTTTCAGGAGGGATTTGGAGGGAGGGAGCAGAATGAGTCTGTCCAGGGAGGGAGTTCCAGTTATAGAGGGCAGTGTGAGAGAGAGGCTGAATACACTGAGGAGCAGGAGGCTCAGGGACAGGTGAAGGTATTTTCAGGAGAGGAGTGGAGCTCCTGGGTGGGAATGAAGTGAAAAACACATGTACAGAGAGAGGGAGGTGGGGGAAGGCTGCAAAGGGCTTTGCCCTCATCACCGCTCTTTTACCCTGAGCTCAATCTTTCAGTGCTTGGGGGTAGGACTAGTAACAGGATTAAGGGGCAGATACAGGAACTGGAAAGAGGCCAAATAAAAACTAGCCACAGGCCACACTTGTCAACTGGGCCTGAGGTTCTTCATTCCTGCTTTATATATTGCCTTTTGTTCCCCACATCCTTCTCAACCCTTCACCACCTATTTTTCTTTCATTCATACCTTCTACTTGTTGCAGAGTAATAACTGATTCGCCATCAGTAAGGACAAATGCAGCTGAAGGTTTAACAACAGCAGTTTACTTAAGTTTTCCAGGCACAGATCCTTAGTTACATCTAACTAGTAAAAAGACAAAATGGAGACTGAGACAATGAGAGAGAAGGGAAGAAGGAGCAGTTACACAAAGGAATTCAACTGGAAAACCCCATCTCCCTTCCATGTACACATCAACTTAGCAGTGCCATCTGGTGGCTCTATAGTCAATTACTTTTCTTAATTCAGTAACTTTAACTTATGGATGTTGCATATACCAACACTACTATGCCGCCTCTAGGGCCAGAAGAATCACTCTTTCCTCATCCATGTCATTCATCAACTCTTTCCTTAGAGCACACTTTTGCTTCTCACTATAGGTATTCCCAAATATTGCCTGTCTTGCACTTTTACTTTATATCTTGTCTTGTGTTTGGTGTGACTTATGCAGACTGTACCATCTTTGGAGCAGGGGGTATTGCCTTATTTTCTGTAAATCTGCAATGTTAGAAATGTTGACAGTTATTAATAATCCTGCTGTGTTAAAAAAATAATAATAATTAAGGGTACTTGTATTTTATATTGAAACGTGGCATCAACTATACATTTTACCCTATCAAAAATTGACTGTAGAAAAGTGTTTCAATAAGCTGTTAGTTGAAGTATCCCTAGATTACTTTTAGTGTTACTCTATTCCTCTTTAAGTTGAAAAGCATTGAGCAGAGTTTTCTTGAAGCCCTGGGAGGTATAGGTAAAACACATAAGTGCTCCATTAACTTAAGCTATGAATTAAAATTGAAATTACAGACTTATCTACAGCTTAGGCATGCACACAGATGAATATGTGTATGAAATGTAATTTTCCATATATAACAAAAGAATATTCTGTAGTTAACTATAACTCTGACATGAAAGCATAGTTCATGGGTTTTTTTTTCAATAGATCTGTTTTCTTTAACCCAGGTATGGTGACATGGTGCCGAAGACAATAGCTGGGAAGATATTTGGTTCAATATGTTCCCTGAGTGGGGTCTTAGTCATTGCCCTTCCGGTTCCTGTCATTGTCTCCAACTTCAGCCGTATCTACCACCAGAATCAACGAGCAGACAAGCGCAGGGAACAAAAGGTGTGCTTCCACTTCCATTCCACATTCTAGGCTTGGTACAAAAGAGATTAAAAATATCTCTCTTTTATAAGCTGCATGTCATCAAAGTGAATTTGCCTTATTAATAGGATGACTGCTATGAATTCATGACTTCAGGGATCTTAGTGCAAATTTATTCATTTGAAAGTAGATATCGACTTTCCACAGAAACTGCTCATTTCTGTATTTTAGAGGTTTCACAAGGTGAATGTTGACAGTCCTTTACAATAAAATTATAAGATTTTGTTTCCAGTAGACCCAATGTTTCTCTCTAAGTATCCCTCCTGTATATTCTGCCCATCTTCTCTCACTTCCTGTGCACTCATCTAAGAGACCATATATATTTTTATTATTCTCTTTCTGAGGAATGTTGACTGAGGTTTCTTTAAGAATCAACCAACACCAATTCCTAAATGACTGTGGATGATCTTAATTATCAGCCTATATAAGTATCTGCTCCCCAGATGACTAGCGTAATAATGCATACATCTAGCCACTCAAAAAGTGACTAGTTTAGCTTTTGTTCATGGTCTTATGAAGTCCTTACAGTTGCTTAGAGTCCATTCATCTCTTCTTTTTTTTTTTACTGACTCAGTGACTGCATAATCCATATGAGTGGTAAGTTTTGTGCACCAATATGTGGCCAATGCAAAGAATATAAACCTGTTGGAGCTCAGTTATGAAACCTGGGTGTTTATGCTCAAGTAGTAAAAACTCATCCTGAAAAGACTCATTAGATGTTGAGATGATGAGCAGTCAGCACATGGGGGCCTTTGTGGAATTTGAGCCACCTGGACGCTTGAATGAGCTCCCTCTATGCAGGGGAAGTGTGTAACCCATGTGGAAGATTAGTTAAGCTTCCTAGTCTGTTATACTCCTACTATGGAGCCTTAACTCTCTTGCTCGAGCTATAAAGCCACATACTGTTGGATCAGGAGATCCATGGTTCAGTTCCTGGCATGGAAGTCAAGATGCCAACTGTCATAATTGCACATGATCTAGCCATCATCTGTCAAGTCATGAATAATTTCATCCACTAGTGAAGTACAGCTAACTCGGGGGTGAAATACAATTACTGCCTATTAATACAATGCAGAGGACTTCCAGTAGACCATGGGGCCATATAACATACATTTTAGATTAAGTGGCATGTTAACTTTAATGGATATGCAAGGATGCACTTGGCAGAAGGGCATGGCCTAGATTTTGTGTGTAGCACAAAATTCTGTAAAGCTTGTATTCAGTAGACCAGTACTTTCACCTGATTTATAGATACTTCATCTTTAAAATGCAGATCCCTTTGAGGATATAGGCCCTTTTCACACAGACACTCTAACACTGATAAAATAGGTGTTACATTTTATTATACAGGCTGCAGGTGTGCTCCATGGGTGCCCTGCAACATGTATAATAAAAGGTATATTCAGTGCACCTTTCAACTGAGAGACAGGAAGGGAGATCTCAGCTCAGTGAGAGGCATCCGCAGGAATGGAGATCGTCGCTAATGCCACTGGTGGAATTTGCGACAAGCACACGAAACATGGGTAGGAGGCTGCCCCTTTATGAACGAGTGCTGAAAGGCACTCTGAGATCTCCCTGCCTGCAGATTCCCTTCTCCACGGCCGCCTCTCAGCTGAGAGGCAGAGAGGGAAACTGTGGGGAGGGAGAACTCAGTGCACCTCTCAAGCTGAGAGGCAAGGAGGGAGATATGGGTGCACCTCTCAGCTGAGAGGCAAGGAGGGATACTGTGGAGAGAAAGAGATCTCAGTATGCCTTTCAACTGAGAGGCAGCCATGGCAAGGGATATTGCTACCGCTATCACTTTTCACCATGAATGGTGGCTCTCGGATGACCATGTGGAGAGACCACGCGGCAGATGCCTAATAAATGGGCATGCTGGGGAAGGCCACAATGGGCCCGATGTTATTAATGTTGCATTTATTTATTTATTTAACTAATTCCATTTCTTAGCCACCCCCTCATGCCCATGGCATTTCGGGGCAGCTTACAACACAAAAATAACAATAATTTAAAATAAGAATCAAGCACAAAAATTAAAAACATCTAAAATCCCCTAAAAACACCCACCCTCCCAAACTTTTATCCCACCCCCCCTTCCCTCCCCCAAAGGCCTGGGAGAACAGTCAAGTTTTGCAGGCCCAGCAGAAGGCCAACAAACTTGAGGCCAGATGGGCTTCCTCCGGGAGGGAGTTCCACAATCATGGCCCGGCCACCGAGAACGCCCTCTCCATTGTGGTGCCCCACTTTACGCAGGGGACCTCCAAGAAGGCACCCCCGGCAGAGTGAAGGGGCTGCTCTGGGGCATGGAAGGTGAGGCAGTCCCTGAGGTATGAAGGGCCAAGACCATGTAGGGCTTTATAGGTCAAGACCAACACCTTGAATCTGGCTCGGTACACTATAGGCAGCCAGTGCAGTGCGCGGAGCATGGGAGTAATGTGCTCCCAATGGCTCGGCCCCATCAGGAGGCGAACCTCCACGTTCTGTACCAGCTGCAGCCGCTGGACCAGCGTCATGGGAAGCCCCACATAAAGCGCGTTACA
Organism: Sphenodon punctatus; assembly: GCA_003113815.1. Classification (NCBI taxonomy): domain Eukaryota; kingdom Metazoa; phylum Chordata; class Lepidosauria; order Sphenodontia; family Sphenodontidae; genus Sphenodon; species Sphenodon punctatus. The sequence goes on from QEPC01001547.1 coordinate 1,160,528, forward strand.
GTAGTCCAGCCTCGAGGTGATGAAGGCATGGATGAGGGTGGCCAGATCGGGTCTGGAAATATATGGATGCAGCCTCCACACCAGATACAACTGGCGGAAGGCAGCCTTGGCCACCATCTCCACCTGCAGATCTAGGCAGAGCTTCAAGTCCAATAACACTCCCAGATTCCGAACCTGCTGGGCTATGGGCGGACCCCCTCTGTGAGGGGAGCCGACACCTCCCTCGCCCTACCCACCGCCATCACCTCCATCTTATCAGGGTTGAGCCTCAATCTGCTCTGCCGTAACCAATCTGCCACAACCTCCAAACATTGGGACAGTACTGAGACGGCAGGACCTGGGTCGGTTGAAAAAGAGAGGTAAAGGTGGGTGTCATCAGCATATTGGTGGCAACGCACATCAAAGCCACTCACAATCTCCCCCAAGGGCTGCATATATACATTCAACAATAATGGAGACAGAATTAAACCTTGCGGAACACCACAATCCAGGGACCAGGGGCTGGAAGACTCAGCCCCCAGGACAACCCGCTGGCTTCTCCCCAAGAGGAATGATCGGAACCATCCAAGGACAGTCCCGTCCATACCCCCCAGGGTTTGCAATCATCTCAACAGCAGCCCATGATCCACTGTATCAAAAGAGGCCAAGAGATCTAGCAGGATCAGAAGTGATGAGTGCCCTGCGTCCATCTCCCAACGGAGATCATCCACCAAGGCCACCAGCACCATCTCTGTACCATAGCCGGGGCGGAACCCCGATTGAAATGGGTCAAGGAAACCGATGATATCAAGATGAACCTGGAGCTGCAGTGCCACAGCCCGTTCAATAACCTTCTCTAAAAAGGGTTGTTTATTTGTTTATTTGTTTTATTTAAAAAACTTGCTACCCTGCCCCTCCTGCCACAGGCAACTCGGGGCAGTTTACAATGTCAATAAAATCAAACAACAATAACACTAAAAACAACACATAAAAGGAGGATAAAAATATCCACCCTAACCCACTCTTCTCCCCCCCCCCCCCCNCTGCTAAATGCCTGGCGGAACAGCCAGGTCTTACAACTTCTTCTCAGTATTACTACTGAGAAACCCTATTCAAATGAACCAAATCCATCTCTCTTGCTTAATCTGACAGAATTAATTTCTGGTTCAGCATAAGAAGCCTCTATTACAGATTATTCCCTATATGGGAATAATATTACTGTCATGTTTTGTACCAACTCTGTTTCTCCAGTTTAGAGTATCTATTCTATAGATTGTAAACTCAAAAAAGTTTCAAGGAAAGTGATGAGTTTTTAAAAAGGGATACCATCAGTCTTTAGGATAGTGGATAAAGGAAATTGACACCTAAAGAATCGAAGCTGAAAGGTAGCCTGCTCGAACCTGTGACGGTTTTGCTTGGAGGAATGTGCTGGAGTAGAACTGAAGCATGTCAAGGATTTTTCTGATTCAGATATTCTGTCCTTTCTTCAGAGACTGCAAAGACTCAATGCTGCATTTACAAAATGTCAAATGTTCCATTGATTAAGGGGAGAAATGGAAAATACCACAGCAAAGAAGATGACTTGCTGCAGCAAAGGATGCCTTCTCTGTTTCTTCAACATGCTGCTACCCAAAAGGAAATTGTTTTGAAGTGTGTTGCCTTAGCTGAAAGAGTCAAGAACCAAAGACTCAGCCTCTTTATTATACCGTAAAAAATGTTCACGTGACAGTCACTAACGAAAAAATGCAGGTCTTTTCTTCTTCCAACATTCAGAAACCATACATTCTCCACCTGACACCACTCAAGGGTGAACTTATATTAAATCGCATCAGGGAGTTCTGTCAAAAGCAGCTGAATATGAACATTGTTGATAAGTTCCATTTTGGCAGCATGCCAGATGATGAGTGGCAATTTTAGAAAGAAGTAGCAGGATTTTCTAGAACAACCAATAATATTTATTAGGCATTTATTTATTTGGAAATGCACCTGGAAATGAGGAAAACATGCTATGGAATGCAGCTGCCCCTTATTCCTCCATTCCAAAAACCTAAAGCCATGGATTCTCTACCACAGAGAGAACTAGGCCCTTTTCACACAGACACTCTATAACACTGATAAAATGGGCGTTACATTTTATTATACATGTTGCACAACTGCAGGTGGGCTCTATGGTTGCCCTGCAACATGTATAATAAAATGTAACACCCATTTTATCAGTGTTAGAGTGTCTGTGTGAAAAGAGCCTTAGTAAGGAGGACCTCAGAAGTGTCTGAGACAAGACTATTCGCTTGCTGTCAGAGTTAGATGACTTTTTTTAGGTACACTAGAAGTTGTTGCACACATGATTACCTTCTACAGTTCCTTGATCATGCCCAGAGACTTGGGCCACAATCTTCAAACCACTTATTCTGGAGTATAAGTGTGGCGGTGTACTCATGGACTCCTCAGCTAAGCTAACGTTTGCCAACCCAACATGACCTGCATCGACACCAGTTAGAAAGAGAAACTGCTCATTGGGAACCAGTAGTTACATAGTGTCACATTTATCAGGAACAGTAAGATTGACCATGGCCCTGACAGAGACAATGAACTAAGGTGGAGGATAGGTTTTAAGACCCAATGCTTAACATCAAAAAGGTTGAATAAAAATAGATGACCGTTTTAAAAGTTAGCATGATATGAGACATAGCTGAGAATTATATACAAACATGTGCCCCAAAATATGGTATGGTCAACTTGGAGAACAGAAGCAAGGTCATTTAAACTTTCTTCCAGCTCCCATTCCCAAATCTAGTGGTGATGCAGTATTGATAGCTACTCAAAGTGAGCATTCAGCTTGCTATATACTTGTAAATACCTCTATAATCTCAAGGAAAAACCTGTCATAACAATTGTATGTAATTTCCCCATCCATCTTTCTGTTTAATAACAAAATATTTCTCCTTTTTATAAGGACATACAAATGGAGGAGAATTTAAGTTAACAATCATAGTTAAGACTGAATCTAAAATTGTATTCATGTCTTATAACAAGCAGTTTCTCAAACTTTATTACCCCTGTATTTGATTCAAGAAATGGAAGAACATCTTCTGTTCAGATAAATTAAAGACTGCATTTTGTCAATATATTAATCCTGATATTCCACTTCCTATAGGAATATTCACTGTATAATGTACAGTATAAACTTTAAGGTATCTTTAGCCTTGAATAATTTGGCTACATGCCTATTCTGCAACCATTAGGAGCAGTTAACTAATGAATGTAAAGAGACTGATCCAAAGCCCACTGAATAACATGGAAGAGTCCGATTGATTTCATTGTGCTTATGATATGACCCACAGGTGCATTTCCTAATGATTAAAATATAGGAATGGGACTAAACATATCTGTCTTCTCTTCCTGGATTGGTCACAGATTTGTTTGGTGATCCTGGTGACTTGACCTTTGAGCTTCTGTGACAGGAGATCTGGATTCCCAAATCTCTGCACTTGTGCTTTGGAAATAAAAACAAATCTCTGAATTAAGCTTGAGGACAAACTTCACAACATGCAAGAATCCAGCCATGCAAATTACCACTAAATTGTACTTAAGATGTCACACTTTCCCTGAGGACAATTAAAGACCATTATGCAGTTTGTTTCTATACACTGGATCTTAATAAAGTTGTTTAATCTTTAAATTGGCTTCCCTTTGTTCAGTTTACATTTTTTTCCCCCTGAAATTTCTGTGGGCTTCTCTGCAATCTTCTTTTATTGGCCTCTTTTTTCAAACCAGCATTATCTATGGTGGCGTGGCCTTAGACCCAACACTTCCTGTTTGTATAGGTATCAGAAAAATCTAGATTGAATATCAGAAGACGTCATGAATAAGGTGTGTCAAACGCTTTGTAGCTGGTAGAAGGTTTTAAAAGGCCTTTCAGGAACTTATCTACCTACTACCATTGTGGTAGAATAGGTCTCCTTAGTATACGGGGAACCTGAGATGGTTGAAGCTGGAGGGTAGGCAGTTAGAGCACAAGTGGTGCTCGATTATGCTGAAGCCAATCAATTACAGCACAGATCATTTTTGAAGGACTATGCCATGGCTGTGATGGTGGCGAAGAAAGCCTTCTTCTCTGCTGTCATAGCATCTGCAAAATCCCATCCTGTGGAGCTGCTACAGGTGGTGAATGGCCTGGTTAATCCAACTGGTCTCTCCTGTGAACCAGGGTCGTCTAATGCCTGCTGCGACATTTTTATTAACTACTTTGCAGATAAAATCACTCATATCCACCATGACTTGGGTGCTGCCATTTCAACTGCAGAGTTAGAGTTTGAGTTATGGAAGCTCAGCCTTCTCCTGGATCAGTTTCAGCTTGTATCATCTGCCGATGCAGGGAGTGGCAGTGCGAGCAACCAGTTGTGAATTAGATCCTTGCCCACCCTGACTGGTGAAATCCAGCCAGAATACAATGGGGCTGTTGCTGGCTGGGGTTGTCAATGCCTCCCTTTGGGAGAGTAGGTTGTCGGACACCCTCAAAAATGAGGTTCTCCGGCCCCTGCTGAAGAAAGTATCTTTGGACATTGACTCCGCAGCCAGCTACCACCCAGTCTCTAACCTTCTCTTTTTAGGGAAGGTTATTGAATGAATGGTTGCCCAGCAGATTCAGGCTCACCTCGATTCTATTGGATTCCTGGACCCATTTCAGTCAGGCATTTGTCCAGGGTATAGCATAGAGACTCCATTCCATTCAACGTTTATTTGTTTAGCCGTAGGCCATAACAAAAGAATGTACAAATAAATAAAATATGCACAAATGCGATAAAATACAATATCAACCATGTTTATACAAATAAATCATAATATAATCACCAATTTATACCAACTACAACCAACCAAAAATAGTCACAAATAAATGTAGAAGAAAACAATAACCATATAAAATATTTAACTTAAAAATTCATAAATATCATAGACACAGTATACTTCCCTATTGTTGTTTTATAATATATACACAAAATTAAAATAGCGCTACCTTCTCTGCAATCTCCTTACATGTATCTCCCAATAACATTATCATAATAGCCTCTTGGGACCCGCCCAACATTTCTCTAACCATTGGTGCTATTAATTTTAGACGGAGATCATCATACAATGGACAATTCAGTAAGATATGGGTCAGGGACTCAACCTGCTTCAGAGGGCAATGACACAAACACTCAGCCAAGGGAATTCCCTGATACCTCCCAAATGTAAGTGCCGAGGGGAAGTAAATGACCCTGGCCAAGAAAAAGAGCCTTCTCTTAAGTGTCAAGAGCCCACAATCAAGGTAGGCCCTTGACAGACCAGTCTCCCTTAACAGGACCTTCTGCGGGCCCTGGGCAGAACTGGCACTTAGTTCTGCCCATCTCTCCTGTCTACCAACATCAGCCAACCTCTGAAGAACCATATTCCTAGCAGTTTTATACCCTAATGGGGCAAGAGCCTCCGGGGAAAACCCCAATAAATTAAGTTTCCTCACTACTCGTTGACTCCAGCTGTTCAGGGTTGAGTCCTTGAGTACCAATTTTGTAAGTGGGGCTACCAGACCAAAGTAAAGTCTTAACCAATAATTTAATATTCCCTTCCAAATCCATTCTTCCAGGGGAATAATTCCACATTCCGCTACAGGATCAAGATACTGTATGCAGAATGTGGAATTATTCCCCTGGAAGAATGGGGGAGCTAATAATAGAGAGCGCACAAAACCTGCCTGGATGCGTTCCAAAATCTTAATTTTATCTAAAGCCCAAAGAAGGGCACCATATAATAATTGGGGAATACATTTTAACAAAAAGACTTTTAAAGCTGGGTTTAAAATTCCCACCCTGTGAGCGAAAAAAGACCAGCAAGGACTTTGTCAATTGCCTAGCCCGAGAGCAGGCATTTAAGGTCTGCACCAACCATGTGCCTGCAGAGTGAAAAAGAAGTCCCAAATATTTATATACCTTTACTTGCTCAAGTTCTTTTGTATAAATAAACCACTTATGTTTTTTTAATTTACTGGCGAACACCACTACTTTGGTCTTTACATAGTTTATTTTCACCATATTCCTATAGCAGTAACTTCCAAATAGTTCCAACGCACGTCGTAAGCCCACCTGAGTATGGGACAGAAGGACCGTGTCATCAGCATAGAGGAGGGAGGCAATATTTATTTATTTATTTATTTATTTTATAAATTTTTACCCCGCCCCTCCTGCCATGCAGCTCGGGGCAGCTTCCAAACATTAAAATACAATAAAATCAATTAAAAATTATCATAAATATTATAAAAATATTACAACAGGGCTAAGATACAGTCTAAAAACCAAAAATAGGTGGGGGAACTAAATATGAGTATTCCGCACCCTGGGAGGATGACATCTATCAGTTGGAAATACTTGGGCCAGGGCATTTAAATATAGATTAAACAGGGTAGGAGCCAGCACACATCCTTGTTTAACCCCCCTCTGCATCTGGATTTTATTTGATAGAGCCCCCTGATAGTTTAGCCTAACCCTGATGGAAGTGTCCATATACAACTCCCTTATCAGGTGCAGCAAACGCCTATCCACTTTAAGGGCATATAATTTTCCCCATAGGCGTTCCCTAGACACCAGGTCAAAAGCAGCTCGAAGATCTATAAATGCCGCATATAATGCATTTCCTGGGGAGGCGTACCCCTGGATAAGATGGGAGAGCAAGAGACAGTGATCAATAGTTGAACTCCCCTCACAGAAACCAATCTGCTCAGGTGCTAGAATATCATGGACCTCATCCAGCTTTTTAGCTTATCCTATAGAAACTTGGCATAGAACTTACCCAAAATACTAAGTAGGCTAATTGGCCTAAAGTTATTGGGGTCATCAGCAGCCCCCTTTTTCAAAATTGGGACCACTATTGCCATAGTCCAATCTACAGGAACCTTCCCCTGGGTATTAATTGCAGTAAATAACGCTGCTAACACTGGGGCCCACCATTCAACATTTTCCTTAAACAATTCCGCTGGTAGAAAATCACCCCCTGGGGCCTTCCCAGCATTCAGCGAGGAAATCAATTCCTTTATTTCTTCCTGGGTAACTGGCGGCCATTCTTCAGCCACCAAAAGTAAATCCAGACCGGGCTCAACCACCAGGGGAGGGGCGAATAGTAGGGTGAAATGCTTTTCCCAAACTTCTGAAGAAACTCTTGTACAAACAGCACTAAACCCTTTCCCACATCCTCTTATCAGCTTCCAGAACCTCTGAGAGCTTAAATCCCTTGAAGCTTCCTCAATTAGCACCCACCTCTGCCTATAATATGCCTCCCTCTTTGCTCTAAGAAGTTGCCTATAAATGCCCCTTTTTACCACCAGCTCTCGTCTCACCAAATCAGAGGCACAATTCCTATATAACCTATAGGTACTTCGAAGATCCACACGAGCAAGTCGACAATCACCGTCAAACTATGACGGAGGCTTGGTCCCCCCAACCATGGGGCCACCCTCCCTCACGGAGGTGGAGACCAACATAGGACACAACCACTCCACTAATTCCTGAAAATAACCACAAATAGAAACTGGGGTAGGGGCCTGCACAAAAAGGCTTCTAATCCTATCCCCCTTTTCTGAATTGAGGGCTAGCTTCAAAGATTGTCCCAAGGCCTCATCCCATTTTCTCCTAACTGGACCAGAATCATGGCACTCCCATGGGGCCAAGGTGGGAAAAGATGACCCCAGGTTCAAAGACAAAACAATTGGCATATGGTCACCAGACGGCCAACCAGCTACCTGGAATTCCGACACCAACAGGATAATATCCAATGAAACTGAGAGGTAATCAATAAGACTGCTCCCCTGTTTGGAAATATACGTATATTCGCCTAGATAATCATCCCACCCCCTACCATTTAATACAAACAGGTCTAGATCTACTAACAGATTAGACAAGAGGACTCCATGTCTATTTAAACCCTCATCTTTTGAGAGCCTCTCCAAGAGAGGGGCTAGAGACTGCATTTGTGGTGTTGGTGTCAATGATCTACGCCTGGAGATCGACAAGGGGAATTCTGCCCTGTTGATCTTGTTAGACCTTTCCACAGCCTTTGATATAGTTGAGCATGGGATGTGTTTGAAGCGACTGCGGATCCTGGCAGGGGTGCTCTTGAGTGGTTCTGTTCATTTTTGTCAGGCAGGTGCCAGCGGGTGGTAATGGGACACCTGTGGTAATGGGACACCTGTGGTGTCCTGTCTCCCCTTTTGTTCAATGTGCAGCTGAGGCCACTCAGTGAGATCGTTCGGAGGTTTGGAGCGAAGCTCTCTCAGTACACTGATGACACCCAGCTCTACCTCTCTTTTTCATCTGACCCAGGTCCTGCAGTCTCAGTGCTTACCCAATGACTGGCTGCTGTTGGGGACTGGATGAGGGTGAGCTGGCTGAATCCAGATAAGATTGAAGTGATGATGATTGGCCGATTGTGTGAGAGGATTGGGACCCCTGTTATTGAAGGGGTCCGTTTCCCTCTGGTTATTCTGATTCACAACCTTGGTGTGCTCCTGGACCTTTTGCTGCACTTGGACTACCAAGTTGCAGCAATGGCCAGGAGTGTTTTTCACCAGCTTCCATCTGGTGAGGAGGCTCCATCCCTTTCTTTCTGTTTCCAGTTTGACCACCGTCATCCATGCTTTCATCACCTTGAGGTTAGACTACTGCTATTTGTTCTATGTGGGGCTGCCCTTGGTGACTGTCCAGAAGCTGCAGCTGGTGCAGATTGTGGCGATCCAGTTGCTTTCGGGGGTGGGTCGTCACGAGCACATTACACCTGTGCTTTACAGTCTGTACTGGCTGGCTACCTATAGCTTTCCAGTCACATTTCAAGGTGCTGGTTCTGAAAAGCCCTAAACGGCCGGGGACCCACATGTCTGAAAGACCACTTTTCCTTCCATGCATTTCCAACCGAGACTCTGTTGTTGCCCCTATGTTATAAGAACATAAGAAGTACCATACTGGGTCAGACCAATGGTCCATCTATCCCAGCATCCTATCTCCAACAGTGGCCAATCACAGTGGCTTGGGAGAAGCACCCAACAGGTCACAATGGGAGATCCATTCCCTGTTGTTTTCCCCCAGCTCCCGTCATGTTCCCTGATCTTGTCTGACTAATAGCTGCTAATGGACCTATCTTCCAGAAACTTGTCCAAACCTCTTTTAAAGTCCGCTATAGTACTGGCCCTTACCACAGCCTCTGGTAGTAGATTCCACAACCCAATTATATGCTGAGTGAAAAAATATTTTCTTTTATTTGGTTTAAACTTACCACCAATTAGTTCCATAGAGTGTCCCCTAGTTCCAGTACTAGCTGAGAGGGTAAATAACTGCTCCTTCTTTATTAGTTCCACCCCACTCATGATATTATAGACCTCTATTATATCTCCTCTCAGTCGTCTCTTCTCCAAACTGAAGAGCCCCAACCTGCCAAGGCTCTCCGCATACAGTAGCCCTTCCATGACCTTGATCATTTTTGTTGCCCTTCTCTGTACCTTTTCTAGTTCAGCTATGGTTGTTTTAGATGGGGTGACCAGAACTGCACACAATATTCAAGGTGCGGTCGCACCATTGATTTGTATAGAGGTATTACAATATCCTCAGTTTTATTCTCTATCCCCTTCCGAATAATTCCTAATATTCTGTTTGCTTTCTTGACTGCTGCTGTGCACTGCACTGTGGATTTCATTGTATTGTCCACGATCACCCCCAGATCCTTTTCCTGAGTGGTAACTCCTAGATTAGTACCCAGCATTGTGTACACATAGTTTGGATTATTTTTCCCTACGTGCATCACTTTGCACTTGCCCACACCCAGTGTCGTAAGATCCCGTTGCAGTTCCTCAGTCTGCTCATGTTTTAGCTACCTTGAATAACTTGGTGTCATCTGCAAATTTGATCACCTCACTCTTAACACCCTTTTCCAAATCATTAATGAATACATTAAACAGCACCAGTCCCAATACAGATCCCTGAGGCACACCACTTTTTACATCTCTCCATTGTGAAAACGGACCATTTAGTCCTACCCTTTGCTTTCTATCTTTTAACCAGTTTCTGATCCATAGTAAGACACTACCTCCTATCCCATGACTTTTTAATTTTCTCAAGAGTCTCTCATGAGGGACCTTATCAAATGCTTTCTGGAAATCCAGGTACACTATATCTACTGGGTCTCCCTTGTCCACATGCTTATTTACACCCTCAAAGAATTCCAACAGGTTAGTGAGGCATGACTTACCTTTACTAAATCCGTGTTGACTCTTCCCCATTAAGCCATGTTTGTCAACATGCCCTGTAATTCTGTCCTTAATGATGGTTTCCACCATTTTGCCCGGCACAGACGTCAAGCTTACTGGTCTGTAGTTTCCAGGATCGCCTCTGGATCCCTTTTTAAATATCGGGGTTACATTTGCCACCCTCCAGTCCTCGGGTACAGTGGCAGATTTTAGTGACAGGTTACAAATTACTAACAGTAGGTCTGCGATTTCATATTTGAGTTCCTTCAGAACTCTGGGGTGAATGCCATCTGGCCCTGGTGACTTGTTAGTATTCAGTTTGTCAATTTGCCCTAGAACATCCTCCAACGTCACATTGATTTGTAACAGCTCTTCCAATTCCTCGCCCACAAAGCAAGGATCCGGCGTGGGTACCTCCCCAAAATCCTCCGCAGTGAAGACCGACGCAAAGAACTCATTCAGCTTCTCTGCAATGTCCTTATCCTCCCTGAGCGCCCCTTTTACTCCCTTGTCATCTAATGGCCCAACTGACTCCCTAGCAGGCTTCTTGCTTCTGATGTATTTGAAAAAGTTTTTGTTGCTTGTTTTTGCCTCTTTAGCAAGCCTCCCTTCAAAATCTCTCTTGGCCTGCCTTATTAACACTTTACATTTACGTTGCCAGTGTTTATGCTCTTTCGTATTATTTTCATTGGGACTAGCCTTCCATTTCTTAAAGGATGCCTTTTTGGCTCTAATAGCCTCCTTCACCTCCCCATTTAGCCACAGTGGAAGACTTTTGGTCTTCCTGCTTCCTTTTTTAACTTGCGGGATGCATTTAATCTGGGCTTCCAGAAGGGTGCTTTTAAACAGCCTCCACGCCTCTTGCAAACTTGTAGCCCTTGCAACTGGGCTTTTTAGTTTCTTTTTAACTAGTTTCCTCATTTTGTCATAGTCTCCCTTTTTAAAGTTAAATGCTACTGCTGTACTTTTGTTTATCTTTCTCCCTACAGAAATTATGTCAAATGTGATCATATTATGATCGCTATTGCCTAGTGGCTCCGCCACAGTTACTCCTTGCACCAGGTCCTGCGTGCCACTCAGGACTAGATCTAGAATAGCTCCTCCTCTCGTTGGTTCCAGAACCAGCTGTTCTAGGAAGCAGTCATTTACGGCATCCAGAAATTTGACCTCCACGTCCCGCCCCGAGGAAACATTCCCCCAATCAATATTAGGGTAATTGAAGTCACCCATTATTATTATGTTGCCGACTTTAGTAGCCTGTCTAATCTCTTTTAGCATTGCTTTATCAGTCTCTCCGTCCTGGTCAGGGGGACGATAGTATAGCCCTACTGCAATACTCTTCCCCTTTATACCTGGAATTTCTATCCATAGAGATTCTAGGGAACAGTTTGCATTCTTTAAAATTTTAATTGTACTTGACTCAATGTTGTCTTTTACATATAGAGCCACCCCACCACCAACTCTATCTACTCTGTCATTCCGATATATTTTGTACCCTGGTATTACAGTGTCCCATTGGTTATCCTTGTTCCACCATGTCTCTGTGATGTCTATAATGTCTAGATCTTCATCTTACTTTTTAGGCTTCTAGCATTTGCATATAGACATTTGTGTGTATTCTTTTTATTATTCTTACTGAGCACATTATAGGGGACTGTATCAGACACCCTGGAATTGTTATTTATCTGTTCTCCAGCGAATTCCACCTGAAGTCCCTTAATTTTTATCCCTTTCTCAGTTTTAAGAAATTCTAAATCCCCCAAGTTATCATCCTGCATAGATGCCACAGTCCGAACTGTGCACTCCACAGTGCCCATCGGCTTTCCCCCAGGATCTAGTTTAAAAACTGCTCTATCGCATTTTTAATTTTTAGTGCCAGCAGCCGAGTTCCATTCTGGTTAAGGTGGAACCCATTCCATCTGTATAGGCTCCCCCCTCCACAGAAGGCTGCCCAGTTCCTGATAAATCTAAAGCCTTCTTCCTTGCACCATGGTCTCATCCATGCATTGAGACGTTGGAGCTCTGCTTGCCTCTGGGGTCCTGCGTGTGGAACAGGCAGCACTTCTGAGAAGGCTACCCTGGAGATTCTGGACTTGAGTCTACTACCTAGAAGCCTAAATTTGGCCTCCAGAACGTCTGTCCTACATCTACCTATGTCGTTGGTACCAACATGGACCACAACAACTGGTTCCTCCCCAGAACTCTAGAATTCTATCTATGTGTCGTGTAAGGTCCGCTACCTTCACACCAGGCAGGTTCCACTGGTCCGCTACCTTCGCACCACCAGTTATGAAACTTCTTTTTCACAAAGTATTTAGCAGGTAGGGTTAGGGGTTGAGGGGGGAGGGTTTAGGGGGAGGGTGGATTTTTAATGAGGTACTTAAATGGAGTTTTATTGTATTTTTATTGTGTGTGGTTTTTTATGTAAGCTGCCCTCAGCCACAGGGGAAGGGCAGGTAGAAATTCAAATAAATAAATACAACTCTTCAAACTCATTTGTTGCACATCTGCTTCTCTGACGATCAAGATGTTCTGTTAGCAATGGGAGGCACTTACAGCAGTTGAAATGTTACATTCTCATGAACCACTGTCCACCCTTTTGAGGAAGTTTTAACTGAAGGAGCATGGTTATTGTTTGCAAAGATGGAAATAGTATTCCTGACCTGCAAACAGGGCTGGCGCAAGGAATTTTGCCGCCCTCCCTGCGCAGATGCTTCTGCAACCCACACACAATCCACGCGCACCATTCATGCAACCTGAACGCATGTCGGGCACTGAGTGGTTGGTGTCCCCAGATCCACCCCACCTTCTGGTCCTTGATCCAGCTGCAGTGTTAGTTAAATGGTTAAAAACAGCAAAAAGGCTTTGTGAGGATATATCGGCTGGTGTCCTTATGAAGCCTGAAAGGGCAGCTCCTTAATAGTGGCCATGGACACCTCCCTGGCTTGAGATGTGGAGCCTTTCACACCGCCCAAGGAGCTATGATCTAATCAATATTCTTGACTCAACCTCTCTTCCTTTGCTCACCTTTCCCACTGCCTGCAGCTCTCCTGTGCTGTATAAGAGACTCTTCGTTTATACAGTGCCTCAGACCCTTCCAGCTAGCCAAGATGGTTCTGTGTTGCTGGTTCTCCTGGACAGGGACAGATTTGGATCCACTGTCCCTGTTCCAGTCCCTAAGCAATAAAAGCCTAGTGTGACCCAGTCCTGAGAGTGTGGTGTCTACCTTGTTTGTCGCATGTGTACTGCAGCAACACTTGAACCCCTCAACGCAAGAGACTACATGCAGTTTTTGCTGTTGCTTCAGCTTACTTCCCTAGGTGGTCACCTGTGCTGTCTATATGGTAGTGCTGGTCCTGCCTGAAAGTTGAATGTAGATGTAGTGGCATAACAGCCAGCATAAAAGAAGGAAATAAGGTGCCTAATATAGTGAAAATGTATAATCCCTTCTAAGAAATCATCAGTTGTTCTTATTGACTAATGCCTGCAGAAAACAGAAGCTTCCAGCTAATTTACTTTTAAAATGAGAGCGCATTCCTTTGTTTTGTTGCACCTGACTGACCAGGATAAAGTGACTATGGCACTGGTATTCATAAACAGCAGGCTTCAATTCGTCATTTTATGGAAGTAGAATAATGGATACAAGTAGAAGTGACATTTCTCCTTTTTTTGCCTCCTTCTTCTTTACATAGAAAGCCAGACTTGCTAGAATTCGGACAGCAAAGAGTGGGAGTGCTAACGCTTACATGCAGAGCAAAAGAAATGGCTTGCTGAGTAACCAGCTGCAACAGGTAATGCAATTCCATATTTCCATATCAGAATATTGGCTTAATCATAGCCCAGCAATAGTTCATTCTGTTTAGCATAAGGAGAAGTCCATCTACTTCTGTAAGCAATATTACCATTAGAAGGAATTTAGGAAGGACAAAATTGAACAATTATTGTTTTTCAGGAAGACTACAGGATTTGATGATAGACTGTAAATTATAATGGAAGATACTGAGCCAAACCCCTGATTTCAGAATTATCCGATTCTTGTTAGTGAAAGTTGGCCTGATTAGAGGTGAATTTGTGCTGCACTAAAAACATGGAGCCAGATACTTCAAAACTTTGAGGAAGTCTTTAAATCCCACTCACTTTGTGAGGCAGGCCCCTTTCACAGATAACATTTCAAATGGAGATGACTCCAAAGCAATTAAACTTGAATCAGGATTTCACACATCCCAAAGTTGGGATCTGTGGTGTGGTTTATGCCCATGTTTCATTTTAAATCTTTATGTGCTACATTTCATACCTGATTCAGTTTACTGTCCACAGATGAATCATTCTGACAGCACAGTTAATAATCTGAGCCATCAACAGCTTTCGGTGGCATTTCCTAGTCCAAGTAGGCTGGGATAAATGACATGAATTTTGGGGCAAAGGGTAATACCACAAATTCTTCTGCATTAACAAGGAAACCAAGTGAAAATAAATTCTTCTACATCACCATATTATTTTCTTTTATAGTGTCTTTTTTACAGTTGCACGGTTGGTTAGATTTATGACAGCTTTAAGTGTATGATGATTTTATAATTTCTTAACAAGATGATTGCACCTGTAATCTGCATTATTTTAGCTAATCATAGAGTGACATTTTTTAAAAAAGTAACAGACCTCAGTTGCCATTAACTTTCAGTAATAATGCACTTCTAAGTGCATCCTTCATTCATTTAACCTAAGTTCATAAGTCGCCTTCAGGAACAGGACATAGACTCCTAAATATATTAGTCTCTTTTGAAATTTGAAAAGATTGAGTAAGGCCTGTAAAAGAAGGGGGGAAATATTTGGATTAGTAAACAAAGTAACTTAAAAGTTAATTTATTTTCTACCACTAAATTTTGCACTGATAAAACATGGCAAACATGTTACAGCACACCGCAAAGGTTTGTTTTGATCAAATATTTGGCTAAGAGCCCCTTTGCTTATGAATGAAAATAATTCAGAATTCTATGTATTAACAGTCCTCCCGTGAAGAAGAACAGGCCTTTGTTAACAAATCTGCCTCTTCCTTTGAAACACAGCACCACCACCTGCTTCACTGTCTGGAAAAAACTACGGTAAGAAAACACAATCAGTGTCTTCCCATGATTGACATGAAATCTAATTGGGGTATGTAATATGCATATTTATACATAAGATGTTTTGGCCAGATCATTGGTGACTTCAAAATGAATCTGCCTTTTTAACTTTCAACAAGTAAAAAAAAAAAAAGATTGATGACATGTTTCCTCTTTGGCTGGACTAATTCTTAATTTAGTGTTGAGTATTCGAATAGTTCATAATCATGATTCTGCAATACTAACAATAGATGTCACTGAATTAAATTATTTCTGGCCCAAGAATTTTACAAAGACTTTCTATTCCATTGAACATGACTCATTTTACACTATTTCCCATTTATTTTTTCCTGAGGAAGCTGATGATGTGAAATAATGTCTGATTGGACATAGTTTGAAAATGCTTTTTCCAGCTAGGCAATCTGCGTAAGCTATGCCCATACATATTCCAGGCTGACTTTGCCATGGTGACCTATGCCCTGGTGACCACAAGACTTGATTTTTGTAATTCCCTCTTTTATGTAAGATAAACCCTACATGAACTTAAAGTTGTGCTATTGGTTTTTAAGGCCCTGCACAGCATAGGCTCTGACTGTATTTGAGACCTATTCCTGGAAGCTCACCCCTACTGGCTATCTGCGCTCAGATTCCACCCACTATTTGGAGATCCTGCTGTCATGCCTTAAGTGGGCAGGCAATCCGACCTTTACTGCGGCGGGTCCCTCAGTGACGAACTTGTTCCCTCCAGATGTTCACCGTAGTTCCTCCCTGAAATGCAGGTGCTTTTAAAAGATCCACTGCTGGTTCCACCTTCAAGTGTTTTTCCTTCCCTTTTTACCTTCCCCTTTTAAATTGACTTTGTACATAGCGTTTTATTGTATTTTAAATGCTGTAAAGTCCTCTGACCACCATCTGGTGGAGGGGCACTGTATAAATAAAATTGTTATAATTAATTATATTAAATTTAACCTTTGGAAATCTAATATGAAATCTAATACACTGACATTTTTGCCCCTCTATTTATCCTCTCATCACATTGTCATGTAGGGTTTATCTTACGTTGTGGATTATTTCATCTTATAAATAAGCTGTCCAAAACCCATTAAAGGACCATTAACAATTTTACCTCTGATCTTATAAGATTCACCTGACAAATTCTATGATGGTGATTATTAATACTGTAATTTAGGACATGGTGACAAAAGATGGGCTCAAGTTCCATAACCTGTCACCTCAATTTTAGTTAAAATCTGGCTCTGAATTCTATTTCTTGTGCCTGTCTCAGTTGTTGACAAGTTTACAAGAAGTAACTATTTGAGGTACATTTGAGGTACATTATATCAGTGGATTACATGTACCATTATATCAGAAGATTGTCCATATACCATCACCGTAGAAATTTAACAAATGATGTTAAATTTCTCCGATAGCTTTCACAATGCTAATGGGGATCAAGCATTTTCTTTTCACAGATCAAGTAGCTAGTGGGTTTCCATTCCAGTAAACCTTTTGGGCTCTGTTGTTTCCACTCCTAATAAGTAATGTGTTGAGATGTAAGTGGCTGAATTTTCACCTGGCATTTTCTGCTCAGAGGGGCCCCTTCTCTGTAAGGTATGGACACATCATGCATAGCTTTGATATTTTATCTTATCTTCATTGTTCAGTGTTGGAATTGCTGTTCAGAAAATTTATTTATTTATTTCATAATTTATAAGCCACACCCTCCTGCTCAATGGCAGCTCAGGGTGGCAAACAAGAGACATTAAAAGCGTAACTACAGAGCTATAAAATACAATATAAAATATAAAAAGAATCTCAGAAGAAATGAGGCCTGAATAAATACACCCCCCAAAAAAAGAAACTCCACTCACTACCCGTCCCCCTCACCAAATGCCTGGTGAAACAGCCAGGTTTTGCATTGTCTACGGAAGGAGGGGTGGTCCGGAGAAAGGCAAATCTCCACCAGGAGAGAGCTCCACAGCCTTGACGCGGCCACCAAGAACACCCTTTCAAACATTGCCGCCCGGGATATCCGGGGGATCTCCAGGAGGGCACTCCCGGCCGACCATAGGGGTCGATCCAGGACATGAAGGATGATGTGGTCCTGCAGGTAAGTGGGTCCAGGCTGTATAGGGATTTAAAGGTAATAACCAACACCTTGAGTCAGACCTGGAAGACTATAGGTATCCAGTGCAGAGAACAGAGTACTGGTGTAATGTGTTCACGGCAACCCTTCCCCACTGGGAGACGGACCACTGCATTATGCACCAGCTGCAGTCTCCAGGTCATCACCAAGGGACATTATATTCCAAACACAAATGCATACGGAAGACTTTATTATTACTATTCAACCAATGGAGAAAAATAATTCTCCATTCTAAAAACTAATAGTCATATGACTTTACTTAATTTTATATTTTTATTCCCACAACATTGCCTTGGAATTATAATGGTCCAGTGTCCACTTAGACACACACAGTAAAGCCCAGATATGTCATCTTTGTACCTTAGTGCCAAATATGCTCCTGGTGGCACATCTACACACACGCGCTAAGGTACTAAGAACACGATTAATGGAGTGGTCAAGAAAGAGGATTTCTTCAGATTTCAGGGATGCCACGTTTACGGTTTCCCCCTTTGTAACATTTTTAGGATTTCCCTTTCCTCCATCTGAGACATGAAAAAGCTATTCACCCTGGGGCCACTCTACACAGCGTCAACTCAGGAAACGTGAAGCCCACCATTTGGGAAAATCCATGACAACACGCTGCCCCGGGGCCACCTCCCGGCCCAAATCTGTTGGGGTGCATACGTTCAGCACCATGGAGTCACAAGCGCCATTCTAGAGTGTTGAGTGAGCAACTCAACTCTAATGGTGGAGAAGTTGTGGGGGGATGTGCAGGTGGACCATAACAGGGAGAATGACTGCCTGTCTGTTTTGGTCCCGCGCAGAGCCTGCAAGTGGTGACGGTGGGGGTGGGAGGGCATGTAGTGACCACTGTCTCTGGGAGCCTCCCCTCTCATTTGTTAACACCCAAATATTTCTAACACCTCTCCACTAACATGCAAATAGTTAATTAACAACAACAGAGAGAAGATTGAACATTTTAAAACATTTTTTAAAATCTTTATATTTTTAGAACTCCAAAGAACGTTTCCTTAGGGAAACAAATGATTGTCCCTCATGCAGAGGGCCAAATTGGAGCCAGTAAGGTTACACAGGTGGAAGTCAGTTCAGATTAAGAATGCATCTTAATCCATTGTCAGAATATGTACAGTGGTTTCATTATCAGCTGAGAATGTGGAAGCAGAAGCTTTCAGGCACTGAATTATTAATCAAACTCCTGCTCATGGTTTAATTTTGGGCTTCTGCCATAAGAACATTGCTTAATAGGTGTCGGGTGCATATATCCCTTTTCTTGCAAACTCACCCATTGTGCCTCACAGAAAAATGAACCAATGGATATTAGCTCACCCATTGTGCCTCACAGAAAAATGAGTGAATGGGTATTAGCTCACCCATTGTGCCTCACAGAAAAATGGTGGAAATCAACTTTGTGAGTACAGTAAAATGGCTGTCACTTACAACCTCCATAGGTTTCTGTCTATGGGAAGGCAGTAGACTTGTCTGTGTGAGAATTAAACAGAGACCCCATGAATAGGGATCATTTCATTGATCAATAGTTTTGCGTAGACATAGGAACTGATTCCAATACATTGATCTATAATAATAATAATAATATAATATATTTCTGTAGTGCCCCACCGCCAGATGGTGGTTGGAGCGCTTTACAACATAAAACACAATATAAAATTCAGTTAAAATGTAAGTCTGCATAAGATAATTTAGAAGGCTATGGTAACAAGGAAGGAAGAACACATTAAGGGAAACGAAGTCGTGGATCCTAAAAGCACCTGGAGAATAACTAAGTTTTCAGGTGCTTTTTTAAAGGCGAAGAGGGAGGAACTAAGACAGAAACCTGGAGGGAGCGAGTTCCACACTGATAATTAGGTACTACTAACATACCATATATATTTGGTATTTCTCTTAGTTACTTCTATAAGGGGACACTGCAATTAATGTCAAGTTTTGCGTTTTCATACGTAACAGATTTATTTCTGGATCTTGAAATAGTTTATTTCAAATTACAGTTCTTCACCTATATTTCAAAATGAAGTATTACAGGCAGGCAACAAAATTAATATCAATGTTATTTCACTATAATTAAAACAAACCGTAGATGCTGTTTATTTTTACAAGGAGCATTTTAAAGCACAGAAGATTAGAACAGTGGTTCCAAATTTTTCACCTGTATGACCTCATTTTGAGACTGCAATATAAACTTATGACATAGACAGCAAAGTCATGCAAAGTATATAAAATACCAACTGAATTGCAACCCCATCAGCAGATGGCCAGATCCCAGTAAGGGTCATGACCCACAGTTTGGGAACTTGTGTCCTAGAAAGCTCAATGGATGCATTTTGTAGATTACAAAATATTCCAGATAAGAATATTTGAATCATTTATCACTTTTACGATAGATTTTTCATTAGCATTTTGACAACTTGAAGTCAGCATTTTGACAATTTTGACTCTATATTTACATTTTCCAACAATACAGCCCATTCTCAGGTTTGAGACTGCAATGCAGACTTAGGGCGCATTCCAGCGAGCCATGAGGGAATGTGCAGCCTTTGGCGTCACGGGATTCTCAGAGAGGTAAATGATGTGTGGCTTTCATTTTGTGGGAAGGGCAGGTCTTTGCTGGCAAACATACACATCTGCTGGAGTAGGATTTCACCAGTCTACCAGATGCATATGTTTGCCACCAAAGACCCACACTTATGCCCTTCCCATGAGACAGAAGCTGTGCATCGTTTCACTCCTGGACTTCCCTGCGGAGCCAAAGGGTGCGCATCCCATCTCATTGGAAAGCACCCTTAGCTGTCCCACTTTCCCAGACTTGGTTATTGTATAAAATTAAATCTCTAACCTACCCCTTGTAATGAACACTTTCAGCTTTAACATTGTCTTTTCTGTGTGTTTTTACCATGTCTTTGTTTGATTTGTCACCATGTTTTTGTTCTACCATGTCTTTGTCTGATTTGGACCAGAATCATGAGTTTGTGGATGAACAAGGCTATGAAGAAAGCTGCATGGAGGTTTCCACTGTCAATCGGCACTCCAACCAGAGCCCCTCTCTCTCGTCTCAACAAGGGGTTACCAGCACTTGCTGCTCACGACGGCATAAAAAAACATACCGCATCCCAAATACCAATGTAACTGGCAGCCACCCAGGCAGTGTACAAGAACTCAGTACCATTCAAATCAGATGTGTGGAGAGAACATCTCTGTCTAACAGGTATTTTAGCTTTAAGAATGACACGGAAGACAGTGCTGTGATAAATCCGTTGTTCCTTAGGGTATAGCTAAAGGTGGTGAGCTACATGGCTGGGCTCTGTATTGTATCAATTAAAAGAATACTCTGTTTTATAATGTTGAAGCTAAACTTGTTGCCTGTTTTTAGAAACACTGTTTTTAAAAGCTTTTCTGAGGAGTATATCTTGCAGTTCCATATCAATTGAAATAATTTGGGTGAAATCCTGGCTCCATTTGAAGTTTATAGGAAAACTCCCATTGACTTTCAGTGGGATCAGGATTTCACCCTTTTCTCCAATAGGTGCCCAGAGGCATCAGTAATTTCTATTAGCATTTAGAAAGTGATATGAAATCAGAGAAAAAAGAATTATTTACATGGGAGTAACACCTAGTAGTCCTATGTGAGATCCATTGTGGTAGGCAGGCACTATGTATCAACTAAGGCTGAAATGGGATCTCGGTAAACCAAATAAACTTATCAAAATCCCAGTGCTCGTTCTGTTCTGGGAAGAATCAAGCACCGGATGTGCTTGCCAAGTTCTCAGTGAGAAAAAAAACAAGTAAAAACTAGCTACCAACAACCGCAAGCTGGGAGCACTGGAGACGGGGGAGTCCTCCCAGGCACTCCCAGATAGTTCCTGTCAGGTTCAAAGCCCACTTCACCACCACCACCAAAGGGTTCCTAGTGTCCCAGTCGCACAATGGGAATGGGAACCCATTAGGGGGGTTGCACGCAGATGGGAAGAGGTCTCCCTGCTTCCCTCCCCACTCAGGAAAAGTTGAGTGGGGAAGTCCCCACTCAGGCTCAGCTGTGAAACCCGCAGGCATGGGGAGGAGAAGGGAGCAGAGAGCAGGCAGCAGCGACTGGGAGAGTAGGAGCCCTAGCCCGGCAGCGATGTGAGTCAGTCCAGGGAGCGCAGGTGTAGAGGACAGGGGGCTTGAAGGCACTCACCCTCCCCGTGCTTCTCAGATGAGAGGCGCTGTGGGGGAGCGCCTTCAAGCAACCCATCAGGTGGCATTCAAAGGAAGCTTCGCCCCTCCCATTTGGCAGTGCATAGGGGGAGGCACGCAGCCAGCTTTTGAAAGTTACAAGCACTGCCCCCACAGCAGCTGTTGTTTCTAACTTCTCGCCCAAAAAATGCACCAGGATCGAGATCATCCCTGCGCTCGCAACTGCAAGTACTTTCACAAGCAGCAAAATCGCTGCTCATTTCAGCCCTAGTTAACTACACAATACGGGGCAGCCTTCTGACTGGAAGAAGCTACAAATCAAACATCCAAATCAGAAGGGGTGTTCTTATTCCTATTACTATTTACAGTCTGTGACGTTACTAAGAATTAAAACCCCAGTCTCAGTCCAGTGCCCTAATCATAAAACTATCATTCTCTAAATACACATAGTGGACAAGAAAAGTATATTGGCTGGGAAAGGTATACAAGTAAAAACGGAAACAACATTGTTTGATAGGGAAGGTGAGAATTTTACTTAACTTTTCACTGTCTTCCAAATTAGATAATTATATTTACTGTGGCAGTGTGTCAGAAGAACCCCATTTCCGTGATGCCGGGCTCTGTACAAATACAAAACCAAAAGATGATCCCTGACCCAAAGAAATCACAAACTAAACATAAGGACAGGCAACAAACAAGTGGACACAATAAACAGAAAGAGGGAACACAAAGAGAGTGTTGGTCAGCATGACAAGCCACAGACTCAGCGCACCAACTGCCTAAGCAATGCTTAGATTAACAAAATTGGCACGGCTGGCTTGGCAAAACTTTGGAAAACATCCTGAAGGTCTTGCTAGATGTTAAAATGAGTGTATTTGGCATGCAGTAAAACACCTCCACTTAAAAAAATAATCTTTTCAAGCACAGGCAGCTACAGAGGTTTAGAATTCTTGAACAGCTGACTTTGAATAGCTGGCAGCTGGGGAGCTTGCTATCCTGCATTTTGTATGGATCTGATCCTTATTCTACGGGGTGACTTTTCACTAACATGGTCAGCACAGCAGGGTTTTTGGCTTGTAGCTGAGGTAGCTTTTTCTTTGTCTGACTTCCCTACCAGATGGGTTTGCTGGTTGCAGAGCCAATATCCACAGTCACCTGCAGACTCTTAGGCACAAGCATGGTGGGGGGGTGGGATCTGGTCATTATCCTGCTACATGACTTTTCTAGTACACAACAATAGCAGAGATACCAGAAAAATAAATACTAGACTAAACAAATACAAAAAGTTTCACAACTCAGACCCCACTAGCATTTAAACAATGGGACTACTTGTGTGTAGTTATTCTTGGGAGTGGAACCTAAATGAATTTGGATGTTAACAGTTTCTCCTAACATTTGGAGGATTGCTTCACAAACCATAATATGGTTGTCCTCCCAGCAGCTCAGCCTGCATGCGAACCTTAAGTTTGAATTCATCCTGAAGTGCATGTATTCACAACGAGCTGCTTATGCTTTTTAGAGTGCTTTATTAAAACTCCTAGGATAACCTAAATAATATATGGAGAGGCTGCGGTAGTGAGAGACAACATGGCTGGAAGGAATAGATGGAGAACTGGAAATCAGGAGCACTGGAGTCTTGGTTTGTTACTGATTTGCTGTATGATCTGGACAAGTTGCCTTAATCATTGGGTTGTAAGGCAGATACCCTCCCCCTCCCACCAATGTGGACTGCCCCAAAAAAACCTTGCTGCCAAATTACCAAGGGGAGCAGAAACAGGAGGGTTGGACATCAGTAACCCAATAGGAAAATCCAGATTCCCCTCTTGCTCCTCCCTCTTGTTATGCCCCTGATTTTAAGCCCACCGAGTTGGAGGTGTGCAAGGCCTTACAAACTCTCTCTACAAACACTGGGTTGTATTATTGTGAGTGAAAGTGTGTGTACTGCTCTGCATTATGTTACTAAGCTGAGCAGGTTGATTCCTTCCAACCTAGCCCTTGCCCTGTCTCTTTGTTACCTTAAGTACTGGCCAGGTGATCTAATTGCCCCAAACAGTAAATAGCATCAGCTGTTGTGACAGGACAAAACTCCGGAGCAGGGAAGCAATATGGTCCAGTGAGCAGGAGGCTGGACTGGGTGTCTGGAGTCCTGGGTTCTATTCCTACTATTGTCACTGACCTGCAATTGAGACCTTGGGTGAGTCTCTTCACCTCTCTGCACTGATTGTAGGCAGGGACCACGTCTATCTTATTGTTCTGTAAAGTGCCAGGTATACAGCTGGAGCCTGGCACTATACAAATGCTTATAATAATTAATAATAATAATAATAATAATAATAATAATAATAATTAATAACTGTATGAGACTAGTGTTGTTCAACCTCCATTGTAAAGTGCTTTGAAACATATAGATTTAAAGTTGTAGAAAAGCTTAGTATTACTATTATGGCTTCTTTTGTTTTCAACTCAGCTGCATGATATGCGCATCCTCCTTTGGTTGCTTTTCACAGTGGAATTTAACAAAAACTCTGAGGGGGAAGTTTTAAAAATGTTATCTTTTTTTTTTCTCCATTGATTTCTTTTTTCAAACCTCCTCTAGCCGATCCAGTTTAAATGCCAAAATGGAAGAATGCATTAAACTAAACTGTGAGCAGCCTTACATCACCACAGCAATAATCAGCATTCCGACCCCGCCGGTAACCACGCCGGAGGGAGACGATAGGCCGGAATCTCCAGAGTATTCAGGAAGAAATATTGTCAGAGTGTCTGCTTTATAAAACACTTAGGATAAAGACCACTTAGAAGCTGAGCTCTAGCAATGAGAAAACAGTTTTGAAGAGAGAGATGACAACCCTTGTCAAGCTGGTAACGGCAGCAACAGATTGAAGGGTTCTGGAGATTACAAAACATTTTGGGTTTCAGTGCTGAATTGTGTGATCCACGCAACCAAATGGAATTTCTACATGTCACTTGAACTGTTACACAGCAAAATGCTGTGACCATTTTGACTTAATATATGAGCACAATGAAATGTTCACCATTGATGCTTCTTCGTACCATGAGGACTCTTTTTTAAAAAAAAAAACAATTGAAAAACAACCAACAACTAAAACCAACTAACCTTTGGATGTTACGTTCCAGCTGAATGCAAACCAACAATGGAAAAAATGTTTTGATAATGTGTTCTTTTTTTCCTGTTTAAAAAAACCATGAACTTGTCAACAAACTGACTAAAAAAGAGAGAGCAAGAGAGATTAAAAAAAAATGCTCATAACAAATATTTCTACTGATTGAAAGAGCAAAACCATAATGCATGCAAAAATTCTTTGAAGCTGTGATCTCAGTTTACTTCTGTTTTTTTTTTCAGGATAGGCATGACAAACTCTTACTGTAGAAAGGGGGATTTCTGTGCACTTTTACAAGCTGATTGTTAATGTTCCATGGTAGTTGTACAAACAATTTCCTTCTGGAAAAAATGCAGCATTTTCTACTCAAATGCTCGTTAGTGATCTTGAGGTGTCCAATTAGTCCAGTATTATTGTTTTATCTTGCTTCCTCAGTACTGTTACAACTGCAATAATTCAATGGGCATCTGTTGTATCAGGAATCAGGATTTTTAGGTACTTTGCACAATTTCATCTAGACAGGCTACGAATACACCAACAGACAGCATTTTCTGTAACATGGCAAAGATTTCACCGACCTCACAACTGAAAGCCTAGACTATAGTACCACAAAAGTACTTCTCAGGGTGTTTTCAGGCATGATGGTAGCATGGATTTCCACGCTTATCCATGCTGACGTCACAGCTGAATGTAGTCGCCCGATGTTGGTCCGGGCTGAAACCCAGATTTGCACAGGCTGTGGCAGCGTTTAGCCCAGGCTGTTCCTCAGGACCATCCCTGAGGGAACAGCCTGGGCTAAGCACAGCCACAGTCCATGCAATGGATGCCAGACCGGGGTAAAGCGGGCTGTCATGTTTGATGGCCCGCTTACTCTTACCCCGGTCCAAGTCTGTGGCACTTCCGGGCAGCCATGGCAGCCTCATAGGCTGCCTGTCAGGGGGGTGGGGGTGGGCCACTCTGAGCAGTGTGGTGGTGGGGTCAACACATTGCCCTGCCCTGACCTCCATCACTCTTGTTTGACACCCGGGACAAATCCTGCCCAGAGTGAGGGCCTTACTCTAGGCAAGATTAAAGTGTGACGGTGCTGAAAACACCCTCAGCCATTTTGTCTTGTATATCCTGCAGTTTCCATGAGGCAGCACATTGCCTGCTCTCACCATAGGATTCCAGGTTTCTCTGTGAATTGACTAAGTCCATGATCCTGAAAAAGCACTTACTCCAGAATAGCCCCTACGAAGCCTGGATCGCAGCCCAAGTCTTTTGTTCTATAAGTGTCTTTCCTACTTTTACTTTTCCTGGAAAACAGTCTTACTAGTGTAGTGTCAGTGTGTGTCATTCTTACCCAAAATGAAATTAGGACAAAAGTTTTGTGGTAAGCCCACACCTACCACTAAAAGCCTCTGGTACATGTAGGGGCCAGGGTTTTGGATATTCTGAACACTGCAAGACGCCAAGGGAACAGCTTGCTGAGGCTCAGCTTGTCGTTATTTGACAAGCCTGCAGCCTAACTTTCTGAAGGGACTTTATAGCTCTGAAGCATATTTTGCTACCAAGAGAACATTAATACATTAGACACTTAGGGAAACCAGTAAGTGTTTTGCAAAACTCTTGCAAAACAGTAATTGACTTCAATGGGAGTTCTCCCATAGGATCAGGCCTATCAATCAATATACCCTTCTGCCTTTTTGTTGCATATTTGAAAGGGAAATTTAAAATTTTCTTACGAAAAGACTTCTGTTAACAGCAGCTGTCTTTGGTAGAAAGCATCCTAGTGTATCCTAGGCAATATGCTACTGCTCAACTAGAAGTTCTTGGGTAGATGCATGTATTATTGTGTAATTCAATTCTATGGTTTTGGTAATGCAGGAGGACAAACTAAATAACCATAATATGCAATCTGGCCTTAGAATCTATGAATACATTAACATTGTTAAGATGTTAGTCATCTCAAGAATGCTCTCTGTGTACATGTTCAAACTATAAAGAGCCTGAATCAGCAGAAACTACTGCATGTTCTCTGTAATACTAACAGTTATTAAATATATTGAAGGGTGTATGTTACGTAAGCTACAGTGCCAGTTACTCTCTTGGCTGAGCTTAACATTTAGCACAATGAAAGTAGAACCGTGCTAACCTGCACATTTTCTAAAACATACAACCAGTGGGTGAAATTGCCTTTCCCTCAGTAGAAACTTTACTGCATATACATGATGTGATTGGTCTGCTCTTTCCTTATTGTTAGAAAACATTGTACAAAACAGTCAAATGGATTCCTAACTACAGTGGATCCTATAAATGAAGCGTGCATTTAGCTACGGGCTATCGGGGGGGTGGCGGGGGGGGGGTGTTGTTGCTCAATTTTACACAAAACATAATTGTTTGCATTGGAACTTCCTTGCAGCAGTACAAATGAGCAACATCTTACAATATTAGCAAAAGGAATTGGAAATTGTACTGAATTTTTAAAGCTATTTACAAAATCCTGATTTACACCATTAAACATCATTGAAATCCATGATTCTGATTCCCTTTTCGCGCACCCCATGGGGAGTTATCCCACGTTTACAGTTGTATAAGAGTGGGAGAGAGTCGGGCTTTGAAGTTACTTGTTTTCTGTTTATAGTTACCTGTGGGAAAGACTGGCTGCTTTGTACTTGGTGCTGAAACAATTTCAGATTTGAAAACTGCATTGATATTAACAATCTCTAACAGCTTCATATTGATTTCACTCAGTGCTTCTTGATCAATTATATTCATTTCCTAGAACAAGATGGCAGTTGCTGAAAACCATTGGGGACAAGCTCAGTGCTGAGTTACACTCTATGCATTCCCATTAGCTTTATGGAAGTTGCACAGGGTATGAGAATTTGGCCTACTGATCTTTTTATGCATGTGTGGATGAAAAACTGCAATACAGCAATACTCGTGTAATGGTTACACCTCCAAATGCATTTTTAAAATACCACTTAAGGAACGGTTTTGGCAAGATTTTGCAGAATGTGAGTCTTGTTCTCAATGCCCATTTATCACTTATGCAAAACTATTAAATTATTCTGAATTTGGAAAATAAAACTTCTTTTGGTGTTTTAGGTGATTTTCAATGCTGTTTTGGTAGTGAATGACTGTTGATGACTGTGTAAAATGCATATGTACTGTAAATGAAATGTAATTATTTCTGTGTATCATACAAAGAAACTAAGTTGTTGTTTTTTGACAATTTTGTTTTGGATTCATAATATATTTCAGAGGACAGCATAACACATGTGTTATGCTGAATAAATAGACATCTGAGGAATATTTAAATAAAACATTTGCATGCTTGAAAAGGACCCTGGTTTTGCAATAACATCATTCGTGGAGCATTTCCTCCTGTCCAGATTCACAGAACAGTAAACAAGGACAACCAGCCTTTCCCACCCCACTGTAGTGTAACCAAGCCGCAGCTGTAACCACAAGCCCAATTCACCAGCATATTAGAAAAGACTTGCACAGCAAGTAACACACAGTGGCCCTTGACCACTTCATTTTAACTGACCTACCAGAAGTTTCCCTACAGGCTCCCTTCAGTGTCTCAATCAATCAATAATTTTTTATTGTTGGCCATAGGCCATAACAAATATAAAACAAATTTTAAAAATACAATAAAACAGCCAGGGCAATAGAATAAAATAAGATAATGAAAGATACACATATCAATCAAAACAATAACAACTAAAGGCGCTACCTTAAAAAATATAAATAACTATCTTATACAAACGTAAACCAGCCAGCTACAAAACAACATAATAGTGAGACATAATAGCCCGGGCAGTTTGATAATAGAAACCCCAACTAGGGCCAAAAATTTCAGATAATTAGGCATACTTAGAAAGATAGGATTGTCTAATTCGTATAAAGGCAACACAGAAATTTGCTACAGATCTTGACACCTTCGTGCCTAGTGGGTTAAGAAGTCGATGTAACAAGGCTTCATACTGCCACCCCAAGATGTCAGCAGGGGTAATCTCAAGGTATTTCAGCCTAGGCTCGGCAAGAGCTGGAGATCGAAAGAAGACATGAGCTGCCGAGTCAACCTCATGGAGGTCACGTAATACGAAGTACGCATTTCCCTTGGGATCCCCTGGAGACGGCCTTCCAGAAGTGCAGTTGAATAAACATTGCACTAAAATCTTGAAAAATTCTGGCTTTTATTCGAATCCAACCACGTAAACAGATAATTGGCTTTGCTCCTAAGGGGGTCATCAGGGAGATAAACTGCAGCCACCTTCTGGTCCAATAGAAGAGCATTCTCAGTTTGCATTTCCTGATCCACAATCCTTCTTTTAATAAGGGCCATAGCCCCTCAACGCTCAAGGATTTAAGTAAGGCTGGAGAAAGTCTCAACTTTTGAACCTCCAGTTCCACAGCCGCTATCCATGGGTTGTGAAGGCCATTCATTATAGCCAGTCCTAAAAGGGAGTTTGTTTGGCAGGGAGACAACATAGCTTTCAGCCAGAACTTCAAGAGTGAGGATAAGGTGGTGGATCGAATTGTGGCGCAAAAAGTTTCCCGTTGCAAAATCACCTGTGGGGTGCCCCTAGGGACCCCCAAATAGAATGCAAAAACCCATTCTGTATTACTTCCAGCTTATGAAGATATGGAATACCCCAAATTGGGAATGCGTAAAGGGCCTGGTTAATACCTTTTGCCCCAAAGAAACATAGGGCCGGAAGGACCAATTTACCCCCGTGGCTGTAATAATAATTAATTATAGAAGCCGCTGTCCTCTTGGCCTGTTCAATAGCTAGCCGCATATGCAACCTCCAACTAAATGAAGAGGCGAAAGTTACCCCTAAATATTTGAAACAGTTCACCTGTTCAATAAGGTTATCCCCAATTGTCCAACGATGAAGTTTCCTAGACACATGAAGCCCTATTACCAGAATCTTTGTCTTAGAATAGTGAATTGTCAGTTTTTCCTTTATACAATATTCACCAAATTGATTCATGATTCTTCTAAGTCCAGCTACAGACTGGGAGATTAGAACAGTATTGTCAGCAAAACGTAGGCCTGGGACTTTCCAGTCACTGATAGAAGGGGCATGCGAGTCAATTGATTTTTTAAAAAGGGAGCAAATCATTCAAAAAAATATTAAATAAGGCCGGCGCCAAAATACAGTCTTGTCTGACGCCACAGACAACCTTCACTTTCTTGGATAGTGGTTGGAAAGGGGCAAATCTTACTTGCAGTGTGTTGTCACTATGTAGTTTTATCAACAGGTACAACAGTCTAGGATCCAAGAAAGAGGAACGTAACTTGGCCCAAAGGCGCTCTCTGTTGACAGAGTCGAAAGCCATACGCAAGTTGACAAAGCAAACTTCTGTTGGCAATTAGTACATTTGCCTAAAAATGAGGATAGTACAAAGATTTGATCTAAGGTGGATTTACCCCTCTGAAATCCCACCTGTTCGGGTTCTATTATGTTATTCATATCAAGCCAAGTCTGTAGTTTCCCCAAAAGGTACTTAGCATACAGTTTCCTGATAACATTGAGCAAACTGATGGGACAATAGTTGCCAGGCTGCATGGGGTCACCCTTTTTAGAAATAGGGACCATAATACTATTGAGCCAGGAGGTTTGAATTTCCCCAGATTCATTAATGAATGAAAACACGGGGGCCAAAAGAGATGCCCACCATTCTGGATCACTCCTCAAGAGGTATGGGGTAACAAAATCATCCCCCGGTGTCTTACCTACTTTTAACTGGGAATGAAGAACTAAGACTTTCTCCGTAGATACTGGATGCCACATCTGAAACCTTTCGTGTGGGGGAATAGAAATAGAGTACGCTAAAGGTGGTGAATTAGAAAATATTCCCTCATAGAACTTCACCCAAATCTCAGGAGACAAAATTGGGGCTTTGTTGTCGCTGGCCCCTAGTTTGGCTGAGCAAATAAGATCCCAGAACAGTTTGGTATCCTTATCTGCTGCATTTAGAAGTTGGGACCAACCCTTCTTATAACTTTCGTTACTGTGGCAGCTGACATTGGTTAGAACATAGTTAATATGACAGCTTTTATTGGACCAACTTTGCTTGGTAAGTGTGTGCAAACGTTTGAACTTCACCGAGTTTTCTTCATGAAGATACAAGAATACTGGAAGAGCTCTGTGTAGCTCAGAAGGTTTCACCCAACTCACTCCCCAGAAGTTGAGTTAATAAAAAGGCATCAAACTACACTCTTTTGTTTCTCTTAAAAGAGGCACTAAACACAGCAATCACATTCTAAACACAATAGGGCAGAACAATAATCTAAGGGGACTCCTGTTAATGCAAGTGATTAAATCAATTCACAGCTGGATACATCAGAGAATCAGGGCCAGTAAATGCCTGCCTATCTTGTAAATTATACACATACACACTAAGGGTGTAAGCCTCCACCTATTGAAGTCCATGGTTCAGGTCCAGTTGACTTTAATGGATGGAGGTTTGTCCCCATAAAACTATCAGGCGATCAGCAAAGAGTATTATTAAGCATCTCTTATGTAATCTATATGGATTAATCAAAATATTCCTTTTGTCAGTTTTAAACACAAAATTCCAAGATTCTGGTGTGGCCATTTACGAGCTTTAATTTTAAAGTTACCCGTGAGCAGAGGCTTTTGCAGGTCATAATTAGCAAGTGCTAATTACCTCAATTCATTTATACATTGCCCTAAAAATTGTTACAAATGTTTACTGCCTGGTAGAGTTCATAATTATCTTCCTTTGCCTTCTTCCTCTGGCAAAATGGCTGAATAAATGGTTGTCTGAAGTGAAAGGCTAACAAAAATCAGGCTCTGTTAGAGTGGATGGGGAAAACAAAATAAGGCTTTGTTAGAGCGGATGGGTGAAATAAATTCTAAAGGCACTTGTAAATCCCCTGCCTTTATTATATACTGTAGTAGCACAAGGATTGGACTGGATTGTTAGTATGACAGCAGCTGTCATAGGCCTTCATTTTGCCCATGTTGTTTGTACACCTTGGTTGATATCAGCCTCAAACATGATCCCATCCCAGACATTTATTTCAAAGTATAAGCTTTTACATTTACCATTTGTATAGTGCTTTCAGTGATCCTGACAATGCAGCTGATTTTTGCAAGAATTGTTTTCTGACACATAGGTGTCAAGTTGAACTCCCACTTGTTTTTCTCTTCATTTGTTTTGGGCTGCTTTTTCTTCAACTAGCTGGATACAGCTTGCATCAAACTTTGGGTGATTTCAGACGTGACGTGGTGAAATTCACCACAGTGAATCCCACCCCGGGGTGAATGGTCCCACCGCAGGCCGTGGTGAGATGCGCGGCCCCAACAGACGTGACAGGATCGTGACCACTGCCCGGGGTCAACCTGAGTGAACACAGACCGGGGGAACCCAAGAGACATGCCGTAGTGGCGAGAAACGCGGTGGGAGAACCACAAGGCCCCGGGGTTACGGGAAAGAAAACATGGCCGCCTGAGGGCAAATGAAGCCACAAAGGGCAGAGGGACCCGCCCACAGAAGGGAAACACAAAGGGAGGGGGTGGAGGGAGCAGCAGTGTGAGAAGTGCTTGCTAACAGCGGCTGCACGGAAGGCGCGCGAGCTTCAAAAAGAGAAGCGTGCACAGACAAACGAAGCAGCACACCCACACAATAATGGGGAGGAGAGCAGGGGCCAAGGGAGGCACACACCAGGGGAGGACAGGGAACCGTACAGCAGGTTGGATGCAGGAGGGGGAGGGGGCAGGAGCCCAGCAGGCAAGGGTAAGGGGGACCCAGCACCCCAAGGAGACACGAGCCAGCACAAAGCACAGGGAAGCGCAACGGGAGTTTATTGAGGACACAGGCGGCACCAGCCAAGTGCAAAGGTACACAGAGCGGGAGCGCCTGGGGTCAGGGTGTGAGAGCAGGGGGAGCAGCAGGGGGGCATGAGGCCCAGTCAGGGAGGGTGGGAACCAGCACAATGGGCCACCTCAGAGGCCACGCAGAGGCAGCCCCAAGGAGTCCAGCAGTTCTGAGGAGGCAGCAGGCGGTGGCGCGAGCACCCAGGCCACAGGTGGTGCGAAGGCGCTGAGGAGGCAGCCGGCTGTCAGAAGGGCCCAGAGCGCCCTACACCCAGGTGCAGGGGGCTTCCATCAGGCGGAGGGGGCGGCAACGAGAGCAGGTGCATGTAGCGGGGCCATTGCCACAGTCCCCGGCAGAAGCCGCACCCAGCCATGTGGAAGCAGATCAGGTAGAAGGCCTTGAAGGAATCCGCACAGCTCATCCCTACTTGCACATCAGAGCGCCCGCACACCTCCGACAAGGCAGCCAACTCTGGCCCGGTGGGGGGGGCATGCCATAATTAGCCGCAGGGGGCCAAGGCAGGTGGGACAGCTCCAGTAGACGGTAGTAGGCTGCCCCACGAGAGCGCGGGTACCCATGGACACCCTGCACGCTGATGAAGGACACGGACACGGCAGGTTGCATATCCCGGGAAGGCACACACACACACTGTGCACAGGCTTCTCAGCAGGACTCCACGCCACAAGGCCCCCCAGCATGTCCAGTAAGCACCCCTCAGGGAAGGGGGAGAGGCCCAGCTCCTCACTGTGCAAGTGACACTCACCAGCGGTCATGACATAACCAAAGCACAGCATACCATAGCTCAGGCACCTATAGGCATCTAGCTGGGTGGACATGGAGCGCAGGCAGCGCTGAACGATGGGCGAACGCCACAGGTCACACAGGGCCATGTTCTCATGGGCGCTCCAGCCCCGACTGAACCCCCGGTTCCCCCGACCAGGGCCTCAGGCAGGGAAGCGGCTGCCATGGTACAGCTCCAGGAGGGTCTGAGCCGAAGCAGGCATGGGGGCAGCATAGGATGAGGGGCCAGGGGCCTGCACAGGCAGACAGAGGCTGCCAAGGCCAACAGATAACGCCAGGATGGGAACAAAGGGGCCCCTATGGAGGGATGCAAAGGGAGTGGGCAGCACACAGCAGCTGGCATACAAGGCCGACAGGCCCACGCATACACACCTGCTAGAGGAGATAGGAACGGCAACTCACACACACACACACACACACAGGGAGGAGCACGGGCCTGGGGGCTGAGACCCCATTCCAGGGGGCCACAGAGAGTTCCCCTGGTGTCGAACCATGGCCGGGACCCCGGGGTGGTGCTCACGACCGTGCCAATCATGGTGCTGGACGTGTGCAGGGCTGAGGAGGGGGAGCGCACCGGATGGAAAGAAAGCACACTGAAACAGGTAGGTGGGTGCAACCACATTTACTGTGCTCCCCTGGTCGCCCCCCGACCCTGTTACACCCATGTTCCCATGTGTCCCTACCCCCTCCCACCTGCATGGTCATTGCTGCCACCCCCTCCCCTCCCCAGTCCCTATGCTGTCCTGCCCCAGCCCCTCCCCCGTCCCCTGCTGCCCCTTGGCCAGCCCCTGCCCCTCCCAACAAGGATATCTGAGGCCACCGACACTCCCCCCTTGTCAGAGGAGGAGGAGGAGGTACTGTCCAGCGGGCTGACTGGGCGACCTGCCCCTGCCCCCAGTACCCCATCCCTGGGGGGCCCCTGTCCAATCCCCCCCTGCTGACTTGTGCACTGTGGGGGCATGGGCCCCCGGATCCATGGTCCTTGCTGCTGGAGGGGGTGGGGGTTGTGGTGCTGGGAGGCCCCATGGCACAGCCGGAGGAGGTGGAGGGGGTACATATCCGGGTGCTGGCATGGCACCTGGCAGGGCTGCTGCCATGATGTAGGCGCTCAAGGCCCTGGCATGCAGGAGGAGGGATGTGCCCTGGGCCAGTGATCGGTCCATCCTCCTCCCGAGCTCCTCGCACCTCCGGTCCTGGCAGTCTGAGTGGGCCTGGAGCACCTCCATCTGTCTATTCATGTCCCTCTGCAGCAGCCACCGGTCCCTCCTCATTTCCACCACCAATGCCCGGTCCCTCCCCTCCACCTGTTGCAGGCCCCATGTTGTGCCCTCCTCCAGCCGGTTGACCACTGCGACCATTTCCTCCATGTTCCAGGTGCTTGTGGTCACTAGCTCCTGTGTGAGGTCCTCTTCCCCTGG
The DNA here is from genome assembly GCA_003113815.1 of Sphenodon punctatus. Classification (NCBI taxonomy): domain Eukaryota; kingdom Metazoa; phylum Chordata; class Lepidosauria; order Sphenodontia; family Sphenodontidae; genus Sphenodon; species Sphenodon punctatus. Next base: position 1,195,387 of record QEPC01001547.1, read on the forward strand.
CCCCCCTCCGGTCTCCGGGGTCCAGGCGGTCTGGCCCCTCGGGATGGGCACCACCGGCCCTGGGCCTGCCCCCTGTGCCCGGGTCCCTTCCCCACCCTAGTGCCTCGGGGGATGGATGCCCGGCATCCCCTCCCTCCACCCTCGCACCCATTCACCGTGGGGTTCATGCATGTGTCCTGTCCAGCTGTGCCCTTACCTGCTCCCTCTGTGTCCGTTCCTTCTGAGGGCGCCCAGTCGCTGGGGCTGGTGTCGCCTCAATCCCCTGGTTGACAGGCTGTGAGGTGGAGGGTGACCATCTCCCCCTCCCCCTCCTCCAAGTCCACAGGGGTGGTCGTGCCATCGCCTGGGGTAGGGCTGGGTGGATGTTGGAGGTGTATTCCCGAGGGCCCCGGCATCTCCTCCCTGTTGTCAGTGCCCGGTGCCGGGGCTCGCTCACTGTTCTGTGGCTGCAAGGGGGGTGGGTCCTCATGTGCGGGTCAGTCCCCCAGGGTGCCCCCTCCTACCAGGCACGGGGCAACTATTGACCCCTTCCTATGCAGCACCCGGCTCAGGGCATCCTGGTAGGGGGAGGCCCGTGTCGCACGCCTGGAGTGCTGGTTGTTGTCAACAATGTCCTTATAGCCCATCTTGAGCTCCTTGATCTTTGTCTGGCAATGTGTGGACGTGCGCTCGTGCCCGGCCTCCCCCATCTCCACGGCTATCTGGGTGAACACCTGCTCGTTCTGGGCATTTATTGCAAGCTCGCCCTGCATCTCTGGTGTTGCCCAGATAGCAATGAAGTTGTGTGTCTCCTGGACCCCCCACTAATCCCCCTGCAGTACTGGTGCCTGGTAGCCAGCCCCTCCTCCGTGGCCACCGCCTGTCCCTGGCCTCGGGCTCCTCCAGGGCACATGCCCTCTTGCAGGTCTGTATGGGGGGTACATTGGGGTCCGCTGGTTAGGCTCCAGGCGCCTGTCTTCCCTCCCTCCCGTGCCCCTCCCCTCCCCGGCTCCAGCCCGCCTGCTCCCAGCCTGCCCCCCTACTTTCTTCCAGGGTGGGCCCATGTGCTCCTGGGTGTCCCCGGCTGGGCCGGGTTCCCCCTGCAGCTGCTGCTGTGCCTCCTCCTCACCCTCTCTCTCCATCCTCCTCGCTCGTTCCTCCAACCTCCGCTCCATCGAATTCTCCACCACGTTCCCCTAATGCTGCCTGCCCTTCGTGTTCCGCTAGTTGTTGGTTGCCTAGCAGTGATGCTGCATGCTGTCACCATGGGCCGTGGTCATTTCCGTTCACCGCGGGTGGGGGTTTCCATTCAGACGTTACTTTTCATTCACCCCTGCCATGGTGGACATTCACCACACTTCTGGACCTCCTCCCGCCCCGACCTCACGAAGCGTGGTTAGATTCCCCCCGGGCTACGTTTGACTGTGGTGAACATCTGGATGTGAGCAAACAGACATGCACAGCTCTTTCACCCCTGCCCGCGTTTGAATGAGGTTGTCTGTGGTGAATGCCGAAAACGTAACGTCTGAAATCACCCTTTGTTGTACCATCATGGATCATCTTTTGCCATGCTTTCCAATCACAGACATCCCATTCCCATGTGTTAGATGAGATGTCACATTTTTTAGACTGGCCTGTAGGCAATCCATTTACCATTTGAACTGACCATCATAAGAATATTTTCTTATAAAATCTTATAGAATATTCTATAGAATATTTTCTTGGGTAGTCTAGTATCAGGCAATGGGATAAGGTGACCAGCTTAACTGTGCCTTTACAATCACTGCCCTTATGCCGGACATATTTGCTCTTCTGAGGACCTCAGCATCTGACATCTAGCATGGTTTAACCCGGGTGTCATCATCATGTTGAAAGGTGCCTACCAGATGTTTCCTCAGACTAGCCCCCAGCATGGTCAGGATCCAGCCACCGAACCCAGAGGAAAGTAGGCTTTCGCGTTTGAAAGTCCGCTTTACTTGGACTTGATTCAGGAAGGGGGGGGCGGGCACCATGGTGGCTATTGTTGGCCGCCATGGTTGCTCATCAGCCATGGGGCAGGCCACTGCACTCAACACAGGGGCAGGGCTGGGTGGATGCACATCCATGCGTCTTCCCACTCCAGCCACTGACATGTTAGTTTGGCAGCCAGGCTGGTTCCCAACAGAAGTGACAGCTTCCACCACCACCCAGATAAGTCCATGGCGGCGGGTGCTGTCACGTGTGAAAACACCGATGGTCTTTCTCACGCAACCTGTATGGAAGAGCATGTGTTCACTGATCTACCAGATGTACATTGGTTCATTTCTCACATGCATCCTACTGTTGCCCTTGTATAACTATACTAATGCAGTGGTCTTAATGAAGTGTTGCACATTAAGCTTCCCAAGCACTGCTGCACATAAAGAGCCCAGTCTTGCGAACGCTGACATGTTTAACTTCACTTATGAATAGAGCCCCATTGATTTTTTTTTTTATGTTTGTTTGTCATGGAGAGAGGAGTTAGGGGAAGGGAGAAATAAAGAAAAAGCACAGAATAGGGAAGGCAGAGAAAGCAGACAGGAAATCGTGACAGGGTGGTGACTACAGTAAGTAGATTGCTAAGGAACTATTTGTTGCCAGTGGCACCCAGGAACTCAGAAATTAAGGTGCTGATTTGTCCTGACATTGGGAGGATCGCAGGTCATGCTAGGTTCTCTCCCGTGGTGCCATGGTTGTGATTCCTAGGGAGCTTCAAAGCTTCATTCTCCGAAGATTCGAGCTTGGGCCAGTGTGAACTACATGATTATGCAGTAGCAGTGTCACTGAGTAAGTTCCCTAATACTCTGACAGGGGAATGTGTCAGTGGAGAACATAAGAGCCCTACCATCTTCAGAGGGTCTTCTGTCCCACCTCCTTTCACCTAGAGCCAGCAAAGCCTGTGAGGAACATGACAGCTGATCTGAATTGGCAGTGGTGCCTACGGAGACAGGCAGGCTCTACAATGGAATGAGATGCGACTGATATTGGGTTTTGATATCGATCAAAGTTCTACCCATAATTCCACCAAGACACAGATCCTTCAGCAGGGAAGTTTAGAGAGTACAGCTGTAATGCAGCATAGGAAGGCTCCACTATGGGTGCCTGCTGACGTTCAGGGAGGGATGTTAGCGTGGTCATGTGAAATCCCCCACTCTTATATGCAGGGGTTTTAGCATTATTTTCCTGTTCTCCCGTTAAATTCAATAACGTGATACAGGGCTGGATTTGAGCCCTGTTAAACTCACATTAATCCCCATCCCTCCCTGAACATCAGCAAGCAGCCTGTGTGTAAAGCAGGTGATCACATTCTGCACTAATGGAAACTTCTGAATAGGCTTTAAGTGTAGCCTCTTTACATCAGTTCAATCTGAATGCTTTAAGGGAATAGATTATTCTAGCAAATTCCACACCACAAAGGAAAAAGAGCAGTCCAAACCCATCCTTACTACTGCTGTTACTGCCCCAATATGAGAGCAGTGCATTGTGATTCAGAGCAATCCTGAGAATGTGAACGACACCGATTAAACGGAATACACGAAGAAGCAGATTATTGCCTCTGCAAGTTCCCTTCCCAACCAACTTCACCACCACCACCCTGTTTGTTCTGAGCTACAGACAATTGTTTCCACTGTAACGAGGTCTTTGGAAAGTAAAGGAGACACCTTGTAATTTGCAAAACAAATAGTCCTCAGTGTCATCAGTACCGAGATGGGACTGAAATCCAAATGGCCTCAGTGTCTCCCTTAGTTGGCTCAAGCAGGGCACTGAAAGGGAATCCTTGTTATCCAGGATTCCCACCATTATGGCACAGTGGTCACTCTTTTTGCTCAGGTCACAGATTTTCCAGTGATGAATGCAGATCAGGTGTCCATACCTACAGCAAAAGGACAGCCCAGCTGCCTTCAGATCCACTGAGTCCCTAGAGAACCTTCACTAGAGGAAGCAGAGCTCCTTTTTGAAGGGTGTATTTTCTTTCCTCTCCAAACCTAGCGTGTAGTTTTGGCATTCAGTTTTCAGTTGTCCAAGTCCACCCATGGAGGCGGGTTCTTTTCCATCATCCATCTCTGTCTACTAAAACAATTGAGTAAAGAGACACTCTCTGAAGACAGATTTTTTACTCTGCTGGTTTTCACCTATTTCCAAACATATATTTTAGCTATCACCATTTCAATGACTTTTATCTAAACCATCAACCTCAAAATAGGAGTCCTCATCATAACCCCTGTGAGAGAGACCAGCATCAAGTTCAGTGGTGTAGACTAAACTCTAGGCATAACATTTGGCTGGATCAAGTCCTAAACCAGGAAACGGGAAGTGACAAAGGAAATGACAAAGGGTGAAGAGAAAGTGAGGAGAGAAAGCGAAGGAAAATGCACCATGATTTTAAACGAGCAAGCGGAGGGGGGTGCGTGTCTGTGGCTGTTGAGCGGCACTGCTGCGGAGCAACCAGTCTGGTGGAACGCATGGGGAAGGATTCCAGCGGGCAGCTCCCAGTGTGGCTATCATGGCAGCTGCCACATGCTTCCCCCTGCCATGGAGAAGGGGGAAGCACCGGGCTGACTGGTCTTTGAAACGGACATGGTCCTGCGTGAGTGCTGGGGAACCCAGGTTTCCTAGCACTTGCGACCAATTCCTATGATTTGCAAAGGCCGTGTTCCCCACCCACAGTGCCTATGAGTGGAGGACGGGACTGCTGACATGGGTGGCTGCCGCCATTCGTATGGGCAGGGGACGCATGGCCCTGGTTGCCACGCATCTTTTTGGCTTGTCCCGCATGGAGCACTCCAGATTTCTCAGCAGTGCTCTGTGACTGGCCACGGGTGGCTCACGCATGCCCCTGCTCCACCTTCAGACAGGCGCTCAGATGAGTGGCTCCTAGGTGGCCATGCGTGGTAGCATTTCATTTTAAAATGCCCTAACTGCCCTATTTCCCTGGAAACCTCAAGCTCAACCATCACATTCTCTTCCTCTTCAGCAACAGTAGAGCACAGTCCCCCACAGCTCAGTCCTACCGGCATCCCCTATTAGTGGTGGAGGGATCGATAAGAAATATCCCAAGAACCCACCCTCGTCTAATTGTGGTTCTCACTGTTCAGGGTTATACAGTGGTCAACAACACTCACCTACATCAGCTGTTCTCAATAGCCTAATATTTTATCCACAAGGACCCTTCCTTGTGCTTGATTACACCGTACTGCAGTGCAGAGGGATCACTACTGAAGTAAGAGCAGCCTCTGTAGGAATTACACCCACCTAGAGGAAATGTTTTATTTTAAAGGCGAAAAAGGGTAGATATTTCTTTATATGACAGACTGAATAGGCCTCCTAATTTCCAGTACATGTAACCCTTTTATGAAAAGATCAATATAGTAAATTACTAAATGTACAAAATATGATGGCAGTGATATATTGACAGAAGTAAGAAAGTTTAATACGAAACTGATAGAGGTGAAAAACCCCATCCACATTCTTCATATTTAAAATAAAGAAGCTATCGGAAAGCTTAAGAGACAGTAATGATTTTATTGCCTGCCATATCACATACTGCTTTCTATACCGTTCCACTGCAAGTGGAAACAACTAAAATCACAACTGAATGCAAAAGTCCACTTGCCACCAGAGATCACTCTCATTGGAACACCTATATTATTTATTAGGAACATCACTGGTTGTAAAAAATCATCCTGTGAAATACACATAGTGCATAAAAAATACAGTAAAATGCACTTTCCCCACCTCAATAAATACGTTTTAACCTTTTTGTCATTTGGCAACTTGAACCACAAGGGAGTTTAAGGAAGAAGAGGCTAAAGTGAAATTTTTCCTGCAATCTGACATTTAAATTTATTACAGTTGTATTTATAACAACGGAAAATAGCTTTCCTTGCAATCTTTCATATTTATTTTGAGAACCCTTCAGGTATACAGAATACAGCTGTATTCTTTACTCCCATACCAATACTGAGCTTGGAAAGAAAGTTCAATCTAGAAACTAGTTAAGAAATCTAGTTCAAAGAACATATGGCCTTAGAACCCAAACAATGGTTTTCTAGACACTGGATCACATTTAAAAGTCTACTGCTCACTTTTTTAGACCCTCTCTAATGGAGGTTTTCATTTAAAGATCTTGAAACAGCTAAAATAAAAGTGCTGTTAAAATGTAGCCCTTTCTACAAAAATATGCAGTTGCAAAAAAACCAACCACTTACTTTAATGTTAATTGTACTATTTACACACACACACACCAATACACATATGTATATACAGATACATCCCTGATCATCTAAAAAATTTCTCTCAATGGCTTAGCAATGTGTGAAAGTTCATTTCCTAACTTCTGCTAAAGTCACATTGATTGTCCATAACATACATTGCTTTACTTTTTGTGAAGCTTTTCTTTTGAAAGTATGTCATTATTGCTGTCTACCTGCTTGTGTAAAAATCAGCATCTTACACATTACATGAATGAATACATCCTTGGTGAAATGTTGCAATACCCAACACTGTCTAATATGTAAAAGAACTGTATCTCAGTCAGTAGTTCTATGAAGGTGAAAGACAAAGGCAAATCTCCAAGACATTCTGCTTCCATGAGGGTCCCTCCACCGTTATTCATTTGTTCTGTTTTTTAATGCAGATGAGTTTGCTTTAAATGCAGGAAACAAACAGCTATAAAAAAAATCATTGTCTTCCCTGATTCATTTGCATGACCTACAGTTCCTCCATTTCAAAGTGCGTGGTAAAGCTGTTTGCCATGGATGTATGTTCAAAGATCCTTGTCAGGCTGGGTTTCAGCAGCTCCACTGAATGACAGGACAGGTGCTGGGATGTGTCACTCTTCAAGGCCATCATTTGATCTGTCCCAGGATCCCTTCTGTCATAATACAGTGCCCACAGCAATGTGATTGTGAGGATCATAGCCAGAATCTGGGTAACGCCAATAGAGATGCCTAGAAATCGAAGTACTTGCAGTTGTTTTGTTCCTCTCAAGAAAGTATACATTTTTTTACCACAACCCTATGGGACAAAAAAAAGAAGAATACGACGATGACAAAAAGACAGCATTATATGGCTCTGCCTCAGTTCCAAATGTTTAATAATAAAAAATACTCTCTTATTATTTTGGCCTTTTTGACCCAGCAAGGATAATTACTTCAGTCTCTTTCAAACTATGCTTTTAAAGATTACTTTGCTTTCTTGTATCTCCTTGCCACAATCTTCTTTCAAAGGCATTTCATGAACCAAATGTTGTAAGGAATGTAACAAGCCATGATGTACTCCATGATTAGCCACTCATGGCCTCACCCTGTCTGATCTGTGATCATGTCAACTTTACTGGATATAAAAAGAAACCCCAAGCAATTTATTTCTAACATTTAAGATATTGCCATTAAATCTTTCTAAATCATCTTTTTCCTGAAGTGCCTTAAACCCGCCATTTGAGTCCTACCTTTTCATCCTGAGATGAACTTTAATTTCCTTTTGACTGTTCCAAACAGAAGGTAGTTTTATAACAAGAATAGAAACAAGGATAAAATATACCAAGAACAGATATACCAAATTGTATAATCTTGAAAAAATCTCCAAACGTCCTATTTCTAGTGTTTTATCTACCTAGATTTCATGTCAGTTTTTTATTCATAGCTCTCAAGTTCCATAAGTACCCAGACAGCAGACAGAATTAGTTACATTAAAACTTCCCAATCATAGTGGAGAGTCAAAGGTCTTTCGGAAAGGAGTCACCTTTCTAGGAATGTGAACTATTCTTGTCCAGTTTAGACACAGGTGGGTTTCCTTAATCAGCATGTACATGTTTTACTAGTGCGACTTTTCATTCTTGAACTAAAAGCCTTTATTCACTGCAAGGGCACATCCCTTCATACTGGATACTTCGGACACTTTGCTGAAACTAACCAGACACAGAAACATTTTTGTTGTAAAGGCCATGCCAAGCGATTGATTTTGGATAGAAAAATCTCTGTGGGAGGGCATTCTTATTTTTGTATCTAGTCCAGGGTTGGGCATTTAGTTGATACTTAACATCTTCAATCTATTTTGAAGTGTTTATTATTTGCTCACAGGGCAAAGCAAACCATGAGTTATTGTAACTAAAAAACTGCAACAAAGTCAATACTGATCGTAAAAAATTACCCCAAATGAAAATAGTCCCCCAAATTTATAATAAAGTATTTTAGAATAACATCCAACCCACCTCCCCAGAACATCACTTTTCTACCTCAGCAAACTGGTCTCCCTGACAGACAGATAACAGTTACATAAATCAGGAGATTCAGACAGTTTATGCTGCTTGCAGCATCTCCCCTCCCTATGTTAATTATTATTGTTATTATTAAGTATTTATTTATACAGCACAAACAATGTACATGGTGCTTTACACTCAACAATTATAGACCGGTCCCTGCCCCAGTGGGCTTATAATCTAAGGCCATTTTCTCACAAGACACAAGACTCTCCACCTACTACAAATGTTACAGGGCTGCAGTGTTGCTCTATGGGTGCCCTATAACATGTATAGTGGGTGTGAAAACACCGTGTCTTGTGTGAGACACCGGAAGAGACAAGGGAAGAGATTCGAAGGGGAGGGAAAGACAGGAATACATCCAAGAAGTTGCAAAGTTGCAGGTGCACGTGCTTAGTTTAGTTACAGGGAGGAAAGAGAACCTAAGAAAATAAAAAAATCAGGACAGAGACTAAGAAGACGATCAGGACTAAGGGGATGAGGAGTTAGGAAAAGCCTGATGGAAGAGGTAGATTTTCCGGAGGGATTTGAAGATAGGGAAGGAACCGAACAAATGAATTCAGGGAGAGAGTCCCAGGCATGATGGGCAGCAGGGAAGAAGGAGCGGATATGTTTTGAGGAGCAAGAGAGTTGCGAGCAGACAAAGGTGGTAGCAGAGGAGGAGCAGAGCTGCAGGAAACAAGTGCAGAGAGATGAGAGGGGGCAAGGCCACAAAGGGTCTTGAAAGTAAGGACCAGGAGCTTGTGTTGAATGTGCTCCAGTAGAAAGAGAGAGTGAAGAGAAGAGTGGGGGAGACTGAACATGATCAGAGTGGTGGGCAAGGTGGATGACCTTGGCAGCGGAGTTCTGAACAGAAGTTAGGAGGCCAAGATGAGAGTGGGAAAGGCCAGAAAAGAGGAGGTTGCAATAGTCAAGGTGAGAGATGAGTAGAGCATGGACTAGAGTTTTGGCAGTGGAAACAGTAAGGAAGGGCTGGATCTTAGCAATGTTGCGCAGGGAGAGATGACAGGACTTGGCGACAGACTGAATAATAGGTTTAAAGGAAAAGGAGGAGTTAAAAATGAACCCCAGACTACATGCCTGAGGAACAGGTTGGATGGTGACCCCATTATTGAAAATTGAGGAGGAGGAAGGTTTTGAGAAATTCAGTCTTGGACATACTAAGTTTGAGTTGGTGGTGAGACATCCAGACAGATGACATCCATCAGAGAGAGTGTTTGTGATAGACTGGATGGAGGGTGAGGGGTGTGTGGAAAGCTTCCATGTGGAGTCCCTCAGAATTCCAGCGTGTCTCCACTCCTGTTCAATGTGTATCTGAAGACCCTGGGTGAGATCGTTCAGAGATTTGGAGTGAAGTGCCATCAATATGCAGATGACACCCAGCTCTCTCTCTCCTTTTCATTTGACCCATGTCCTGCAGTCTCGGTGCTTACCCAGTGCCTGGCTGCCACTGGGGACTGGATGCGGGAGAGCCGATTGAAGCTAAATCCAGACAAGATCAAGGTGATGATGGTTGGCCGATCTTGTGGCCTGGATGATGTGGAAACCGTGGTTATTGATGGGGTCCGGTCTCCTATGGTCACTCAGGTTTACAGCTTTGGGGTGGTCTTGGATCCACTACTTTGCCTGGATTGTCAGGTTGCGGCAGTGGTCAGGAGCGTTTTTTACCAACTTCATTTGGCAAGAAGGCTGTGACCTTTTCTAACAAATTCGGATCTGGCCACCATCATCAATGCCTTTGTAACCTCAAGGCTAGATTACTGCACTGCACTCTACATGGGACTGCCCTTGAAGACTGTTCAGAAGCTACAGCTTCTGGTGCAGAATGCAGTCGTCCACCTTCTTTCAGGGACGGGTCGCCAGGACCACATTTCGCCAGCTCTCCAGAGTCTGCACTGGCTGCCAATAGATTTCCAGGCACAATTCAAGGTGCTGGTTTTAACCTATAAACCTCAAGGGGCTGTGGTGTATGAAGCAGGTAGACAGGAGACTAGAGCAAAGCTGACGTCGAACTCGCTCTGAATCTGACCAATTTCTCCATAGGACCCATTTGCGGTCCTATGTTGAGGCTGTGAGGACAGCAAAGAAGGAATTCTTTGCTGCCCTCATAGCATCTGCAAAGTCATGTCCAGCTGAGCTGTTCCGGGTGGTGCAGGGGCTGGTCAGTCCGGCCTCCTTCCGCCTGGACGGGGACTTGTCCCAGGCCCGCTGTGAGGAATTTGCCATCTACTTTGCAGACAAGATCGCTCAGATCCAGAGTAATTTCGACACCGGGTTGGATGCAGTAGGTGAGGAGCATGAGGTTATAGAGGCACCGTCTGGTCAATCTTTCTGGGAGGAGTTTCAGGAAGTGACACCGGACGATGTGGCAGTTGTCTTGGGGTCTGTTCGAGCCACAAGCTGTGAATTAGATCCGTGCCCGTCCTGGTTGGTGAAAGCCTCCAGGGAGATACTGGAGTCGGTTTTGGTGAGGGTGGTTAACGCGTCCCTTCGGCAGGGGAGGCTGTCGCCCAGCCTCAAGGAGGCTGTGGTGCATCCCCTGCTCAAGAAGCCTTCGCTGGATGTGGATGCACTCGCCAGCTACCGCCCTGTCTCTAATCTTCCCTTTTTAGGGAAGGTTATTGAACAGGCAGTGGCTCTGCAACTCCAGGCGCATCTGCACCATATTGGTTTCCTTGACCCTTTTCAGTCTGGGTTCCGCCCCTGCTATGGTACTGAGACGGCAATGGTGGCTTTGGTGGATGATCTCCACCAGGAGATGGATGCAAGATGTTCTACATTCTTGATCCTGTTAGATCTCTCAGCCACTTTTGATACCGTGGACCATGGGCTGCTGCTGAGATGGCTGCGAGACCTGGGGGGGTCTGGACGGGACTGTCCTTGGGTGGTTCCGCTCATTCCTCTTGGGGAGAAGCCAGCAGGTGGTGCTGGGAGTTGAAACATTGAGCTCCCGGGCTTTGACCTGTGGCGTTCCGCAGGGTTCAATCTTGTTTCTGCTTTTGTTTAATGTGTATATTCAGGCCCTGGGGGAGATTGTGAGAGGGTTCGGGGTGCGATGTCACCAATATGCTGATGCTACTCAACTGTACCTCTCGTTTTTGACCGACCCAGGTCCTGCTGTCTTGTTGCTGTCCCAATGTTTGGAGGCCATGGCAGATTGGATGCGGCAGAGCAGACTGAAGCTCAATCCTGATAAGATGGAGGTGATGGTGGTGGGTAGGGCAGGGGAGGTAACGGCTCCTCTGGTGGGGGTTTACCCTCCCGTAGCCCAACAGGTTCGGAGTCTGGGGGTGGTTTTGGATCCGGGTCTCCATCTGGATCGGCAGGAGGAGGCGGTGGCTAAAGCCGCCTTCCACCAGTTGTATCTAGTACGGAGGCTGAGCCCATACATTTCCAGGCCTGACCTGGCCACTCTTATTCACGCCTTCATCACCTCAAGGCTAGACTACTGCAATGCGCTCTACGTGGGGCTTCCCTTGGTTCTGGTTCAGAGGCTGCAGCTGGTGCAGAATGTGGCGGCCCGTCTCCTCACAGGGATGAGGCGGCGGGAGCATATAACACCTGTGCTCCGCACTCTGCACTGGCTGCCAATAGCGTACAGAGACAGATTCAAGGTGTTGGTGTTGATCTATAAAGCCCTACACGGTCTGGGCCCCTCATACCTTGTGGACCGCCTCGCCCTCCGTGCCTCAGGGAAATCCCTGTGGTCTGCCCAGGGTGCCTTCTTGGAGGTCCCCTGTGTTAAACGGGGGGCCACAATGGAGAGGGCATTCTCGGTGGCCGGGGCGTGACTTTGGAACTTCCTCTCGGAAGAAGCTCGCCTGGCCCTGGGTCTGATGGCTTTTCGCCGAGCGTGTAAGACCTGGTTGTTCGCCCAGGCCTTCAGTGGGGAGGGTGGGAGGGTGAGGAGTGTATAGTAAATGTTGGGGGGGCTTACTTTTTAAATAATTTTTACTTGATGATGTTTTTATGAGTTTTATCATTGTTTTATTTGTTGTGAGCTGCCCCGGGATGCCGTAGGCATGAGGGGGCAGCCGATAAATGTAAGTAAGTAAATAAATAAATAAATAAATGGTGTGGGCCCCAGGTATCTGAAAGACTGCCTCTTCTCCTATGTCTTGGCATGGCCTCCGAGGTCAGCCCAGGGCACCCTCATGTGAGTGCCAACTGCCCATGAAGTTGTTACAATGAGGCATTATCGGTTGCTGCCCCACAATTACGGAACTCCCTCCCCTTGGTGGTCTGCCTAAACCCGAGCCTGTTCATCTTCCAGAGGAGATGCAAGAGCTTTCTGTTTGGCCAACAATTGAAAGGATTGGGTGGGGTTGGGTAATGGGTTTAGGGAGGAGGATTGGTGGGTGGCAGGTGGGGATAAAGGGTGGGGTGGATAATGTTACGTTTTAAGGGATTTTAATGTATTTTGTTGTAGTTTATATTTTTGATATTGTAAGCCACCCCGAGTCTTTAGAGAAGGGCAGGGTAAAAATGTAAATAAATAAAAGTTGAGTGTCATCAGCATACAGATGATACTGGAAGGCATGAGATTCAATAAGATCTGTGATCACAAAACATTCCTGTTTCAGCTACAGCAGTCACTTACATGGAAAGGTGATATCAGGAGAGATGTGTAATATCAGTTGGTTGTAGAAATGTAGCCTGGAAACTGGCATTAAAGAGGAGTCAGCACCATGCGACCAGCCAGCTCTCTACAGGACTATGGAAAGAGTTCCATGGATATGGCAGGAGAACTTCTTACATATGCACTAACTGTAAAGGTCATTCAAGAAAACTCACACACCAAAATGCCATCTCTCTGAAGAATGAGGCATGCAAGGGCATTAGGGACATGGTAGACTTTCTTCAACCTCGACTGGTGGAGGGGTACACGGATGTTGAGGGCCTCCGGATATTTCTCCTTCTCCTTGTGCATTCTCATCCGTCCAGCCTTTCTGCAGGGGTGACCCTTAACTTGATGGGACTCTGCTATAGCAGCGTTGTTCCACAAGGAATTACTGCCTGGGCTGGGTCCCTTGCAGCTGCTCAGTAGTAATTGTGTATTGGAGCAATTCCAAGATATATTTATACTTATTTACCTCTGCCCAGACTTCCGCCCAGAATACTCTAGCCCTGCAGGAGTCTGTGCTAAAGAGCAAAGGATGGGATATGTAAAACAAATCTTGGCCTGGCCTAACTTGCAATTAAGTCTTCAGCAGAGTCCCCAAAAAAGGATTTTTTTCCAGAGAGCCAAATACATGTAATAATTTTTCATGGACTAATAGAGAGTAGAGTAGCTGTTTTTTCAGATGTCTGTGATGGAAACATCTTTGCATCAGATCCAGTGAATTGAAGGACCTGTAGGTATCAAGCAAGCATGTACCTGAAAAGGGGTCTCATTAGTATGGGGATATGCAAACAGAAAATGATGGCAGGACATTTAATTGCATTAGGGTCAAATTCTGACACTCCCCAGAAAAGGAGCTTTGAACGAATCCTTGTTTTCACTTCTCAGTAGTAAAATCTGTTGTAAGGCACATCAGCCACTATGGCCTAGAGATGTGCAATTTGTATTGTCTTAATTAGTTACAAAAAGCAAATGGAGCCCCATTCGTTTTCACGACTAACGTTATGAGGAAAACGGATGAATAAGCAAATGATTGCTGTTTGCTTTCATACATTTTGTGGGTTTTTTTAGTTTAATTTATTAAAAATAATAAAAATTTTAAAAGTCACTATGCATGTGCAAAATGGCTGATGTGGCCGGTCCCATTTTGGAAGAGGACAGATGCGCGGAATGGCCCAGTGGCCATTTTGTGCATGCGCAGTTATTTTTATTTTTTTATTTTTAATTAAAATAATAATAATAATAATAATAATAATAATAAAATCAGTGTGCATGTACAATTTTTTATTTTTTATTTATTTATATAACATTTATATCCCGCCCCTTCTGCCCACAGAGCCGCCCGTGGCAGCAAACAACAGTATAAAAACAATAAAACAATTTAAAACCGTTAAAAATATACAATACAGGAGAAAAAAGACCCTCCCCCCCACCCCAAAAGCCTGGCGGAACAGCTAGGTCTTACATAAATGCCAAAATAACAGGAGAGTGGGAGCTAGTCGAGCCTCCTCCAGGAGTGAGTTCCACAGCACAGGGGCAGCCACTGAAAAAGATCTAACGTCGGTGGCCACCCACCTCGCCCGGGGAACCTCCAAAAATGCTCCCACAGACAATCTGAAGGGTCACACAGGCACATGGGGAGTGAGGCAGTCCCGCAGATAGGTAGGGCCCAGGCCGTGAAGGGCTTTAAAGGTTAAAACCAGCACCTTGAACCTGGCTCGGTGCTTTATAGGAAACCAGTGCAGAACCCGGAGCACTGGTGTCATGTGCTCCCTGCGACCCACCCCCGTAAGGAGATTGGCCATGGCATTCTGAAGCAGCTGCAGCTTCCAGACCAGCTTCTCGGGCAGCCCCACGTAGAATGCATTGCAGTAATCCAGCCTCGAGGTGATGAAGGCATGGATGACAGTGGCGAGGTCGGAGTCTGAGAGATATGGCCGAAGCCGCTGGACAAGACGTAACTGCCAAAATGCACTCCCTGCCACAACCACAACCTGAGATTCCAGGCTGAGCTGTGAATTGAGGAGCACACCCAGACTCCGCACTTGAGAGACCATGGGAGGGCGAACCCCCCCTACAAGGGGAGATTCAACCACCCCCAGGCCCCCCCAAGCCCTTGCCCACCAACATCACCTCCGTCTTATCAGGATTCAATTGCAGACGGCTCAACCTCATCCAAGCCCCCACAGCTAACAGGCACTGGGAAAATAGGGAGACTGCATTACCTGGGTCGATGGAAAAGGAGAGGTAGAGCTGAGTGTCATCAGCATACTGATGACACTGCATGCCCTGAAACCCTCTCACAATCTCCACTAATGGCTGCATATAGATGTTAAACAAGAGGGGGGACAGAATGGCACCCTGCGGGACTCCACACGTGAGGTCCCGGGGGGGAGACGTACACTCCCCCAAGACCACCCGGTGAGTTCTCCAGGCCAGGAACGAACAAAACCAATCCAAGACCGTTCCACCAATCCCGGTCTCACAGGCGAGTCACCAACACCTCATGATCGACAGTGTTGAATGCAGCCGAAAGGTCTAGCAGGACCAGTAAGGCGCAGAACAGTCCCAGCAGCCATTTTTGCGCAGGTACAGTGATTTATTATTATTTTAATAAAATAAAACAAATAAAATAAAAACGAAGGGGGGTTTGTAAATTAAAATGAAAACTAAAACAAATGGTGTGCCTTCTGCACACCTCTTCTACTCATGCTGTCTCACCCGGACTCAGTCCTAAACCCTCACACGGCCAGGAGTCTCAGCCAGGGGCTACGAGCAGCAGTGTACACTACAGTAAGTGCATATGGACGTGTACCTGATCAGTGGGGGCCTGTAGCAGGGAGTGTCACAATGGAGCTTCCTTGATATCACAGTGGAGAGGGATTGGGGAGCTTCTTTCCCCAGACAAGATGAGGCCCAGTGGCTCCGAGTCCCTGCACTGCTGCCTGCCTCAAAAGTAAGAAACTTGAGCCTCATGCAAAGGATGGCTAAATTGCTTCTCTGTGGGGAGCCTCCGCCCCCTGCCTATCCCAGGGTCAGTGCTTGTCCTTACAGAAGTCCCTACACCCCTTGCTCAGGGAGACCCCTCCCTCCCTGTTGCACAGTGGCATCACCAAAGCCTGATAAGTGTAATGTACGTGACTGGAAACTAGGGGTGGGAATACTGGTATCAGATTAATCCAATACTGCCGATAATGGGTGATATCGGATTAATCTGATAAAACCAGTAACACCAGTATTGGCATACTGGATTTTTAACATTGGCCAGTTTACTGGATTTTTTACATCATGGCCATTGAATTCAATAGCTACAATGTAAAAAATCCGGGAAACCGGCCAATGTTAAAAAAACGGTATGCTGATATCGGTAAATCCAGTATTGGGGAGATCCTACACCGGTAAATCTGGTATCCGGTACTCCTCCCTGAGTCCCACCCCTACTGGCAACGCACAGTCTCCATAGGTTGCTACCGCTGTAAGGGATCAGAACAGCCCAGAAAATAGGAGCATGCAGTTAGCTGTGATTTCTACAGTGGCAGCAGCTTCCAGGAACTGTGCATTGCTGGTCACATCCAACTCCCTCCCTGTCCCCAGCCTTGAGTGACTCCATAGCGTGGACACAGTACATACATGCCGTGAGTAGAGCTTGAATTGGAGCCTAAATCAGGTTTATAAAGTGTGCTTTAAACTCAGTGGCCAATAAATATGTTTCTTTTACAGCCTTCTTTTTCTCTGCCTTTCTTTTACAGAAGTGGAAAGAACTCTTGAGAGTTGAACAGGATTCCTACATAATATTATTAACATTAGTCTTGGTTAACTGGGATGTGTTTTGTGAAATTGTAAAACAAATACCATGCTCTCTTTTAATATGTATAACCCCTGTTCCAGCTTTCAAAATGAGCAAAGAGTAGTGTTCCAAGAGAGCGCACAGAAATCCTAGCTACTGAATTGTAATACTACAAATATCATTTCATACCTTATAGAAAAGGTAGAAATAATTCTAGTATTAAAGGGGATTTTTAAGCTACAAAAAGATGATGATACTCAACACACTCAAACAATAAGATTTTTAAATGCAATGAAACGGAGACTAAAATTCTCAAAACACTGTACCAGCGTTAGCCTCAATCACAGTATTAGGCTACAATCCTCAAACCTCTTACTCTGGAAAAATCCTATTGAAGTCAATGGGACTACTCAAGAGTAAATGGTTCCAGGACTCAAGTTTTCGTTGTTTGCCTCAAAACTGAGTTTTTTCTTTTCTCCCTTTTCTTTCAAAGGAAAGACATGGAAAGAATTCTAAGAATTTTAAATTATCTAATCCTTGAAGTGGAATCAGACTCCATTCCTCATCACCAGAATCTCAAACACATCTCACTGATTTTGCCTAGCCATTTAGACACAAAAGCATGCTTGCTCTGTCTCAAAGCTGTGTCCTCATTTTAAACTGTTATGTTTCCAGATGCCACCATCTTAGAAAAATCAATCACAAAACCACAGCAAGCGTGTGTGATGGGTTTAGCTTCCTGCCAGCATACGTGACAATGCTGGCAAAAAGAGTGTGCTTTGATGGGGAAGACACAGGAGCAAGGCTGCATGAGAACAGATAAGAGTCTGAATAACCAAAATGTTTTCATAGCTTAAACATATTTTGATCTTCCACACAAAAATACAACTGCTAATTACATACAAACCCTTTTAGCCCCCGCCCACTTTAAAAAATTTCATTCTCTTTTTAAAAATACTGTTGCCCTTTTTCACAGACCCTGAACGCGTAAAAGGTGGTGAACAGTGATTGCTTTGACATAATGCACTTTGGAATAAGGTGTCCCTGTGTGTTCACAATGGGGTGACTGTGCTTGCTGAACGCTACCATAAGGTTTCTCTGTCTCCCAC
Organism: Sphenodon punctatus; assembly: GCA_003113815.1. Classification (NCBI taxonomy): domain Eukaryota; kingdom Metazoa; phylum Chordata; class Lepidosauria; order Sphenodontia; family Sphenodontidae; genus Sphenodon; species Sphenodon punctatus. Next base: position 1,213,161 of record QEPC01001547.1, read on the forward strand.
CAACATTCAGGGACATTTAGCTATACCTGCTTAAATGGTCCCCAGCACCATAGTGTCTGGACATTAATGGAATTTCTTTCCATCCTGGTCATTGACTTAGGAATTAGTACATGATCAGAGACCCATGTTTGCTGCATTTTCCCCATTGCCATCAATGGGGGAAACAGCGAACACTGGTCCCTGCACATGACTGTCTTTAACCCAAGGCACTTACAAGTCCAACTTTCAGGCTTCCCAAATCTGGAAGGTTCAGGCATTTCATATGCTAACTATTTTAAAATTAGCGACAGTGGAATATGTTGAACTTGGTTAACTTAAAATGATTTTTAAGTCAAACTGCTCTTCCCTTCCTCCTCTTGCCACTCCCATAAATCAATTAAATACATTTTTGCAAGGGATAACTCATCTTCCCTGCTGTCTCCAGCACTTGGAGCTGCAATGACAACATAGCAAACGTCATTTTAGTCGAAAACAGCTGTTTTGCAACCTCCTCCTGTGCTGTGGAAACTTACTAGGTTTTCACCACATTTGTTGGCTCCTGTTTGGGAACACCCTTCAGTAGGTATGTTTGGTAGTATTGTTCCGAGTTAAACAAAAAAAGTTTGTGAGTATTCTCCCAGGGTCCAAAGAGCAGTCCCAAGTGTTCGGGCCGCCCCTCAGACCCTCTGAGGATACTTGCAAATTTCTGAAGCTGGGGAGATGGCTCCGGAGCCAGGGCTGGGGTACTTAAGTGGAGGTGGGGGGCCTAGCAGGGGGGTCAGGGTGGGTTACCTGCCAGAGGAGTCCTGCATGATGCATGGCCTCTTCCCGGCTTGTAAATTTGTAAGTAAACCCACCCAAACTGAGCATATTCAGAAAGGGCCTCAATGGCCCTCTCTCAGCATGGTTGGCTCTTTTCAAGATGGCGCTGGCAGCATCAGCACACCAGTGCCATCTTTGAAAATGGTCGAGCATGCTCAGAAAGGGCCATTTAGGCCTTTCTGAGCATGCTCAGTTGTTTTTTTTACTTTCAAGTTTACAAGCTGGGAAGAGACCACGCATCACACAGGACTCTTCTGAAAAGTAAGTAACCCAACACCCTGCAAGACACACACCCCCCACTCTCCCTTAAGCACCCCCTCGACTCTCAGCTAGGGCACCCACTAGGTCCCCAGTGGCCTATTCCCTCCTTCCAGGGGGCCAAGGAAGGGGGAGCAGGGGCCTAGTACTGGCCTCCGGCCCCCATTTCCCTGTACTTGGCCGAGGTTTGCCGCGTTCCGGGGCCCTTCCTTGGAACTCAGGAAATCAAGGCCAAATGCACCGGTCCTTGATGTTACCCGAGGAAAACAGAGGACTGAGTTTCAGCACTAATGTTTGGTACTTGCTTGTACTTTTGGTACATACCAGCACATTGATGGGAGAAGGACACAGTACACACAGAGCAGACATGGAACGTGTAGCAGCACTGCCTCCATCTCCCCCCATCCCTCCTATTCTGCCTGATTGGGAGAAGAGGATTTGGAAGTGAAAAAGGCATGGGGCCAAGACCTGGGAAAGTGATGACAACAGGTCAAGAAAGTATCAACAACTAACACAAGGTACTGACAAATTACAGAGGTTGTGGGAAATGGCAAAAAATTATCACTTGCAAACTTGAAAGCAACAGAATCTTGAAACATGTCCCAGACTCAAAACTTTTGCTAAACATTTTTCAACTTTCTGGATGTGATGGGATTTTCCATTGATTTGGGAGCAACCAATTTCAATTCTTCACTGCTTAGCAGGATTCCTCCAGACCGAATATACTTTTCATCTAGAACTGATGTCTGGATTTGAACCTTTAAGTTAAAGTATGAAAGAGGAAAATCAAGTGTAACTTAGTGCTTGGTTGCCTTCGGGGAGTGGATGTGTCGGCGACCAATTGAAGCTGAATCCAGACAAGACTGAAGTAATGATGGCTGACTGGCTCTGTGACCTGTGGGGGACAGGGACACCCATTAGCAAGGGGTCTAGCTGCCTCTGATCACTTAGGTTGCAGCAGCGGCCAGGATTACCTTCCACCAACTTCATCTGCTGAGATGGCTGCAGTCTTTTTATCAGAATCCGACATGACTACTATCATCCATTCTTCTGTAACCCCAAGGCTAGACTACTGCAATGTACTCTACATAGAACTGCCACTGAAGACTGTTTGGGGGGCTGCCTCTGGTGCAGAACATGGCAGCCCACTTTCTGACAGGGGTTGGTCGCCGGGAGCACATTACACCAGTGCTTCAAAAGTCTGCACTGGCTGACAATAGCATTCTTTGCACAACTGAAGATGCTAGTTTTGACTAAAGCCTGAAATAGCTTTGGCCCTACATAGCTAAAGGACCGCCTCCTTCCTTATCTTCCATCATGCTCTCTCAGGTCAGTCGGGGGTGCCCTCTTGCATGTTCCATTACTGCACCAGGTCCAGACAACATGGGCACGCAGAGAGGTTCTCTCAATGGCTGCTCCACAGCTTTGGAATTCCCTTCCCATAGAAGTTTGCCAAAGTCTGAGCATTTTCCAGAAGCAATGCAAGACCTACTTATTTGGCCATGCTTTTAGCCGGTGAGGATAGTTTGGGAGCAGGGGAGGGAGTGATTTTAAGTGAGATGTTGTCTAATATTATAGGTTTTAATTGGTTTTATAATTTTTGTATATTTTTATGTTGTAAGCCACTCTGAGCCTTTGGGGGAGGATGGGGCATAAGTCAACACAAGGAAAACAAATAAATATCTGCCACTTACCAGACTCTTAACACTTAAAAGGGCTTTCATGGCAGCAGCTTAGTCATCAGGAAATTGGAGCAAAAAACCCCTGAGTTATCTCTTGCCAAAATGTGCCCATTTAAATTGTGGAAATAAGAGGTAGAAGGGGGAAAGCAGCTTGATTTAAAAGGCATTTTTACTTCAGCAAGCTTGACTTTGGGGGAGCAAATTGCAAATGCTGCAATCCACAAAAGTCTCGAGGCAGTAGGAATTTGGAAAGTTCACATCCCACTTTCAGCACACATCCTCGTTAAATAATGAAGTGTAACGTATTTTTTTCTCTCTCCTTACCTCTTGGTAAAGGTCACTTAGATCCTCGTGATGTGCCTGCTTAGAGCACCCTGGGAACTCTTGAACACAACAGGAGTCAGGAGGCCATTCCATCTCAGTCATTTCCAGCCAATCTGTGAAGTAAACCACTCCACAGCACTTAAACTACAGAGAGAAGATGGGCATGATCAACAATTCCAGAATATACTCCCTGATCAGAAAAAGCTAAATAGCAAGCAATCCTATTCAATCCATGTTATTAATAGTAATAGTAATAGTAATAATTTTTATTGTAAGCCACATGGCCATAACACAACTTCAAACTCATAACAATATACAAAAATAGAGAAAAGGATAATAAATAATAAACTAATGTATAAAATACAAAAAGTACATTATATTAATCATACAACACATACAGCTTCCCCAAACATACGAAGTATACATTGGCAAGGACATAAGTCCATAACACAATACCAATTCCGTTGTCAGAACCATACTAACTTAATCTCTTAAACCGAGAGTTCATCATACGGAGTTCTCCTCTGCAGGCAGAATATAAGTGTCATAACTGATAGCAAGCAGAGGGTTCTTATCATGTTTCATACAAATATTGGCAAAATTGCGACCAACCTAGGTCTTGTGGGGTCAGAATCTCCCAAAAGATAGATTAATTGCTGGATTTTGGGGCGATAAGTATCCCAACCTATAGCACGTAATAGTTGGCTACAAAGATTATCATATAAAGGGCATGACAATACGTAGTGTCCTAGATCTTCTCTCCCCCCACCACAGGGGCAGATCCGATCTTTATATGGATCTGCGTACCTCCCCAATGCGTACCTCCCCAATGAGACGGAGGTACGCATGGTTTGAAATCTTAAACTAATGAAGGCTTGTCTGAGGACGGGGTCAGTTAGATGGTAAATATAAGAAGCCCTGCCCCTCTTAGGAATCAAATATTTGTAGAAAGGGGCGATGAGAGATCTGGAAGCCAAGACCCTCTGTTCTTGTCTATCTTAGGGATGGGAATTCTGGTTCTCCCGAGATCCGATATTGCTGGTATTTGGGTGTATCGGTTTAATCCAATAAATCCGATATTTACCTGTACCGGCATACCGTATTTTTAACATTGGCCATGTTACCGGATTTTTTACATTGCAGCCATTGAAGTCAATAGTCACAATGCAAAAAAATCTGGTACCGCGGCCAATGTTAAAAATCCAGTATGCCGGTACAGGTAAATCCAGCACCAGGGAGATCCGATACCAGTACATTTGGTATTCTCCCCAGTGTCCCACCCCTACTATCTATGTCAGAAACCTGATTCTTTAAGGATTTAATAATTTGAGCACTGGAATTTTCGTGGAAAAAGGGTTTTGAGAAGCCTAGAGAGAAAATACGTACTTTCACATCCACCCACCATGCATCCATACCGCATACGTTGTCATGCTGTTTTTCCTTCAAACCAAGAGAGCTGAATATATAAACAGGTTTCTTCCCCTCATCCTCCTTCCCCAGAATCCCATCTATGGATTCTTCTGCCATGCCTTCCATACCAAACCACTATCCTCCTCTCAGCCCCACTTCGCCTTATCACTATTCCCCCCCACCCCCCCCCAAAAGGTCAGGCCTAGCTCTTCTGTTCACTGAGCTGGCCCCTTGCTCTTAACAAATAGAAGCTGAGTTTAGGAAAGCAGATACCCTCGTTGGAAAGGATAAAGAACATCAGGCTTAATTCCCAGCTGTTAATAATGAATCCTCTAGGAACTCAAAAAATAATTCCCTCCAGCAGAAGCAAAATGACCTTTGCACAGCATAAGTGCATAATATGTGTGGGGTGCTTCTGCAGTCAGCAGATGAGCTGTAAGTGGGCAAAAATAGCTAGCATAATGTTTAGAAAATGGAAATCCAGCAATTAGTCCAAGTTCTGTAATGATAAAACAGCTTGTCTAATTGGGTTTTTTTTAAAAAAAAAAAAAATCCAAACCATGGCTAAATCTCAGATGGAAAGTAACTTTTCAGAAAGTTGGGGTTTGTGTTTCTAGCAAAGCAGTACAGTTGGGGTGGGGGTGGCTGTTTTTGTTTTAAAATAGACTTACAACAGAAAACAGTCCTGGAACCTTTATTTATGCTGTCACAGCTGTAACATGATTATAGCAGCCCCTCTTTTAATCGACACAACAAACATTTACATTGAGATACTGCAAAGCTGCATACCTAGGGCAGCAAAGTTTACTGTAACCGAGAACTGTTTATGTGGCTCAAAAGGAGAATGAGGGACAAACTCTCATAGCCTACCTATTCACAAAGAATTACCATGCTTCTTGTAGCATGTGAATAGCTTTAGTAGAAAACAGCTTAACTTTCTAATCTTTTATTTATTTTCTCTCTCAGGTTCTCTATAGTACAAATAAAGACTAATCAAGTGTAGTCAGGAAATGTTTAAATAAACAGGAAATCTGTGCAACAATGATAGATTTCAGAATGTCAGCAAGGGCAGCAGAGCGACAGGCATTTCAAGAGTTCTTTTCCTGCACATGAACATGGATCTGAAATTAATGACTTTTACCTTGTGCACTTCCATATTTGGGGAATATAATAGTTCATTCTTTGAAAACAGTCGTGTATTTCACTCAGCTATACCCCAAAAGCGTGACTGTATAAGCCAGTCCTTTCCCCCCTAATAATAGAAAAGAGTGTTGACTGTTCTATAGAACAGCAGCCCAAGAAACTGTACTTGCAACTGTCAAGAGACAGTCTTTCATACTCCTTTCCAGAGTGCAGTGTTTTGAACAAAACAATTAAGACAGTCGGGGAGGGTGGGAATCAGACAGTGCAGAGAGAGAGAGAAGAAGTTAATTCTATAGGAAATCAATTTTTCAGTTCTTCACAGCTGTATTTTTAGTGAAACAAAAATAAAATTAAGGTATATGGGGGCCTCATGGACAGAAGGAGGGTTACCAATAAATAATTGTGAAAATTCTAAAACGTTCTTGCTTTTGTTTTACTGTTAATGTGTCCTTTCTGACCAGTCAGGTGTTCTCCACTTTGATTTTGCTCTGCCTTGCACTTCAGCATGTAGCTGAACTGTTTGCCTACTTACCTCTCTTTGGAAGAAATTCCAAGCATGAGTAAGCCACTGGTATCTAGGTAAACCATAATTGGTCATTCTGGCTTTTAAAGTGACCATATCTGACCACTGTACAGGAACCTGAAAAGAAGCAACAAAATATCTACAATAAATAGAGAGACAACAAGGTTAAAAATGTACCTGCTGAAAAAGATTGAGAGTTACTTGGATTCTATAGCACTGGGAGTGTTGTGCATCTCAGACAGACAACCATTTTACCTTCCTTACGACTTGATTTTATCTATTCTGAAACTGAAGATTTCATCTATTCTGAGTTCGAAAGTGAAAATGACTTTAGATACTTCATCCCAGTAAAATGGAGAATAAATGTTTCCATCAGTAACTTTTCCCTTCTGTAAAACATTGACAAAGGAAGGAAGGAAAGACTTGCATTGTTTATGCATCAATTTATAATAACACAACCAAGAGACACCCCTCCCCAAAAAATCCAAACTACACTTTTAAGAAGCTTGCATTTAAATGTCAATTAAAATTACTAACAGTTTTATCTGACAAAGGAGCCAATCAATGTCCACTAGACCCAATACAAATCTCCCGGCTGGGTGCAATCCCAAATCCCGCGTGCACCACTATATGCATAACATGTGTGGAATCCACGTGGTTTGCGCATGGGCTGCAGGCCCCATGCTGTGGGTGTGCATGCTCCACGGGTCTTGGGATCAGCCCCACCGACTCTGGCGGCCTCTCAGTCAGTCGCAGAATGCACATGTTGGCGTGAACCCTGCTTCTGCCTGTCCCTCATGTGCTTTCTAGACAAACTTTTGCCTAGAAAGTTCCTTATTTTTCTTTTACAGTTATATAACTTTGGAAATTTTGCCTTTTCTAATATGCTTAGGGAAAGCATTTCCTTTAAAAAATAAATAAATAAAGTATTTCCAAAAATATGACTGTTTTTAACTGAACAGCTTACTTTCTCCTTTGTCTCAGACCCTGACCCCATCAGCAATGTGCAACAATGTAAGCAAAGATTGTTTTATTTGGCACAACAGGACTTAGAGGCAAGATTAGAAATTGACTTCTGTTTGAATTTTGCATCAGTCCTCCATGTGCCCATACTGGGCACTTTATGTTTTACCTTGTTCACATTGGGCTTGCCAAGGATAACAACACTGTCCGAAAATCAAAGTCAACTTTTGCTTTAGATACTTGATTAGATGACTCAGCTATCCTAAAACCTCTAGTAGTAACTGCCAGGATTCATTATTTTTTTTTGTCCAAAAGTTTCAGTATAGCATCCTTACCTGTACTTAGCCTACTTTGTGTCATGTTTGGCATGTTTGGCATTTGTTCAAATCTGCTCTCAGAGTACCTGTGTACCATATACACACACACACACACACACACACACATACATACATACATACACAGGTATATATTTATTATATTGACAGACAGACAGACAGACAGATTCCAAAGTAGGCTAAGTACAGGTAAAGATGCCATACGGAAACTTTTGGACAAACTAGTAAAACTCATCCATGCTGATGCTAACTGATTATTAGAAAGTGTTCCCATGATATATACACATACACACAATTTATATATCCCTGTTCCACGTTGGACCGAGATCCACTATAATTCAAATATTTTTTTCAAAAAATAAATTTGCCAGCATACTGGACAAAATCTTAGATCATGTTCGGGCAATAGATATAAGGAGCTGCCTAAGTGAGTCAGACCAATGGTCCATCTTAGTCCAGTATTGTCATAAACTGACACAGCAGCAGGTTTTAAATCCAGCTCTCCAGGGTCTCCGGCAGAGGCCTCACCCAGTCGTGCTACCAGAGATCCTGAGTTGAAGATGCCAGTGACTGAACTTGAGGCCTTATACATGCAAAGCATGCGCTCTACCACCTGAGCCATGGCCCACCCCATGGCAGACATCATATTTACTTCAGCAAAGACACTAATTTATGCAACCTTTGATCCCAAAATATGAGTCAGGAAGGATCAGAGGCTGGTTAATGTAGACGCTATGGGGTCAATCCAAGGTGCACGTGCATCTGAAGCGTAGAACATATGTGCACCATATGCACAACATGTGTGCACTGTGTGCATGATGTGTCACACTTTCTGCACCTGGTGCACACATGTGCTGTGCTTCGTGCATGCACAGTACATGTGTGGCACCTTAGACTGGGCTTTATATACATAAAAAGACCTGACCTGAAAAAGCTCAATCCACATAACAGGGTTTGATTTTATAACATTCACTTACTGTAAATGTAAGAGTTGCACTGCAATTTCCACCCTGTAAGAAACTGTCTCCTCATCATCTGTCACTTCTCATACCTTAGAAATGTAACACACCTTTGGCATATGAGGGATCCCACTAGCTGCTATATTTTGCTCTCAAAGTTTTTGATTTTAAGAGGTTTGTAAACGTTCATAGTAAATCTATGTCTTTGCAGCTGAGTTCTAAAGCAAGCAATGATGAAAGTGAGACTGTCCCAGAGATGCAGCTCCTACTTCAAACGTTTACATGGTATGCTGGAATAAAGCCATTCATTTCCTTACTCCAACACAGTTCTCTCCATATAAAGTCAATAATACTTTACACCACTTCAGTTCACACCATGCTTGCTAGGCTTCTTTTTTATTATATTATATTATTATTATTATATGCATTTGTGTAGCGCCAGCTGTGTACCTGGCGCTTTACAGAACAATAAGATAGACGCGGTCCCTGCCTACGGCTTACAATCTAATAGACAGGGAGGGGGGAGACAAGGAGAGGGGACATAGGGAAAGACAAGGGATGAATAAAATTCAAGCAGATGCGAGGTCTCAGTTGCACGTGTTAGGCTTGGTTGCAGTTAGGCAGGAGTCTGCGGGGAGGGCAGACAGTAAAAATTGAAAGGAAAGTTCTAACAGACGTTGGGAAAGGCGGCGAGGAAGAGGTGGGTTTTGAGGAGGGATGGCGGATGTGGGCAGGGATGGAGTTCCAGGCATGTGGGGTAGCAAGGGAGAAGCGGCGAAGGTGGTTAGGGGAGCAGGGGAGACAAGGGAGAGGACAGAGGAGGAGCGGAGAGTGCGTGCAGGAGTGTGTAAGGAGATTAGGGCTGAGAGGTAATGGGGAGCCAGGCTGTGAAGGCATTTATAAGTGAATACCAGAAGTTTGTGAAGGAAGCATTTGGGCAGGAGCCAGTGAAGAGAGGAGAGGAGAAGCTGCACGTGGTCGAAGCGACAGGCTGAGTTAAATCTACTCCAGCGCTATGTACATAATTAAAGCTTTTTCTTTTTTTTTAATATAAAGAGAAACTAACAAAAACGAATTGGGGGGGGGGTGAAGTGAGACAAGAAAATTAAAAAGTGCCACAGAGCCTACCACCCATCTGAAGGTGGAATGGGAGGGATGTACACGGAGCACTCACTCATGGCCATGCATAGAGCACTGCTGGCAAATCCGGAGTGCTCTGGGCAGGGCGAGCCAAGTAGTGTCGTGGCAACGGGTGGCCATGGAGCCCCTGCCCATATGAAGTGGGGTCGCCAGCCACACCAACAGACTGATCCACCGCTTAGAGACAATGCGGGTGGGGCTTATGACCGTTGCAAGACACAAGGACTGGCAAGGAGTACTGGGGAGCCCGGGTTCCCCAGTGCTCACGCCGGGGACATGTTCATTGTGAAGGCCAGTCTGGTGCACTTCCCCCTCCCCCATGGTCCGTTCAAAGGGAGTGCTTGGCAGCTTGCCTCCATGGCTGGAGTAGCCACACTTAAGAGCTGCCCGTTTGAATCCCTCTGCACACACTCCACCTGAGTGGGGCTTCCTGACAGTGCCACTCAGAGCAATAGTCCACCTATTTCCCCTGCCCCACACACACTGCCTTATTATTATTATTATAAACATTTATATAGCACCAGCCATGTGCCTGGCGCTGTACAGAACATAGAAATAGACGTGGTCCCTGCCTGTGGCTTACAATCTAAAAGACAAGGAGGGGGAGACAGGGAGTGGGGACAGTGGGAAAGACGGGGGAGAAAACAAACAAACATTCAGGCAGATGCGAAGTCTCAGGTGCGTGTGCTTGGCTTGGTTACTATCAGGTTGGTTGCAGCAGTCTGCAGAGGAGGGCAGACAGTAAGTATATGGGGAACGACTAGCAGGCATTGGGAAAGGCGGCGAGGAAAAAGTGGGTCTTGAGGAGGGATTTGAAGGAGCGGAGGGAGGGGGCAAGGCGGATGTGGGTAGGGAGGGAGTTCCAGGCATGGGGGGCAGCAAGGGAGAAGGGT
>QEPC01001547.1:1224438-1239378 GCA_003113815.1 Sphenodon punctatus
AGCGGTCAGAGAGGTAGGAGGAGAACCAGTCAAGGACAGAGCCATGGAAGCCCAAAGAGTAAAGCGAATCCAATAGAAGCAAGTGGTCGACAGTGTCAAAGGCAGCAGAGAGGTCAAGGAGGACAAGAATGGAGTAGAGGCGCTTAGATTTAGTGACAAGTAGATCATTGGTGATCTTGGCCAGGGCAGTTTCAGTAGAGTGGAGGGGGCGGAAACCGGATTGGAGAGGGTCCAGGGCGGAGTTGACAGAGAGGAGGTCCAGGCAGCGGGAGTAGACGACACGTTCCAGAAGCTTTGAGGCAAAGGGAAGGAGGGAGACCGGCTGGTAACTAGAGGGGTCAGATGGGTCCAGGGTGGGCTTTTTGAGGATGCAGGAGACAGTGGCATTTAAAAGTGGTTAGGATTTTGGAGCTATTAAGGGATATTCGAATGTATACCATTGCACCACTAGAATGTTGAGGTGACAAGTTATCTACTAAACAGACTTATTAACCATTGCACTTATATGTGGCAACATTTGTTCATAAAGAATGAAGCTGGGTGAACGATTCTTCAAGATATCTTTGCATACAGTGTGAGAAAACTGGAGTTAAAGTTTGTGGTTTTATTTCTGAGCATGAGTGTTCTATAAAACCCACTCTGTTGTTTAATTTCTGCTGTTATTCAGTACATTGCTATTCTTCCAATAAGCACTGTGCCTGAACTCTACTGCTAGCAAGTTGAGAATCTGCACTCAGTCTTTGGTTTTCAGGGTGAAAGAAAGTAGTTACTCTTTTCAGGATGAGAGTTATTAGGAGTTGGAAGTATTAACACAGATACTCTGAGAGCAGACTTGAACAGATTCCAAACATGACTCAAAGTAGACTAAGTTCAGGTAAGGATGCCATACTGAAACTTTTGGAAAATCCAGTATTCTCATCCATGCGGATGCTAATGGATTCTTTGAAAATGTTCTCGGGATTACATGTTAAGCTGAAATCTTCATAAGAATGGGAGGGTGGAGCAAAGTTTTTTCCACTGGCACATGTAGGAGAAAAAAAAAGGACCTGTCCGATTTAAATGGCCCAACTTCAGGCAGATAGATTCCACTGAGCCACACAACTGGATACAAAACAGCTTTGCTTCTCAGGAGCTTAGTCTCTGGTCCCGGCAGTCAACAGTCAGGGTTGCTAACAGAAGTTGCTCTTTTAGGGCCCTTGCTTACCTAATAGCATCCATCTGGACAAAAAGAGAGAAGGGCAATAGAAATAAACACACATTAATAGAGACAGGAGAGCAAAGGAACAAACAAATCATGGTGCCTGAAAATGACAGAGAAGGAGAGAGAGAACTAATTAAAGTAGGAAAGGAAAAGTGGTAGAAACATGGAAGAGGAGTGTCAGAGAAAGAGGCTAGAAAACAAGAAAAAGCCCAGCACTCTGCTTAGACATGCTCCCAGCACATACTGGACTTCCTGGACAGATTAGGAAGGGCTGGGTGGTGGGAAAGGGGGAAATCTTTGGGTGGATTCTAACCCAGCTTGGAAAAGGGTCATAAGGTTTCAGAGACCCATTGTGTGTATGCAGCAGCAGCAGCAGGAGAGAGGATGTACTTAAACAAACACTTTTCATTCTTCTTTAAATTACTCATGCCAAAACGTATGGCAGGACTAGATCCAGACCCAGGCAATGCATGCCTCCAAGAGTGTATTGCTGAATTATGTACAGCAACCAGCATTAGAAGAGTTTAAGATGCCCGCAGCCCTGATCCAGTTCCCTGGACATAAGGCATGCCCAGCATGCTTGGAAGATGCTCCATTTCAAGGCAGTTTCTGCTGATAAGCTTTCTACGGAAATCTGAATGCAAGTTAAAAGCTGTCCTCCGACCTTGGCAGATTCTCTGGGAAGTGGGGCTATGCCCAAGGGATGAATCAAGTATGTAGTGTACATATCCAGTTTTAAGCTGTGTCCAATCATTTTAAACTGACATTTAGGCACATAAATATTTTTAACTTGGGTTATATTGGGAGCAACAGCCTCTCTCTGGAATCTGTATAGCAAGGGAATGAGTTCTGATGCAAAATGCTGCTCCGTAATTTCAGATTACAGATATGCCAGAAGTTCCTTTGGTCCCAGTACTATACAGCTACCAAATGAGTTCCCTCTCTTTTTACTTCAGTATAATTGCTACACACTGGCAGTGGCTGCTGTTGAAAAGGCCAGTGTCTTGGGCATAGTTTAGCAGCTCTGTGGAAATATTTGTCACTCTATTCACAAATAGGTACCACACTGAAAATAATACAAGAGAATATAACAGCAAGCAGAGTAACATGTTTTCTGCTTGTGTATTATGGTTACAGGACTTTAATTTGGAAATGGAAGGATGGTCATGTTATAAATAGCTGGAGATAAAAATCCCTTCCAAAGATTACTGAAGCCCACTTTAGAGCCAACATGTGTTTCATGGAAAATACAGACACGTAGAGATGGAGAAGAGGTTTCTACAGGCTTTTTATAATACACTGCCTACAACATAGTAAGAATTAGCCTCCTAAAATGTGGGAGAATCTAAGATCAAACACCCTCCCCAAATTCTGGCAAAATTCTCAATGACTCCAGTGAGAATGTGCCCAAAGGAGGATCTCAGGATTTGGCCCTCAAGGGATATAGGGTGATTTCAGACATGACGGGCCTTTGGGCCCGCCACGCTGAACCCTGGACCGGGTTCCATCCAAGATCCCGGTCTGTGATCAGACAGGCCATCCTTTAGACGTGCCGACCTGACTGCAGAGGGGAATCGGGGAGAGGGCAGGGCTGCACAATGTGCGGCTGCTCAGCCCCGCCCCCCCATGCTTCCATGGCTGCCCGCCCTCAGGGAGACGGGTGATGCAGCACCCAATCAGGTCACTGTGCCCAATCCCGTCCCGTGGTTGGGACCTGATTCCAGGACAGGGCTGGGTAAATAGAGGTTACTTACCAGTAACTCTGTTCTTTGAGAGAGTTCCACATATTCTCACTCTTGGGATTCACTTCCTGCTCTGCAGGCACCGGAAAATCTGTCAGCAGTATCCAGGCAGGATTTGCCTGGAAAGACTATAACATGGTGAGGGCTCCGCCCCTCCACCCCCCTCCTGTCCTGAAAAAAACACGGGCTCGCATCACGTGGGATGGGACGGTATAAGTAGGGGGAGGAACCCTCACAGTCTCAGTTCCTTCCAACCCCGGTCCGGAAGACCCAGTTATGTCAACTGAGACTGAGGGGAAGGAGGGCGGGATGTGAGAATACGTGGAGCTCTCTCGAAGAACAGAGTTACTGGTAAGTAACCTCTATTTCTTCTTCGAGGATCTCCACGATTCTCACTCTTGGGAGAGTAATAAGCAGTTGATCACCTACCTCTAGGTGGAGGGAATTGAGGATGTTAACCAAAAAGCGAGTTCAGAACCGCCTTCCCCACCTGGGAGTCTGACCTGGCAGCGAGGTCCAAAGAATAGTGCTTCATAAAGGTATGCACTGAAGCCCATGTGGCAGCTCTACATATGTCCGGGATCCCGCAGAGATTGGCAATGGACGTAACAGTAGCCCTGGTAGAGTGTGCTCTTATGCCCAAGGGTGAGGTCTTGTGAGCTAGCTCATAACATCTCCTTATGCATAGAGTAATCAATTTGGATAGTTGTTGCGAAGAGATTTTTACTCCAATTTTCTGTCCTCCATAAGATATAAACAGGGAGTCGCAAGCTCTAATATCCCTGGTTCTTTCAATGTAGAAGGCAAGCGCCCTTTTAACATCCAAGGTGTGAAGTGCTCATTCTGCGTGAGAAGCATGGGGCTTTGGGAAAAACACTGGCAACGAGATTGTTTGATTCAGATGAAAAGGTGAAACTACCTTAGGTACAAAAGTTGGGTCAGTTCTCAAGTCAACCTTATCCCTATGGAACAGAGTATAAGGGGGTGAAGCTCTGAGGGCAGTCAACTCACTTCCTCTTCTTGCTGAAGTAATAGCTACCAAGAAAGCAGTCTTAACCATTAGATTTTCCATGGTACATGAGAACATGGGTTCAAAGGGACATCCCATCAGCTTTGATAACACCAGATTCAGGTCCCACTGGGGGTCGGTTGGGACTTCGATGGAAAAGTGTTCATCAATCCCTTCCAGAATGATCTCATCAATCGATGAGAGAACAAAGTTTCCTGACCCTCTGGCTGCAGGTGTGACGACAACGCTGCCAAATGAACCTTTATGGATGGAACGGCAAGACACGACCTCTGCAGGAATAACAGGTACATGAACATGTGATTCATAGTAAGGCTGTGTAGGGAAATAGCCTGTGTTTCACACCACTTCGAAAAACGCAACTACTTTGCCTCGTAGCACCTTCGCGTAGAAAGCCTTCGGGAATTCAGAAGGATTTCCGAAACCTCAGGTGGCGCATTCCTTAAGAGAACAGGATTAGCCAAGCGGAGAGGTGGAGCATCTGTAAATCGTGGTGCAGAATTGTCCCTCAAGCTAGCGACAGCAGGTCTGGTATAAGAGGAAGGGTCTTGACACCTGATGCTATCATCTGTAGTGTTTGTAACCATGGTTGGCGAATCCAATATGGTGCAATCAGGATTATGCGAGCTTTGTTTGTCCTGACCTTGCATAGTACTCTGTGTAGTAGAGGGATCGGGGGGAAAGCATAAAGGAAGGTCCCGTGCCAGGATATCGCAAAAGCGTCCGAAATTGATCCCGGGGCCGCCCCTGCACAGCTGCAGTATTCTGGCAGCTTTGCGTTTTCTTGTGACACGAATAGATCTATCACCGGTGTCCCCCAGTCCACAAAGATATCCTGCAGGACGTCAATGTTCATGGACCACTCGTGCTGGTCTGACATCTTGCGGCTGAGAACATCCGCCACTGAATTGTCCTGGCCCACCAGATGAATAGCTTGTATGTGTATCTTGTGCCCTGTGCACCAATGCCAGATTGCTTCTGCTTCTATGGACAGGTGTGTGGACCTTGCACCACCCTGCTTGTTCACATACCACATTGCTGTGGTGTTGTCTGTCACAATCAGAATATTTCTTCCCTTGACATGAGGTAACAGGGCCTTCAGAGCCCAACGTATGGCTCTGAGCTCTAGCAGATTGATGTGCAACTTTGTCTCTTCTGTGGACCATAGACTGTGTACCTGCATGTCTCCCATGTGAGCCCCCCAGCCAGTCAGAGAAGCATCTGAAGTGATGGATGCATGGATATCTGGGAGATCAAAGGGCATCCCTTTGAGAACTTGTTCTGCATTCCCCCCACCACCGTAGATTCTTGTGCACCCCTAGAAGTAATGTCAACTTCATGTTGAGCGGCTGTACCGATGGGGTATAATTGCGAGTCAACCATTGTTGGAATGGTCTGATGTGTAGGCGAGCATAAGGCGTCACCATTGTGGTGGATGCCATGAGACCTTGCAGATGAAAGAAGTAGTGGACTGATCTTGTTGGTCGCGCTAGCAGCTCCTCCAGAGCTTTCCTTATGGCTAGGAATCTGTCTTTTGGTAGATATGCCCTTGTCTGACAGGTATCCAGTATCACTCCTATAAATGGTAGGCGCTGTGTGGGGCGTAGATGTGACTTGGGAAGATTGATCAAGAAGCCTAAGTCCTTGCGTAACTCTATTGTCATTTCCAAGTGTTCCAACGCAGGGTGCGTTGTGATGCCGCTGCAAGCAATCTGCTGTCCAGGTATGGGAATATCCTCACTCCCTGATGTCAGAGATGGGCGGCCACCACCGCGACACATTTGGTGAAGACGCGTGGGGCCGTAGATAGTCCGAATGGGAGAACTTTGTATTGAAATTGACAGTTTCTTGCAACAAAACGTAAGTATTTGCGGTGAGAAGGGCGGATAGAAATATGAAAATATGCATCCTGTAGATCAAGGGAGGCTAGCCAGTCACCCTGCTGGAGACCCATAAAAATAATGGGGAGGGAAGTCATATGGAATTTAAACCTACGGACAAATTTGTTGAGCCACCTAAGATCTAGGATAGGTCAGAACCCCTTGTCCTTCTTAGGAACCACAAAGAATTTTGAATAGAAGCCTGTATTAAGTTCAGATACAGGGACAGGCTCAATGGCTCCCTTCTGAAGTAATTTCCGTACTTCAACTAGTATTTGACTTATGGGGGGGTGGGCTTGGGGAGGCGGGAAGAGGGGGGGAAGGGATCGAAACTGAATGGCATAGCCAAACTGTACAATCTCCCTGACCCAACGGTCAGAGGAAATAGCTTCCCATTGGGGTAGAAAAGGTAGTAGGCGATCATGAAAAGAGGGCTTGTCCTCATGCACTCCCGTGACCAGGTTCTCGCTAAAAGCAGGACTTAGTCTGTTGTCCCGACGATGAGTTGGGAGATGGCTTGCCCTGGCCTCTTTGCCTATTGAAGGCCTTGCGCTGTTGAGGCCCCTGTAGTTGGTGGTACTGCGCCGTGCTCTGCTGTTGAGCCCGCTTTCCCATATTTTAATTATAAGAGGTATAAGCGGGCCTTCTGGGTGAGAAGAAGTAGGGGCTCTGCGCAGGGTAGGGTCTTTTATGGATGGTACGTATAACCCCTGTAGACCTAGCCGTCTGATTCATCTCTTTAATCTTTTTCAGTGTATTATCCGTAGATGCAGCGAAAAGCCCTTCGCAGTCAAACGGTAGGTCTTCTATTCTGGTCTTATTCTCCTGAGTCAAAGCCGTGGAGCGAAGTCATGCATGTCTGTGCAGTGCTATAGCAGAAGCCATGCCTCTGGCATTGACATCTGCTATGTGCATGTTTGCTGTCAGTTGAAACTGTGCCATTTGTAACCCCTCTTTCTGGAGAGCAGCAATCTGATTAGGGTCTGTGGTGCTCCTGAGTCGGGACCACAACCAGTGCTGATAGCCACACATTGCTGATGCATAGTTGGCTATCCTAAATGATAGAGAGTCTGAAGAGAACATCTTCCATCCCAAGACATCTAGTCTCCTTCCCTCTCTACCTGATGGGGATGTCTGCACCCCTCCTGCTCTAGACTTCAGAGAAGCTGCAGCTATCACTAGGGAGTTTGGGGGCAGGTGTTTATGAAAAATCTGTGCCCCTTCCTTAGGGACTGCATAGAGCGAGTCCACCAACTTATTAGTGGGAGTCACAGAAGCGGGTTTGCTCCATATAGTAGAGGCAGGTTCCATTAGCTGCTCTAGCATCGGCAGCATTATATGTCCTGATTCACCTGCCCCTAAGATCCCAAATATGGGTCCAGTCTGGTGGGCAGTTTGGGAAGCGAGGTAGCCATTCTCCTTAGCATGCCTTGAAAAGTTTTAGAGTCCTCGGTGGCAAGGGACGGGTTCTGGTCCGATATGGCATCGGGGGGAGTGGGAGAAATGGTTTCATCCTCCTCTAGAGAAGGTGATGATGAAGACGATGATCTGGAAGCAGATCTCCCCGAGGAAGCTATTGTAGCTGGCCTCGGTACCAATGGTACCATCTGTCCCAGTTCCTCCCTCTCGTTCCCCAGCTGTGAGGTCAACAGGTCTGTGGCCCCGGAGGGTACTAACCTTTCTCCCCGCGGCTGAGTCTCCATCATTGTTAGCGACTCCAATGCACTATGTCCGGTGCATCAATGTTCGCCCACGTTGGTACCGAGCCCGTATCCAATGGTGGTGGGTGAGAGACCATCGCTGTCGGTGCCATCCTCGGGGGGGGGGCACATATGGATGCTCCAGCCTGGAATGCGCTAGGGCGTCAAAGTCCATCCAAGACATGTATGGCGAGGGGCTGCGGGACCGGTAGAATCAAAATGTCTATCCCTAGGATTGTAGGGTGAACAGGAGGAACACGGCGATCGAGATCTATGTTCCCTGTGGAACCGTAGCGGGGTGCCGAGTTCGTCTCGGTACCACGGTGACCTGGACCTTGAACGGTACCGTCTGTGTGCCTGGGATCGCGCCTCCATTGATACCGATATCGGGAGGGTAAGTAGAAGGGGCGGAACCGTCGGTGTGGGCGGTGCCGTCTGCTGTGGGGGGAGCACCTGCGGTGTCACACCTGTCAGTCCCAACGGAGGTCGGTCACCCCGTGCTCGTTGCATCTGGGGAGCAGCCGCGTCCCCTGTGCCCAATCGCTCCAGCAGTTCCCTGGAGCTCTTCTTCTTCTTTTTCTTCTTCTCCCCCTCCGCGCATCTGGTATCCCGTTCCAAGGAGCGGGCGGGGCTATGGGCGCGGGGAGCCTCTGTACCACCCTCTACTGGGTGTACAGTACCGGGTGTGCGGGGGCTCTCCACCGGCGTGGGCGGTACCGTGGGTCTCAGTGCCGTCACGGATCCTTCGGGCCCAGTTTGCGCAGGTTCCATCGGCGCCCTCTGCGCCAATTCCATCGGTGTCATGGAGTGCCAGGTGGGGAGCCTGAGAGGCCCCTCTTCTCCACCCTCCAAAGCCCTTTTTGTGAGCAAGTCCTGCAAGCGCAGCACCCTGGCCCTTTTAGCTCTGTTTGATAACACCGAACAGGCCCTGCAGGTTTGGGTGTTATGGGCTTCGCCCAGGCAGGCTAGACAGCGGGTGTGCTGATCGCTGATGAACAAAGTCGCGGGCAGGAGCTACACCTCTTTAAGCCCAGCTGTTTGGGCATTCCCAGTCCCCCCGAAGGGTGGATTGTGCCAGGGGGATGAGACCCCGCAGGCAAGGGCTGCACTCACTGTTTCACATTCTTCTTTTCTTTTATTTTTTACTACTGACCAACGCTGACTAGCATTGTAAAGGTCTTCCAACGCCATGCGGTTGGAAGGAACTGAGGCAGTAAGGGCTCCTCCCCCTATTCATACCCACCCATCCCACATGAAGTGAGCCCGTGCTTTTTTCAGGACGGGAGGGGGGTGGAGGGGCGGAGCCCTCACCATGTTATAGTCTTTCCAGGCAAATCCTGTCTGGATACTGCTGACAGGAAGGTTTTCCTGCGGAGCAGGAAGTGAACCCCAAGAGTGAGAATCGCGGAGATCATCGAAGAAGAACAGTCCTTACCCGCGGCCATTCTCAGACCCATCCCGGATCATGGCCAACCTAACTACGGTTCTGGAGATGAGGCCAGCCTCACCTCCAGAACCATGGTTAGCTTTGAACCCTGCCAGGAATTAACCATGGTGAACATCTGGCGGGGCTCAAACGGACATGCACGTAATCATTGCCACCACCCTAAATCCACTGTGATTCAGGGTGGTTGACTGTGATCTTGTTATGTCTGAAATTACGCATAGTGCCAGTTGAATGCCCTTTCAAAAAGGGCTGCTTTTCCATAAAAGCTTCACATACGTATATACATTTTTAAAGCTTTGAAGTTAATGCTATGGGTCGGGGTGAGCAAAATTTCCTAATGCTGAGTGCCACATCCATTTAATAGAATAGGAAGAAATTAACACAATTTACCCACTTTCTTTTCTGACTCACCGTAATTTCCTGCTCATAGGTCCAAACACCACAGGCCAGTTCAACACAGAATATCACAAGCAAACTTCCAAAGTACTGCAGAACACAGAAGAGGCTTGGTTATATTTTTTTAACTGAAGACAGCACTGGAGAGGGAAAGTAATTTAAGGACATCAAAGCACCATTAATTTTTTACATAACTAAAACCCTGAAAACCATAAATGTACTTTTTTTTTTAAACCAGAGCATTAATGAGCTATGATTCATGGTAGAAATCCAGAAATTTAGCCTTCAATTATAAGTATGCTTTAAATAATGTGACACAGTAAAATAAATGTTGTGGTTTATTTCTCATTGACTAACTATGAAATATGCCAAGTATTACTCTGGGGACAAAAATTAATTCCCAAGTAACTTAATGGAACAGGATTATCACACAGAAGCAGTCCCAAAGAGGCAAATATTTTTGTTCCTAATATACATCAAAATCCCCATATTTTGTATTTTTGTTTAATAAGCTGCATGAACAAATGGCCAGGGAAAAATAAAAATCCACAAATATTTGTGTCAAGAAGAAAAATTGTTAGGTCTTGGTAACTTAATACAAAACGTTAAGAAAAGTTGTTCTTTGAGATTCTGGAAACCGACAGTATTTATGTGCAATAACAATTAATTGGTCGGAACTTGTGGGAAGTGGCAGCACCTAGGGCAAAACTGTGCATGATATGCAATTGTCCTGGGAAGCAATTACCCCCTCCCCCACCCACCTCTGTGCCGCCCCTCTACCCCCAGCTCTGCCTCCCAAGACCCCTGCTTGGCGCACACCTCTCCCAGACTCCTGCTCGGTCACCTGCTCCAGTGCTGCTGCAACATATGGGCAGGGGTCCTGGGGGAGGCGTGTGCTGGGAGGCAGGGGAGCTGGGAGGAGGGCCTCACCCGTGCACAGCCCCTTTACCCCCAGCTCTGCCTCCCCCAGACCCCTGCCTAGTGCCCATGCCAGACAGGAGTCCGGGGGAGGCAGAGCTGGTGGCAGACACATGAATTTAGCTTATATTGCTCAGAATCGAAACCGATTCCAATCAATACGATCTAAAAGCTGATTTAAAGGCTTTCTGACTCTGAACTTATCCCGATTTTCAATTCTGAACCAATCCTGATTTTCATTAAGATTTCCCATCCCTATTTGGTCCACACCTCCAAGGTCTGTTTCCATGTGCCTTTTTTCAGGAGTTAAAAATACTACCGTTATATGCCCCGGTCATCCAGTAGACTCTAGCCCCACCCCATACATCCTCTTAAACAAAAATACTGCTTTCCAATAACTCTACTGGCTTGATTTCTGTTCTCTCAAAGAAACACTGCCCAATTTTTTTAAAAAATAGGAAATACTGTGAAAGTACAAACACCACTGCTCAGCCATCCTGGCCTTCCTGCATTTTCCTCTAGCCATTTTCCAATGCCTATGCCGTTTTTTCCTGCATGATCCCATTTTGAGACTAAAATATAATTTCATATATCGAAGCAGCAATAAAACCATGTACAGTACAACAGATATCAGTTTTGATTTCAGCCCCATCTGCCTCTCTGGGTTTATGGCCCAGTTTGAAGACTTTTGCCCTTGCCTATATCTGCTTAACCTTTAAGCACGCAGAGGTTCTTTTTGGCCTCTTTACACAATATTAGCACTTTATAAGCATCAGCTAGGAATCCTGCTCTCTACAGTGCCAACAAAACAGAAATATTTTTTGTTTTAAATTATAGCGACCAAGGATAAAATCCACCAACACATGGGGGAGGTTGAAAACCAATGGGAATGTCAGGGAAGAATGTGCCACTGTTGGCCCCTCACATCTTCCAGAAACGAGCACAAAGTTGCATGTCTTGACCATCATGGCTAAGGCTAGGAGTCATTGATAGACCTATCTTCCATGAAGCTATCCAATCCATTTATGAACTCAGCTAAAATACACAAGCTCCCATGGCAATGCGTTCCATGGGATAATTATGCACGGTGTGAAAAAATTATTTTAAACCTGCTGCCTTCTAATTTCATTAGAAGAAATTGTAAATATGCCTACTCACACACACACACACACACACACACACACACACCGCCATTCCTTTCTGCTCCTATTTCAGGCTCTCTCTGTACTATTGCCTATTTTAGAGATTTCCTCCAGCTCAGTCCAAGCATGGAGCTGGGTGTTTACCAACTGGGTTCCTTTTCACACACACACACACACACACACACACCCTTCAGAATACCTTCCATGCCTCCTTTGCCCACACCCCATTTGAGAACCTAGNGAAGTGATCTGCCAGGGGTAAAAGACAACCAATCTTGGACCCTAAATAGAAGGCCACAGTTACTTCAATTCACTCTTCTGCGTCCTCCTTTGAAAAATGAAATCACTTTCTTCATTTCTTCCTCTCTGGAGCCCAGCATGAGTAAAGGGTTTGTTCACACACCATTCTCTCAGCAGGGGAAGCCTACAAAGAGTGCAGCCATGCAGTGTGTGTGGGAGGGGTGGTTGTAAGGCAAAAAAAACCATGCTAAACAACCCTGCACTGACCATACCAAGGAAACAATATGTGAATAAGTCTTGAAACGGTCAAATGAACTCCACCCCAGCTAGAACACCTTTCTGTTCTGAGCAGAGGACACAACCTGGCAAGCTAAACTCCCTCAGATTAAAACCAGAGCAAGATCTCCAGCGGGTATAAACAGACATGGCTGTATTTATTTCAGTGGAACTATCCTGATTACTTCAGCTGGGGGAATGCTGTAGCTCAGCCACTCTGCTGTTCCCTCTGCTACACAGACAGCTAGAATATTCCATCACAGAAAGAGTGGCCGTTATCACTCGTGTTCAAAAATAAAGAAGCTATAGGGTGAAAAGAGACACACACCTTAACTCTGCTTTAACACCACTAACATTTCGTATGCATGTTGCAGGGCTGCAAAGGGCGCCAATACAGCCCTGCAACATGCATAAATATTGAAGTGGAGTTAACGTGGAATTACTTGCATGTCTGTTTTCACCCACAGATTCAGATGCCTAGAGAGGGAGGGAGGTACTGGTGATGATTGGCTATTGAGGGGCACTGGATGTTGATAAGAGGGAAAATGAGTGGTGGTGACATGTCTGAGGGCTCATTCACACAAAACCCAGAATCCAGAGGAAGGGCAACTTCTGCTGGCTCTCCGATGGGTTGGGTGCTGTCAGAACAGTTTGCTAGGGTAGTGAATCTGTGCACAAGCCCATGTTTGGGGCTCCAGAACTGAGAAAGGTTTTCACTTGGGCAGTATGTCATCTTCATTTGGGTTTACAAAGTAAATCACATGCTATGTCTGGTGTTTTGTTTTAATAAAATCTTCATACAAAAAGAAGAAGCAGCTTTGTAGAAATTCAAAATAATGTTCCTTTGAAATGATGATAGAATATGTATTCTGGGCAGGTCGCAGGAGAAAAATCAGAATCCTAATTTTAAACCCAAATGATCTGGCTGATCTCACCTCTTCAGTCTGTCCCTCTCTTCTTATTTTCACCACCTTCTTGGGCAACACCGTCCACATGCAAGCAGCATCGGAAAAGAATTGAGAGAGGAGGGCAAAGGCTGAGAGGACATTCCAAGGGTAAGCAGCTGCAGAATGAAACCTTCAGGGAAACTCAAAAAGACTGGCATAACTGGTATGTGGAGCAGATGCCCAGAGATTGTCAGAAGGCTATGCATAGCATTTCCCAATGGCTAGCCTTTTTCTTTGGATGGAAGAACACACACCCTAAGAAATGACCACCAACGAATGCTTGATTAATTACTGGGGGATAACAGGCCCCTTCCAAGAAAAGCCTAGGAAAATACCTTATTTTTTAAGCAATAGTTACTGTTACTTGTGTTATAGTGTAGTCTACACTACATTGTAGACTTAATTAACCATGGAGACTATTACAAAGATTACCTACAGATGCTCTCTTTAAAATTGATTTAGTGGTTGTAAAAGGAATCTGATGGAAAATAAGGGCAAGTGAAGTGCCTTCATTTTTTCCCACTGCAGCTATGGTAGTGCATGCCAACACCCTGCAAGGAACTACGTTTTAACCTCTTTCCCATCCCACCCCTTCATTGCTCCTTATGTTTCACCCTGCTCCCACTTGCAAAAACTTGAATCGTGTTTAATTCTGAACTTCATCCTAGCTGAGAAGAGGCTGGGAATAAATGATAGATTGCTCACAGCCGGCAATACACATCCCAACCCCAGGTGGTTCTTCCTGGCCAGAGCTGGGGATAGTGCTAGGGTGGCCATACCTCCCCTTTAAAAAAAGGACACTTATGGAAAATACAAGTTACAGGGCTGCATTGGTTCTAGTGCAGCCCTGCACCATGTATTTTCATATGTATCCTCTTTTAAAGCGGAGGTAAGGCCACCCTAGATAGTGCTCCTGCTAACTGCCAATCAGCTGGGGCTTGCACTGTGGGCTAGGAGGACTAAGTCTGATCTTGCAAATTCACATTAGATGAAAAAAAAATCTGGATGAAATCCTGCCTGCAGCAAGTTATTTTTCTGCTTTTGCTACTATGTAGATGGATCTGGCAGAATCCTGCTCCCACTGTAGGGCTACTGGATGCTTCAACTATACTGTTTTACCTCTAGCATACAAACATAAGTAGTGGCATACTGGGTCAGACCAACGGTCCATCAAACCCAGCATCCTGTCTCGGACAGTGGCCAATCTCTGTCTTTTGGGAGAAGTACCCGACAGGTCACAATGGGCAATCCAGTCCCTATTGTTCCAGCCCCCAACAGTAAGAGGTCATGTTCCCAAAACCTATTTGGCTAGTAGCCATTAATGGACATATCCTCCAAGAACTTATCCAATCCCTTTTTAAACTAACTATGGGTAATTTCAGACATTACGTTACCACAGTCAACCACGGTGAACCCACCATGGTGGCCGCGGTACCATAACATCTGTTGGGCCCCAAAAAGATTCCTGCCAGATGTTCACCCCCAGTGGGAATCTCTTTGACCATGCTCCCAGCCCTCCGGCCGCCCGGAGCTTACTGCCACTTCCTCTGGCAGTAAGTTCCACAAATTAATTGTGCACTGAGTGAAAAGAATACTTTCTGTTATTTGTTTTAAATCTGCTGCCAGTTAATTTCACGGAGTGTCCCCTTGTTCTAGTACTTGTTAAAGAGTGTAAATAACCGCTCCCTATTTACATGTTCCACACCACTCATGATTTTATAAATTTCTATCATATCCCCTTCTCAGTCATCTCTTCTCTAAGCTGAAGAGCTTTAACCTATTTAGCCTCTCTTCATACCAGCCATCATTCTCGATGTAACCAAGCCAAGCATGTGCACCTGGGACCTCGCATCCTCGTGAATGTTACACTCCTTGTCTCTCCCTCTGTTCTCCTTCCTTTGTCTCCACCCCCCCACCCCTCAGATTGCAAGCCCTAGGGCAGGGACCGTGTCTATTCAATTACTTTGTAAAGCGCCAGGTACATTGCTGGCGCTATATAAATGTTTGCTAATAATAATAATAAT
>QEPC01001547.1:1244074-1258497 GCA_003113815.1 Sphenodon punctatus
CCTTGTTTCTTTTGTGTTTTATTGTAATAAAAGACAACAGAACTGCTGCAGAAAAGAAGCAGGTAGCAGAGTCAGAAATAATTGTCACTGCCATCCTGAGTCTGATGCCCTGTCTCCGCTTTTACCCTCTCTTATGCCCTGGCTCCGCCTACCGTTGCCCTGGCTCCACCTACCATTGCCCTGGCTCTGCCCCTAGGCTAGGCTCCGCCCCTATTTTCGCCAGCCTACCAGCCTACCAGCGACTTTGCCACCAGCGGCAGGTTTAACCCGCCCAGTGCCCCTCCAGCCTCCAAACCCACCAGCCGCCCCTGGGGTGACCAGACCTGCACACAATTCTCCAGGTGCAGTCATACCATAGATCTATTATGATATTTTCAGTTTTATTCTCTATCCCTTTCCAAATGATTCCTATTATTCGGTTTACTTTTTTGACCACCACTGCACACTGAGCTGAGGATTTGTCCACAATGACTCCAAGATCCTTTTCCTGAGTGGTAACTTCTAATTTAGAACACATTGTATACATATAGTTTGGGTTATTTTTCCCTATGTGCATGACTTTGCACTTGCCCACATTAAATTTCATCTGCCATTTACATGCCGTCACCCAGTCTCGCAAGATCCTCCTGCAATTCTTCACAGTCCACTTGGGTTTTAACTACCTTGAATAACTTTGTGTCATTAAATTTGCAAATCACCTCACTCTTTATTCCCTTCTCCAGATAATTAATGAATATATTAAACACCAGACCCAATACAGATCCCTGAGGCACTCCACTAGTTACTTCTCTCCACTATGAAAGCTGACTCTTTGTTTCCTATCCTTTAACCAGTTGCCAATCCATCCACAATAAGACACTGCCTCTTATCCCATGACTGTTTAATTTCCTCAAGGGTCTCTCATGAAGAACCTTATCAAACACCTTCTGAAAGTCCATACTATACTGACCGGTTCCCCCATAGCCACATGCTTATTTACACCCTCAAAAAATTCCAATAGGTTAGTGAGACATGACTTTTCTTTCCTAAATCCATGTTGACTCTACCCCATCAAGCTATTTATCAATATGCTCAGTAATTCTGTTCTTAACAACCATTTCCACCAGTTTGCCTGACACTGACATCAGGCTCACCGGTCTGTACTTCAAGGATCACCTCTGGGGCCCTTTTTAAATATTGGCATTACATTTGCTAGACTCCAATCCTCTGGAACAGTGGCAGATTTTAGCAACAGGTTGCAAATTACCAATAGCAGGCCTGCAACTTCATATCTGAGTTCCTTCAGAACTCTGGGGTGAATACCATCTGGTCCTGGTGATTTGTTACTATTTGTCAATTTTTTCCCCGAACATCCCCCAGAGGTCCTTTCAAACAGGTTTTAAAGGGATGACCAGTTAATTTTTCATCCAGATTCTAGCATTGATTTGTCTACGGAGTGCTAGAGGCAGGATTTTTGTCAACTGGAAAATGGAGCAAAGCCAGCACCACCCAATATGGCCAGCTGAAGGTCATCCAGTCCTTCAAAGTAAATCCCACTCTCAGCAAAATTATCAGATTTCTTCCTCACTGAGATTTGGTTTCTCAGTCTGAATTTCATCAATATGCACCTCTTTAAAGTTTATTTCCTTTGAAGAGTTTTTAGATTCTACACAAAGTGTCTTGTTTTTCAATTCATCACAACACCATTGCACAATTTCCATTAATTTTCTCACAACCAGAAGCCATTTTTCATTCCTGCACTGAAATCAGTATCCCTTTATGTTTTTTAATTTTCAGAGATCGATGTCCCAACCCTTTTATCTGAGTAATCTGCCTGAATACAAATGGCAGCACCTTTGCAAACCAGACAAATGCAAAATTCATAACGAACCATAAGAGGTTTGTTACATTCACACTGCACTGTGAGACACAATCTTCCAAATGTACACTTATTTAAGGCAGAAAACAATGACTATATTGAAACCAGACAGAGGGTGCAGCCACACGAGCTGCGAAGGGCCCAATCCCCACACAACCCCATGTTGGGCAAGCTCAACCATAACACTTTGGGGCCAGCACAGGAAACTGGACAGTTGGCCAACACCCCCTCCCCCCCACCGGGCAGCCGGGCGGAGAGGCTGCTGTCAGAACTCCCGCCATGGGTGGGATGGGCTGAGGTGCCAACCACACAAGTGGGTGCCGGGCCCTGCCCCACCTCCCTCCTCCAGCCCGACCAAAATCCTGCCCCTAGCTGTGAAGTGGTCATGGGTGACAGTTCCCTTCCCACCACTCAATGCCCCACTACAGAGCTCGCCATGCAGCAGGGCAGAAGGGGCCTGGGTACTCAAGCTACCACATCTTGGGCAGCCTTACCCCATTTTGGGTAAGGCTGCTACGTGACATGTCCTTAGCCTTTTTCCGAGGATGTACCGCGTAGCAGCTAGCTGCTCACCCCGACACGCAGCGGGGAGGGACATCTGGCAGCCACTGGCCATCACATGATACAACTGCCCCGAGTGGGTTATGGCTACCCAAGGCATGGTAGCCTACCCAAGGCAGCTTGTACGGCTGCACCCAGCAATTATTAGCTGGAGATCTTATTCTTCAAATCGATAGGATCAATGGAGCTCAGCTCAAGCACAGTGTTTTCCTCACACAACTCTTCGTGCAAGATTGGGGTATATACCATGAACAAGGCAAACTCTGTCCCAAAGTAACAAACGTTTAAAATTTAACTTGCCCTTAATACCTCATAAGATTTGTATTAAAATCCCACTGACTTCCTTGCTCCACAATCCAACAAGGTTAAGTCTGATCATTCTCTTTCCCCCTAACAAGATTTTCCTTTTCTCCCTGTCTCACGTTGAGGTAATATGTACAAAATTCTTCTTTACATGCCAAAAAGCCTCTTTCCCCTAATTAAGGGTAAATACACAAACACTTTGCCTCGGCAACCTGCAAAGCACTTCAGTTATTCTGTGTTGCCAGGAAAGTCTCCTGGAAAGGTGTGAAACAAATGTTATTCCACGCGTCTATGAGGGTTGCAGAACCAGCTCTGCAGCCTCTGTATTTTTTATAGCAGAGGCTCCCGAAATGTGAATTGTGACCCCAAGTAGGGTCACACCATCTGGGAATGGAGTCCAATTTCAGCTGGTATTTGATATACCATGCATCTCTTTGTTGTTGTCTGAAGTCACACAAATCTCAAAATGGAAGCCTACAGGCAAAATGTTTGGCAACCATTGCTCTATATTCTGTATCTCTGTGAACCTGGTGGAGAAGGTCACATGCCAGTCTGAGGGGGACACTTCTCTTTGTTCAGTTCTAGACAAGGATTGTACAGATGGAACAAGTGAGCTAGCTTAACACCAGTTTCAGAATTCAGCTAACAGCTGAGGCTTAGGGATATTTCCTAAATGCTTCCCAATCCCACTGCAATACTGTGGGTCAGTTCAGCTGCAGGGCTGCACGGCACACCGTAAGCTAGGCCTTGCATACATGAACACTTATCTGTGGAACAAACAAAATTAACTCTGCAGTAGAGATTTTTTGATTTTTTTTGGTACTTATGGAAACACTTCACTCAGCAGTTGTTTTCGGGACACTGGAGTTGTTAACTTGGTTGTCGTAAGAGTTAGAATTCTGCTCCAAATTAACTGCAGAGTTACTGTTCGTGTAGATCAGCTTGGGTGTCAAATTTTAGTTCATTATGAAATTTCAACACAGCTGTTCTAACAAGAGTTTTCCCACATAGCTATCCTGGTTGGCTAGCAACTGGATGCTATGTAATCTCGGATGGTCTAAACAATGATGTCTTAACAACACTGGCCCTGATTCAATGCTGTGTGGATCCTGCGCGGACCCATGCATGTGCATGCACAGCTGCGCACAACCTGTGCAGAGTCATGCCGTCACATTATGCCGCATGCAAAGTGTACAAAGTGCACACACGTGGTGATCCATACAGCATTGGATTGTAGCCATTGACTGTAACCTTGCACAGAGTTGTCAAGATCTGTTATTTGCAGGGCTTGGCAGTAGTAGAGTGTCAAAAAGAGTATGTGCATTAGGATCAATCCCAAACACTTGCATGATTTACTCTCATCAGTGTCCCTCTACTAGCATAACCTCACCTGTCTCCCTAGGATATGCAAGCATTTGTCAGCTGCCTTTTTTTACCAGCTCAGAAGTAGGACTTACTCCAGCTGTGTCTAAGCATGTTCATGTTTCCATGCCATTAACAAGAAGAACCCAGTCCTTCAAGGTACCTGATCATCCTCAAAAGGAAATGAGAGAAAACTGCAATTAGGACTGGATCCTTTTTATAATTCTTCTGTGAGATCAACTTGCCTAAAACTACTTCTCTCCTGTTTTAAGTCGCTCATTGATGTTCCTAGCAGGTTTGGCCAACCTTCTCCAGAGGTTCAGGTATCAGAGGATTTGCACTTGCCTTGGATTACTCAGGTGCATTTCTATCTGGCCGAGTGAAATCACTCAGTTCACCTGTTTACCACCCCCAGTTTATATCCTTGCAAAAGCTCTAGTCCGCTAAATTGGAATGGGTCCTGGTGCAGAAGATGGAATGGGCCCCCACCTGCCTCACTCCTTAGCAACAAGGGGTGCACCTCCCAGGTTCCTGGGTCTGGGTGCAGCTGCATCTCCTGTCCCTATTATAGCTACATGCTTGGCTCCAATTTCCAGAAGCTTCGTAGGCAGGTCAGCGCTGGTGTGTTCTTCCTTGGCAAGCTAGTATGTTACTTTCAACTGGGATTTGGTTCTTCCATCTTAAAACAACCACCACCTTTTGGTAGTAGCAGGGCTTCAGCAGGCAGTTTAGTATGTTTAAGGAGCTAAGCCTGATACCATCAGGAAGCTTTGCCTATCAGTCTGACAGGGGAATAATTGTCTTGTGAGAGCGCGCTCCTGCTGACAAAAGTGGTTTGTGGTCTTTGTGCTTACTCAGCACTCCCAACAGTATAATTTAGGGATAGCATTCTGTCACCAGCTTTTTCTTCTTAAAAATTAGACGGAAGTTGTTAGTTGATTTCCTCCCTCAATTTCTCAGATTTGCTTCCAGGAGAAGGATAAAGGCTAATTCAGCTTTGTGTTCTAGCTCATTGCTCTCAACCACACTACTGCTGACACTCCAACATGGTGCTTTTCTATGTCTGCTTTTTATTTCCATGGCTGAACTCTCAAATGTTCCATCCTGATGGGGATTTCAATATTTTCCTGTTCCCTTCTTTATTTGGTGACTCAAGAATCACAACCATCAGAAATGAATTTTCCACATCAGCCTTTTGTTGATTGCCACACTTCCGGTAGGAGAGGGGGCACAAAGGAAGAGTCAGAAAAAGCAAAATCAAGTTACAAGTTCTTGCCCATGGTGTTCTAAGTAGTATTTTTTTTAACTCCTGCTTTTCTTGTTAAATATCTTGTATAATTATATATAATGTTATTCCTATACAATAAATTATATGTTTGGGCAACATGGCTAACATGTTGCGGTTTTATCTTTCAAATCTCACCTGTTTGTGTAATCTTCTTAAAACCCATTGGCCAGACCAGGAAATAAAATTTCCATCTATTCTGTTTTAATCAAGACTGACTAAATGCTATTCACTGAGGTGGGGAACTCCTCCCCAAACTTTACCTTTGTTTTGAGGCCAAATGTGGAAAATTGGGGAATTAAAAGACCTCCCTCCATTCTCCCCTTTCCCTCCTGGGTGTTATGTCTATATGAAAACAGGAGCTTAACATGAAAACCACTCTGCAGGCTTTTAAGACAAACATGACTGAAACAAAAGCACTTAAAAAAAAAAATCTTTACATATCTTCCCCCCTCCCCTATCGTTATTTTAACCAGTGCTAATCTGAATTCAAATTTAAATGCAGATCAGGGCTTCTATAAATACTACACTACAACATTCACAAACACTTTATCATTTAAGAAGACATGTCAGTCTAGATTTCAGAACCAAAACAGAGACCAATATGAAGCAAGCATTAACAGTCACAGCACTAACTAACGCTAAACTGCAAACACTCCTAGAACCCATTTTGAAAGCCACTCAAAAGACAGTGCTCCTCTTTCCTCCCCACCAACACATTAGGCACCATGAGTCTTAATAAACAAAAAAGCTGATGAAAGGCACAGGATCAGAAAATGATGAACTCCAGTCTCTGTCCTGTCTAGTGCTAAACTCTGCAGACATAATGCTAAGTATCTCTGTGCTTTGTTTATTTTCTCTCTCTCATAAATTGGTGGTTTAATAATACTGAAACACTCTGTGTTATGACTAACAAAATTCCAGTGTCAAATATTTGTACAAGGTAATGAAGCAGCTGCAATTTTGTTAATAATGTATTTAGGTCACAATGGATTCCTCTATACCACATTTGTAGGAAAAGGAAGATTTAAGCTTAATCACTACTAGCACTCTCTCTGTCTCTGACAGAAATAAGGAGGATTACAAAGAGGTGGGTGTTACCACAGTTTTCTATAACTTATATTCACACCAAAAAGATTTCTTTCAATAAGACCATGCTTGCAGTTATAACAGGCCTTTCACACTGTGTTCTGAAGAGACAAATTTAGACCCAAGTAATAATCATTAGGGATGAGAATTTCGGATTCATTATAATTGAACTGACTCGAAAATGGCTGATTCGGTTCTTCCGACATTTCGGTTCTCGATTAGGTTTCGGGTGATTTGCAAAAATGCAAAAAAAAAAAAAAAAATCAATCCAAAAAACTGAACCTGAAACCGAATCAAGAACAGAAATTTTCCGAGAACCGAATAAATTAAAAAACTGAGTCCCATTTCTAAAAAATCATGCTTCCTTGCTCCCTCACTGACTTATATGGAATTAACCAGATGCAAGAAAGTCTGTCCTACAGAACATAGCATGAAACACTGGGTCACACTCGACTTGCATTCAACAGTTAGGGTGCAGTCCAGCTTCTATTGAAGTCAATAGGCATTTAGCCATTGACTTGAATGGCAGCTGGACTGTGCTCCTAACATTTGACAGTTGTCTTTTGCTACTCAGAAACACAAATCCTTTGATTTTTATCTGTTACGACATATTTGGCTGCGTCAACACTAGAGTATAATTTGGTTCTGCCACAAAAAAAGACTTCAGCCATTACTAAGTATTATTATTATTATTATTATTAACAAACATTTATATAGCACCAGCAGTGTACCTGGCACTTTACAAAGTAATAAAATAGACACGGTCCCTGCCCCTAGGACTTACAATCTGAGAGACAGGAGCTGGGGGAGAGACATAGGAAGGGGAACAGAGGGAGAGACAAGGGGTCTAACATTCATGAAGATGCGAGGTCTCAAGTGCACGTACTTGGCTTGGTTACGATGAGAATGACAGCAGGCAGGTCCATGTTGCAAGGATAAGGGTAAACCGATCGTAGGTATAGGAATAGTGGCTCAGCAGGATAAAGAGTCAGACAGAGCAGAGCGAAAGAGGTGAGTTTTAAGGAGAGATTTGAAGGTATGAAGGGAGGGGGCAAGGCGGATGTGGACAGGGAGGGAGTTCCAGGCATGGGGGGCAGCAAGTGAGAAGGGACGAAGGCGCTTAGGGGAGCAGGGAAGGCGTGGAAGGGTGAGAGAAGGGACAGAGGAGGAGCGAAGTGCACGGGCTGGAGTATGGAGGGCGATAAGTGCAGAGAGGTAGGGGGGAGCAAGGTTGTGAAGAGCTTTATAGGTGAAGACTAGGAGCTTGTGCAGGATTCGTTCAGGAAGGGGAAGCCAGTGAAGCGAAGAGAGGAGGGACACATTTTGGACAGGCATGTGAATAAAGACAAAACAAACAAGCAAATGCTATGTGCTGGGACTGTGCAGGGAGAGACAGACAGCCTTACAATGGGTGTTAATAAATGAGACAATAGCCCACACCAGGTGGGTGTCCACCTGACCATTTATTAGGTGTTCGCCCTCACTGGCCACCACCCACCGGACCTTCAGCTCCCACTCACAGCAGGGTCTCAGAGAATGTGGAGCCTGCCATGCAGCCAAATGCAGGCTAATATGTGCCCAAGTGTCTCCCACCAATTAGGTTGCATACAGCGCCTCCGTGTGGACAGGTCTGCCAGCAGAGTTGCAGGCAAAAGTTCTAGCGCATCAGAGGAGGAACCACCTCCTGCCCCTCTCTCTGCTCTTGCTCACACTGCCAGTGAAGGAAATACATGCAGGGAACAGCCCGTTTATTAGGCTGGACACACTAAACATGTCAGTGGGGGCTGCATGGATGAACACGGACTTCAGTGGATTGTCATCTTGTTTGTTAACACCCAGTGTTTATCCTCCAAACAATATTTACTTTCCAGATAGTTTTGTGGTAACCATATCAACTATAATTTATATTCCCAATAGATTATTTTTATGAATAAAGTCCAGGGGGCAAAAAAACAAACAAACAAAAAACTGCATTGTGTCAATGCTCAAATTATTTTTAAAAAAGATATCTACAAAAGCTAAATTTGCTTTGGAAATTGTTTTATTCTCCCTTCAACTCAGAGGTAATGATGTTTTTATTTTTTTCAAATAACAAAAATGCAGTTTGCTCTTATTATCTCACTAAGAACTTCAAGAAATTGAATACCCACAAGTACATTATTCCCAAATGATTTTATGTATACATCTTTTTCTGCTATTTGCACATCACTGATTTAGATGAAACCAAAATAGGTGACCTGAAAC
This sequence comes from Sphenodon punctatus, assembly GCA_003113815.1. NCBI lineage: Eukaryota > Metazoa > Chordata > Lepidosauria > Sphenodontia > Sphenodontidae > Sphenodon > Sphenodon punctatus. The sequence goes on from QEPC01001547.1 coordinate 1,252,777, forward strand.
CAACAGCAGAGCATGACTTGACTGCCTCTTGAATACAAAGAGCTTGTTTTTGTGAGGATGCAAATGAATGCCATGTGCTTTGATGCCAAGGGGATTCAAAAATGCATGCTAAACCTTTCAAGCTTGGGTGTTTAAAATTCAACATCAACACTCAAATTTATGCAACATCAGTTGCACTCCTGAAATGGTTTACTCCAGAATGGGCCCATGGAAGCTGGTGGAACTAATCTGGAATAAGTGGTATCAGAACTGTAGAATACATAAATGACATGAGTGCAAAAACAGTGGGGACAGAGAGGTTTCAAATCCTCACTCTCCATCCTTAGGGCACAGCCGCATCCATAATTGTGGCCCCTTGCAAGTTCCACAGTAGGTAGCACAGGGCAAAAATTAGGAAAGGGGCAGTCCTCCCACCACCATGCAATTTTGCTCTCTGCCACCATTCAAATTTCTCAGAAGTTGTATGACTATGCGGACCTGCTACCATTTTGGCAGGATCAGCAGGTAAACCTTTCACCATCAATTGGAAGAAGCTGTACCCCCTCATTTTGGACTATTACTCCACTGCTAGATGAGCACTCAGATTAAGGCATTCAGCTCCTGGCTTGTCTCCCATTCAAGATAATGGGAGCTGCTGGAGCTCATCATTTTGGAAAAATCAGGCCACTTATTTAACTATCAAGAGAGGAGATATTTCTAAAGCCCAAAGGAAGTTTAGAAACCCAGCTCCCATTTAAAGTCAAAGAGAATTGGTCACCTGCCTGAACTTTGTGCCTTTTGAAAAATATTCTCCTAAATATGGCTTTGGTGTATAAATTTAGGCATCCAACTCTGCAAATTATATTATGTGCGTTAATAAAGAGTGAGTGTCATAGTATGACAGTTTCCTCAAATGAGTTCAATATCCAGTAAGCTATTCTCAGTCCACTGCTGGATGAACACATACCCCCAATTAAGCATCCTTTTGTTCAACCTACTTTTATTATTATTTATTTGTACGATGGTAACACTGCAGGGTCCCAATCATAGGTCAGCGCCCATTATGCAAGCACTTAACAATCATTGTTATTTATTTAGTCAATATTTCATTCCTTTATCCTTTTTGTACAAGTCAAAGTCTTTCATCTCCTCATAAGAAGCTTTTCAAAGGCGCAAGTAGCAGTCAGGCATCCAGCTCTCATTAAAAGTCCGTGGCCGTTGGGTACCTAACAGCCACTGTGACTTTGAAAAATCTCTCTCAGTGTGTAAGTTGTATGGAATAGAAAAAAAGAGTTTCATTTCACTTTAACACATACTAAAAAAAAATATATATCTTACATGAGTCTAAAGTTAATTAAAAAGAAAACCCTGAAGGTTGAAAACAATCAAGTTTAGGAGCCCAATGTTAGTATTGGCTATATATATACAGCCAATACTAACATTCATTTTGTGAATTGCTTACATTAAGCAATCATAAGCCTTACAAGTTTTTGTTATAATAAGGTGTGGTAGCAGCCTAACTCAGAGTCAAATATTTAGCCACCAATATCTTTGGATGTATTCTAGGCACATAACCAAATCCTAGGAGATGATCCGATGCCTAAAATCCCAGTGAAGTTAATGGGAGTTATGACTGCATCAATAACACTGTTTGTTCTCTGCTGTTGCTTAAGTTAACAATATTGTAGATGGCAGTTAGTAGCAAATACTATAGCTATACAAGAAAAGTTGTACTGTGCCTATAGATTGCGAAAGACTCAAGTAATTTGCTTAGTTTATCCCTTTAATTTTAGAACTGCACTGATGTAAACATACTATAAAATGTTGTTCTTTCATCATTCTTAGTCATGCAGTAGTATAGAGCAGCAGGATCTGCTCTGAGTATAATTATGGCCACCTCTCATCCTTCTGTTTAACACATGAACACTCTATTGCTTATTAGGGATGTGAGAACGTGGTTCAGAAGTTCGGACCGAACTCGACTAGTTCGGTTGCCCGAACCGAACTTCCAAACCAAACTCAAATTTGATCGAACTGTTCGGCCGAATCCAAACCAGTTCGGAAGGCCAAAAACAGCTTAACACACTGGTTTTGAATGTACAAACTTGGTTCGGAAGTTCGGAATTTGACCGAACTCGACTAGTTCGGTCGACTGAACTGAACTTCTGAACTGAACTCAATTTTTGAACTGAACCGAATTTCCGAACTCGATTCTGTTTGCACAGCCCTATTGCTTATAAAATTGGCATAATTTATCCTATTTGTCTGACATTTGGCAGAGAGAATTGCTTTGTTAAGGGGTACAATTTTTCTAATTTTCATGCAAATCAGATGAACAACAAAAATGTTACAGTGATTTGAAAATCAGAGTAAAAATGGCTTGTTCCAGCTGTTTCAGTTGCTTTTTTAATTGGGTCCAAAGTGTACGTTGTGACAAACTTTCTAAGGCGAAGTGCTGTTAGAGAATTCAGGGGATGTGTTCTGGCACGTTCCTTTTTTGATTTTTGAAAATCTGTCTGTTAAAGTTGTAAAGTTCTTAATTTCCCATATTAGTTATGGCAGAGTTCATATCATCACTTATGCACAGTTCATTTCTCATGTTATTAAATGCAGAGATTCTAATGTCACACATGCACAGTTCATTTCCCATTTTAATCAATGCAGAGTTCATAATGTCATGCATGTACAATTTAAGTGGGTCCCGCTACTCTTCTCCATCTGACCCTTACATAACGTGCATCCTGGTTAGCTCTCTTGGGGTTAGTCAGTTAAGGGGATCTGGGGAGCTGGCATGGGGGGAGTCACTTGGCCTTGGGGGCTGGGGAACTGTCGCAGGAAGATAATATGGCATGGGGGGGTGAAGAGCTGACACGGGGTCATTGGGCCTGGGGAACTGTCATGAGGGGGGTCATTTGGCATGGGAGAGCTGGGGATCTGGCATGGGGGCGTGGGAAACTGTCACAGGGGTCACTTGGTGTGAGGGGGCAGGGGAGCTGTCACGGGGAATCACTTTGTGTGGGGGGGCTGGAGAGCTGTCACAGGCGGATCACTTGGCTTGGGGAGGCGGCGGCATGGGGGTCATTTGACATGGGGGACTGGGGAACTGGTGTGGGGGAGTTACTCGGCCTGGGGAGCTGGGGAACTATCACAGGGTGTCACTTGGGCTGGGGGGGGAGCTGTTATGGGGGGGTCACTTGGGTTGGGGGACTGGGGAACTGTCATGAGAGGGTCACTTAGCCTGGGGGGCTGGTGAGTTGGTGCAGGTGGGGGTCACTTGGCATGGAGGGGACTGGGGAGCTGGAATGGGGGGGTCACTTGGAGGGCAAGTTCTCACACATTCATTATTTTACATCTTGGGAAGGATTTCCAAAGGGGGCTCGTTGTGCTGAAGTTGCTGTCGCTGCCGCAACTGGGCTGCTCTGCTGCTGCCACTACTGTCAGTCCCTGTTGAAGATCGGTGGGGCTACAACAACATGGACAGTTAGTGCAGGGGGGGGCGGAGCAAAGGAGCCGCACACTTGGGCCAGCTTGTCCCCTGACCCCGACCTGGAAGTGGCTGTGGGGAGCATAAAGAGGAGCTGCCAGCGGCTCCGCCGCAGGCCGCAAGCCGAAGGATGCGGCCCTTCGGGGCCCTTCGGGGACCATAGGGGATCGGGGGAGGGGCAGTATTCCCAGTGAGTGTTTGTTTTGGCGGGGAGTGGGGTATAAGATAATAGGATATGTATTAGGGGTGTAGTTAAAAGGGAGGGCGGGGTTTCCCCTAGTACCTTCCTCTGGTGGCAGCAGGGGAAGCGATGGGGGAGGGATTATTATTGTGGTGGGATTGGGTTATTTTGTATTTAATAGATATGTGAATTATTGTTATATATTGCATAATGAATATTGTATATTATTGTAAATTGTAGTAAGGATGGGTCCCTTCTCCTGGTGAGAGCAGGAGTCTGGGCTGAAATTGGTTTGGTTCTTCCCTGGTGGCAGCAGGGATAGAGCAATAGGCTGGTGATGAAAGGTTATGATTGTGATGTACTGTGATAAATTAAGGGGTTATTGGGTTATGTTTTTTGTATTGAACTATAGTTGTTATTATTTTGTATGTTCTACCTTTGTTGTTAGCCGCCTCGAGTCGCCGTAGGCGAGAGAAAGTGGGATACAAATAAAAGGTGAACTGAAAAATTGAATTGAATTTTTAAAAATATTTTTTTTAAAAAGCTTTTCCCATGAAAAATTCTAGTATGTGCATGATTTTTGGTGCCCTGGGGAGGGGAGGGGGGGCTAGTGAGTTAGAGCATGCAGAGCAGGGGAGGGGAGCCAGGCCTTCTGGTTTCTGTGGGAGCAGAGTGGGGGCTAGTAGGTTAGAAAAATGGTTCTGGGAGACAGGTCTGCTGGGTTCTGCTGGAGGGGAGTTAGGGCTAGTGGGTTAGAGAAGGAGGGCTGGGAGACAGCAGTCCTGGATTATCTGGGCAGAAAGGCAGCTTCATTTGAGTAGACGGTGAGGGATTACAGGATGAAGGGCCGTCCCCATCCCTGAGGCAGCTGCATTTTAGTACATGCTGAGGGATTGCAGTATGCAGAAGGGTCCACTTTGCTATCTCTCTCTGACAAACACACACACACACACACTTATTCACTGTCTACCTCCAAGAGATGAAACTTTAATGTTCAAAGAAAATCTTCTCAACAGTCTCTTCCACACACACTTCTCCCCCAATTGATATGGAAATGACGGCAGTGAAAGGAGAAGGGGGACAAAAGAATGAAAGGTGGGTTGGAGGGAAGACGACCCAATCTTTTGTACAGAAAGCTTTTTTATGATTAAAAAACAGAAAATTAGTAGTCGGAGAGGGATTCTAGTATATATACACTCACTGCCACCTCAGAGGCAGCTGCGTCTCATTACATGGAGATGGATTCCAGTATATATGGCTGTCCCTCCTCAGAGGCAGTCGCTTCTTAGCAGAGGGTGAGGGATTCCAGTATATACTGCCGCCTCTACCCCAGAGGCAGCCATATTTCAATAGATGGTGAGGGGTTACAGGATGATGGGTCATCCCCATCCCTGAGGCAGCGACATTTTAGTACACGCTGAGTTATTGCAATATATGTGGTTGTCCTCACTGTAGAGGGTGCTTGGGGAGTCTGGGGACAGGACTCCTGGGTTGTCAGGGAGGGGAAGAGTAGTAGGTTACAGAAAATGGGGCTTGGGTACAAAGACTCCTGGATTCTCGGGGGCGGGGTGAGTGGGTTAGAGCAGGGGATTCTGGGAGACAGGACTGCTGGATTCTGTGGGAGGGGAGTTAGGGTTAGTGAGTTAGATATAGAAGGGAAGCTGGGAGACAGCAGTCATGGGTTGTCTGGGAAGGGAGTGAGGGGTAAGTGCTTTAGAGTAGGGGGTTCTGGGAACCAGGCATCCTGGGTTCTCTGGGAGGGAAGTGGAGGCAAGTGTGTTAGAGAAGTGGGGCTGGGAGACCGTAGATCTGGGTTCTCTGGGAGGGAGGGGGGGCAAGCAGGTTAAAGGAGGGTTAAAGAGGGGGTTCTGTGGGAGGGGAGTTAGGGCTAATGGGTTGGAGAAGGGGGCTGGGCATCAGCAGTCCTGGGTTGCCTGGGAGGTGAGTAGGGGGTGACTGGTTTAAAGCTGGGAGTTCTGGGTAACCAGACGTCTTGGGTTGTGTAGGAAGGGAGTGGGGACTCATGGGTTACAGCATGGGGGTTGGAAGCCAGGATACCTGCTTTCGGGGGGGGGGG
>QEPC01001547.1:1276820-1305246 GCA_003113815.1 Sphenodon punctatus
TACTAGTAGGCAGAGGCAGATGAGGGATGGGGACCAGAGTCATGGAGGGTAGGCAGAATAACTTATTGGGGGAGAAGCTGGTTGCAGCCTGCCGCCCAGCCAGAAATGCAAGGGGCCCCAGCTGGCCAGGGCCATGTATGGCTGCACATGTGGCACATGCCTTGGGCCAGCCCTGAAGGGCACTCCCAGAAATGTTTCACCTTTTGCACACCCGAACCACCCACACGCAACTTACAATGGTATCTAAAGATAAACTCAGTGGGAATGCACTGTGTGTAAACCATCATATTTTTTTTATCTATTATTCTAGAACCAACATTAAGATCATTTTTACAATCAACATTGCTCACCTTTTACTCATCTTTGTGCACTCTGTATTAGAAATTATTTTGTGTCATGTTCTTTAGAATAATAATACAACAAAGGTAATAAAAACTTAAATAGACAAGAAATTTATTTCAAAATAGGCTAACCATCAATGGGTGAGGATCAACCCTCTGTTCCAGTAAAGCAAATGTCATCTGCACAGGGATGTTAATGAATTAGGCTTACCCATACAAGCAGCAACAGGTTTCTTTTCACTGTTCCACAGTACCCCAGCATTCCTACAATGATAAGGAAACAGCAGACTGCAATCATGACTGGATGGACAACTGGAAAATAGGTTGAAATGACAGCCTCCTCCACCCTGAAAGCAAATAAAAACCAGAATCAAACTAATGAAAATGCAACACACTGCCACCAAAGCATCTAACAACCAAATATTAAAATAGCAGTCCTAAACAACAACAAAAATATTTTTTCTTATTTATGTTATTTTAAATGTTTTAGCAGGTTCTTACTATGGAAATCAATTAAAGTTATTTTTAAGTGAAAAGGTGTTTGTTTTTTTCTAAATAGTGGACATTTGGAAGCTTAAGTCATTTAAAACTAGACTGAATATTCAAAAAATATATGTATTTGCAGGGCAGGAGGCAAATACAAATTATTACCTTTGCGTGTAAAATTTTGAAAGACTGGCAGGATATAAGTGGGAAATACACTCTCTAATAGGTCTTATACCCGCTTTAATCTCACCCATTAAATCCTTATGAAATACATATTTTAGCAACTCCACAATTAGAATTAACAAAAAGCTCTTTCACCAAAGAAAATATTATTATAGAACTTGCTACATTTGAATAGCTGCCCTTTTTTACAGCACTGAGATTGCACTAACTTGACTAAAAGCCTTACGTTGGTAGCTCACCTTGTTTCTGCAGTTAAAGTGAGAACATTATTCAAGTAGTCCCTCATCCAAGCAGAAACTCCCAATACACTGATGGACATTAACTGGAAAGAAAGAAAGAAAGTTATTTACCACGTGCTTAAATTCAGAGTGAGATCAATTATTGAAATAGTCTGTTACTCTAAATGCAGTTCTTCTGTCACATCTGCGTTGGAAATGGATACCTAGGAAGATACGCCCTACTCCCTCTCATCCAATTAGGTGATTCTGATACTGACCAGGCTCCCCAGGACTGTGCAACCTAGAAATAGTCACAGACTGAATTTATTGCTTTTTGTATCAATAATATCTATAGATTTCCGAACAGAAAGGATCCCCCGAGACATATAAAGCCAGCAGCCAATAAAAGATCATGTAAGCCCTCTATATTGGTATTGGAGATTACCACCAAACAGGTGGTCTTATTAAGGCTACATTTAGGAAACCTAGGTTCAATTATCAGCTCTCTGTAGAATAGAGATACTTCTGTAGAATGGGAATAATAATTCTATTTCTTCCATACTACTTAACCACCAATTTGTCCCATTTTTAATTCCCTTTCCCTTACCCTCCATATGCAAAGGAAAGGAGCATCTGATCCAAGCATCAGAGCATTATGAGTGCACCATGATAAGCACTGGTGTCTCCTTGTAACAAATCTTCAGTTACCCCTTAGTTCAGTGCTGGATGTTCATTGTCATATCCATCATCATACCAGTGTCTGACCAACTCACAAGGAACTAGTTATAATACAAAGTAAATGCATTAGAACTCCTCTGCTGTGGGTGTTAAGGAGACAATAGTCCCCTGGAGGGCAGGTTTGTTCTGTGCAGCCCCCACTCACGTTAGCAGCATGTAGAGGCAACAGGCAGCCCCCTGCATGTATTTTTTGTGTGGTCTGGCTGCCCCCATTTACAGGTTTAGCATGACAAGTCTAATACACAGGCAGGTGTTCTTCCTCGCTGTGCTCGACCCGCCAACCCACCCTGCTCCTTATGATGACTCAAGCCATGGCAAACAATGGGAAGAAGTAGCCACACCAGCTGTTTCACCAGCCCCTTTTCCTTGGGTTATGACAACTCCAGGAGGCAGTTCAGTGCCTGCTATCCCCGTCAACCCATGGAGGTTCACACCTGGGTTTATATCTGCCAGCAACTGCCGGCTAGAAATAACCTTTTGTTACGCACAGAATGCAGAGTTTACTGAGCAGATCACATACTTTATTGACTGCCTATAGTGAAAATTAAAAGTGAAAGTAAAGCAATCAGTCTTTGCATGTTGTCACCACCTGGTTTCTCAAATCTACGGCTCACAGCGATGTACAGGCAGGTAGGAGCACACAGTTTTACTGAGGTCTTGCCCACTGTGGTGTTGGAAATCCTTCTCTGTTTGCATAAAAACCCCAGTCAAACATACACCTCTTGTACCCCCTCTCTATCATGTTCTGCATTGCCATACAGTTGGGGCAGAAAACATCCCCACTCATGACGGTGCTCTCCATCTCTCCGAGTGTGCAAACTTCATATAGGACAACAAGGTCTCCTTCAGCCATTTCACATTCCTTGTATCCCGAGTCACCTGTGTTCCCGAAGAGATTCATCTCTGCCATCTAACTGAGGCACGCCCAGTAGGTATCTTTTCACTGTCATGAGGGCAGTGATGTGAAAAAGCCGTAGGGATGGGCCAACCTCCATTAGTGACTTGTCTAATTCTGGTAGTGCACAAACTTCAAGAAAAATCATGTTCTCATTCGCATCCTACTCTCTCATTGAGACCGGAGCTCCCATTTTTCCATTCTGCTGAACTTGCAACTCTGCAGCAGGGTTGCACGGAGTCTGCACTCCGCCATGTATACACAGAACCCCATCGTATGCATGTGCCACCCTATGAACGAATAGGCTGCCTTGGAGGATGGGTGTAGCAGGGAAGAGTAGCACCAGCATAAAGAATGCCTTGCACCGGCACATCAACTGCACTGCTAGCTCCAACACCCACCATCAGTGACAGTTTGATCATCAGTGACTAGGGTTGCCATATACGCACATTTTTAGAGGGCATGTATGAGAAATACAGGTTGCTGGGCTGCATTGCAGTCAATGTAGCTCTGCAACCTGTGTTTCTCATACGTGCCCTCTAAATATTTGCATGTACGACAACTCTATCAGTGACCTGTTTTAAATGATTGTTTTGTAATATCCATAAAGCTGTAAAAAATATATCCTGTGTGTCATTGCATTTTTATCTGGGCCATCCATTCCTCCCCATCCCCACCCCACAGCACCAGTATGACATACTTCCCCCCCTCCCCAGCCCTATTTCCCACCAGGCAGTCTCTCTCTGTACGTTCCCTATTGTCATTCTCTCAAATTAGCCGGCTGCATGCCTGAACCTCTGCATTTCCTATTGGCATTCACCGGCTAGCCAGGTCTCGGAATGCCAATAGGCACGGCCTCCAGACTCCCCACCTTCTCTTCCCTCCCCCACCACCCAAAGCTGGCTGTATGGCATAGCGAGAAGCTATCTCCACACACACCCTTCTCTTCCCTGAACCCGCAACTTCCACCCCCTTCTCTTGCAATCCCCAGCCCCCAAAGCGGCTTATCGCTATGCTGTACTGCCATTCTCCACAGGCCCCCTCCCTTTCTTGCACCCTCACCACCCACTCCCTTCCAACCCACATCCCCCAAAGGGGGTTATCACTATTCCATACAGCCACTCTCCACCAGCCCCAACCTTCCCTCCTTTCCCAAAAGCAGCACAGAAAGCATGAATTATGAAAAAATTAAAAACTGTATTGAATTAAAGAACTGTAAATATCAACTGTTTCAATATCAACCTGGTTTCTTTTTCTACCTGCTCCTTTTGGGAGCAGCTTGGTGTGCTATTTGGATGGTGGAACTTACCGGGGGGGGGGGGGGGGACCATCTTCCCGATTGTGCCTGGCCCAGGAACTGTTCCCTGGTGTTATTAATTATTATTATTATTATTATAAGCATTTGTATAGCGCCAGCTGTGTACCTGGCGCTTTACAGAACAATAAGATAGACGCAGTCCCTGCCTACAGCTTACAATCTAGCGCAGTGCGGAAAGAGCTCAGGTGCCTTCCCGGGAGCTGGAGTGGGGATTGGGGGAGGAACCAGGGCAGTTGGTTGGGTTCCACATAGGTGTGAACGACCAAGAGGGGCTAGGAAATGGCGCCTGTACCTGAGCAACAATGCTCACAGTCACAGCAACAACATGATCAAGCAAGAAGCTCTGAAGCTTGATGGATTGGGACAGGCTGCTTTGTCTCTGCCCACATCTCACTCATCTCCTTGCTCGACTTCTTGATCATGCTGTACAACTGCTCAAACTGCTGCCAGAGGTGGGCTCAGTGTCTGTCCTCCCGCTGGCGTCCAGGTGGGCTTTGGCAGCAAAGGCCTTGCATTCTGCCACACCAGCTGCCTATGCTCCTGTACCATGCCACTGATGGCGTCGTGGATCTCATCCACCCACCACGTGGTCTCCCCAAGCAGCTCCCTTGCTAAATCCTCCCCGCACCATCGGTTACATCCTGGTTCGACTGGGCACTTGTGGCTGGGGGTTCTGTCTGCACGTGTTGTGCTGGTAGTTCAGATTAGGGCTGAAATGATCATTAGTGTGATTCTCGTGAGAATCTCTCAAGAATCAAGAATCATTAGCAAGATCTTGTCAAGATCTCTCTAATGGTGTGAGATTCTCACAAGTATCTCACTTAAAAACGAAAAACAAACTGCACAGGTGCAAAATGGTTGCATGTGCAGACCAGTTGCCCTTTTCCAAAATGGTGACGATGCTGCTGGTGCCATTTTGGAAAAGGACTGCATATGCATTTAAGCATGCACAGTTCTTTTTCTTGGTTTTTTTCCCCATTGCGGAGAAGACAAGAAGAGAGAAGAGGAGAGACAGGCAGACAGACAGACGCACACGGATGGGAGACTCAGCACAAGATGCAGCACATATGGCTCCATTTTTGTTTTCTCCCACACCCCGTCTGCTGAGGCTAGCCTGCCATCCTGCCATGTTGCCTCCCTGCCAGCAGCTCATGGGCCTGCAGTGGTACCTTCCCACCCAGTTCCTGTGCTTGCCATTCCCGTCCAGTTGAACTGTTTCCCAATGATTTTCCTGCTTATCCTCCACATTCTCCTGGTTGCCTATCAAGACAGTAAGCAACAAACAACATAATTAGGTTATAAATGGAAGCCTTTATCATGCAGCTGTGTAAACACAACCCCCCACCCCCACCCCCAGTTGTATTTCCTTACTATTTTCTTACATTTCTTGTACATTTCCTTACTATTCTTCACCTCCACTGCCTCCTCTACAAAGGTGGCATCTGGGTCCTCCATAGGTGGCTCCTCAAACAAAGGCTGGTTCTCAACAATGAGAGTCACGGTGTCCGTGTCTGCATTGAGCCATGCTAGCTCCAGGGTGGGGAAGGTCATGGAGGGCTCTCCACTGGCAGTTGCATCTTCCATGGGGGGAGTGGAAACAGTTGCAGTGGGAGCGAGCACTGGGGGAGCCATATCCACCTGCTTCTGGCCCTTGGAAAAAGTTGCATACAGGCAGGATGCAACAGATGGTTCCATCCAAACAGAGGAACTGGTCAAGGAGCTTAGAATAATAGAATCTTAGAGTTGGAAGGGACCTCAGAGGCCATCTAGTCCAACCCCCTGCTCAGTGCAGGAAATCCAGCTACCGCATCCCTGACAGATGGCCGTCCAGCCTCTGTTTGAAAACCTCCAGCGAAGAAGAGCCCACCACTGCCCTAGGCAGTCTGTTCCACTGTTGAACAGCACTTACCAGCTTGTACAGGGCAATGTTTGCCTCCCGCAGCTGGAAGCAAAGTTGTTTATTTATTTATTTTATAAATTTGTACCCTGCCCCTCCTACGAACAGCCTGGAGGGGTTGTCCCAGATCCTCTTGTACCCATGCCTCAAGTCCTTGGTCCACTGCCAGCACTAGTTCATGTCCCGGATGTAGCCCTGCTGCACCATTTAGACCAAGGTATCCTGGAACACCACCTCATTCCTGTAGCACTTTACCAAGGCGTATTGGACCTTCTTCTCCCTCCATAAAGCGATGAAGGCCTTGGTCTCTTCCTCGGTCCAGGGAATGCAGTGTTCGTGGGTGAATTGTTAGGCGGAGAGTGACTGTGACTGCACAGTGGTATTGCCTGGCTGTTGATGTGAGCCATGGCCATGGTAATCCTTCAAAAGTCATTCCCAAGAATGCAGCGGCTAGAAACCATCAAACATTGGTGTGTACATATTGCCTACCAGGACAAGTTGGGAGAAGAACACGTTTAAAAGTGCTGTGCTATGCTTTTAAGTTGGTCGTTACATGTGAGTCAGTGAGAGAGTGGAGAAAGGGGCCAGAAGTGGTTGCTCCTCACAAAACCCAAGTCTTTTGCCCACAGCTCTATGGTGCTGGCAGACCTGTATGCATGGAGGATGCACACAACCTAATTGTCAGAACGCAGACATGTGGGCACGCATTAGTTCCCATTTGCCCACATGGAGGGCTCTGCATGCTCCAGAACCCCACCGTGAGTGGGGGCTGCCTGTCCAGACCCCACCCCCAGCAGGGGGTGTAGCTAGGGCGGAATGAGTCCCTGGCCAAGAAGTCAAGATGGGTTCCTCTCCTTATGTCCTGCCGGCAGGCCTAGGGGTGCTGCTACGAAACACACAAGACACCCAAAATGCAGCCAGCCTATTAAGTGCATTATGCCATGAAAAGAGACATGATGCAAATGAACTGGTTATGGGATGGGGGTTTAAAGACAATATTCCTGTTAGCAATAACTTCACTAAGAAGCGTTACTGAAATAGCAGCCATAATAATCTCAGATGGATATTTGCAGATTTTCCAAGATAGAATAGATATTGCTTTACACCCTACATTCCTACCTAAGATAGTATAAGTAAGACAGTTGTGAGAATGTGGCCCTTTTTACACAGGCCTCTCTCAGCCATGAACACATAGATTTCTGCGTGTTCATTGATGGGGGAGCCCCTTGTGACTGTCATGGCGCGCGTACCCACAGTGAGAAGGGATACGTGCGCGCGTCCGACTAACATGCATCCCAACTCACCCCCCCACTCATCCTCATGGAGCAACCGTGGAAAACGGCAGTTGCTCTGTGGGTGTGCATGAGTGGGGGATGTGTGTGCGGCCGTGTGCATGCACTGCCGAGGACATAAATATTCGCTCAAGAGGAAATAGAAGGAAAGAAAATTTCCATTGCTAAACAATATTTTTCTGATGTACCAGAGTGGTACTGAAGAATTTTTACAAGGATGCTAAGTAGCAGGCACATTAGTAGAGAAGTTTTTTTGTTTACAAGTGTAGCTATTTATTTATTGATTGATTTATTTAAAGGATTTATACCCCGCCCCTCCTGCAGGCAGCTCGGGGCGGCTTCCAACAATATAAAACAATATAAAACAGTTAAAACAATCAGCAGTTAAAATACTTTCTAAAACAGGGCCCTGAGAAACAATTCAGCATTAAAACAATAAAACAAGGTAGGGGAAAAAAACACAACCCTAACCCACCCACCCACCCCCTCCCCAAAGGCCTGGGTGAACAGCCAGGTTTTGCAATACCGCCAAAATGACAACAGGCTTGGGGCCAGGCGAGCTTCCTCCGGAAGGGAGTTCCAAAGGTGCGGTGTGGCCACCGAGAATGCCCTCTCCATTGTGGCCCCTCGCTTTACGCGGGGGACCTCCAAGAAGGCACCCCCGGCCAACCGCAGGAGCCGCTCTGGGGTGCGGCGGGCGAGGCGATCCCTGAGGTATGAGGGGCCCAGACCGTGAAGGGCCTTATAGATCAATACTAAAATCTTGAACCTAGCTCGGCACGCTATTGGTAGCCAGTGCAGAGTCCGGAGCACAGGTGTTATATGCTCCTGACGGCCCGTCCCCGTAAGCAGACGAGCCGCTGCATTCTTCACTAGCTGCAGCCTCCGAACCAGGCACAAGGGAAGCCCCATGTAGAGCGCGTTACAGTAGTCTAGCCTCGAGGTGAAAAAGGCATGGATGAGGGAGGCCAGGTCCAGGCCGGAGACGAACGGACACATCCTACGCACCAGATACAACTGGCAAAAGGCAGCCTTAGCGACTGCCTCCACCTGCCGCTCCAGGCGCAGGTCTGCATCCAGTATCACCCCCAGACTCCGAACCTGCTGAGCTATAGGGAGGCAAACCCCCCCAATCAGGGGGGCCACTACCTCCCTCGCTCTCCCCACCAACATCACCTGCGGCTTATCGGGGTTGAGCTTCAGTCTGCTCTGCCGCATCCACCACGGTCTCCAGACACTGGGATAGCAACGAGACAGCCGGGTCTGGGTCAGTTGAAAAGGAGAGGTACAGCTGAGTATCATCAGCATACTGGTGACACCGCACCCCGAACACCCTCACGACCTCCCCCAAGGGCTGCATGTACACAGCTATCTATCCCCTAGAAGTGCAGAGAGATTATTTACTACTTTAACTTATAAACTTTTGTGGCAACCTATTCTAGTCCTAACTCTTTAAAAAAAAAAAAAAAAACTTTAAAATTACTTCAAAGTTGATATTATGTATGTGAAATGCTTTTTTGCAGGCATTACTCATTGTTCCAACATCAGACTGACATTATGCAAGAATTAAGCAGACGCTCTTCTTGATGCTTGTGCCCAGGTAACACATTCATGTTATAAATGATTAGGTTATCCATTCCAGAATTGCATTACCTGCTACATGTTATAGAAGAAGCCTTTCAGTTTCAGGATCTGAAATGTAATACTTAATGTAAAGTTTAGATGCAAAGCCAGCCCACACAGCATCTGTGCTCATAATGTAATTTATTCTCCACAACACTTCCTTCCCTTGAGTTTTGAAGATTTCCAGACCATTTCCCTCTGTCTGTATCAATGAACTCTTAACAGTGTGGTCTCTGTCTATTACTATGTGGAAGTTATGTTAATTTCAACCATATACAAATTTTCCAGTCATGAATTCCCCTTCTACATATTCGTGTACACAATGAGAACACGTGCACTTGAGAAAAGTGTCAATAATTATGCTTAGTTTTTACTTAGCAGTTACTACTTTACATTTTTATTGCAGGCATTTCAAAGATTTTGGCCATGAGCCACAAACTAATTACTCCAGAGTTGTCCCATTGAAGCCCTATGGGCTCTACTGTGGACAGAGTAAATGGTTGACTAACTTTCAATGACATGTGTGCTCTAAGCTTTTGGAAAAATCTACATAAATAAATAAATTCTGAATGAATAAATTCTGAAACTGCATGGTTCCAGTATTTCCAAGATAGAATATTCCTGTTCGTGTAGATCTCATCCTTCAAGTTCAGGAAAGGTTTCCATTCTCAGCTAAAGATTTGAGACCTGTTAACGTCCAGGCTTGAACCTGTGGCCCTGGCAAGTAGAGAAGTTTCCCCAGCACGATACAGTAGTCAGGTTTGTTAAAACATTCCCTCTTTATGTCTGGTGCCTTGCCTTGCTTGACTCCTTTCCCCTGGACCCCTTGTTGGCTCCCAGCAGGATAAAAGGCATGATGTCCTGCAACCTGCAGTTGCTCCCATCAGCCCTTATCTGTGATCCTGCCTGCACACTGTCTTCTAGCAATCTTGTCACTTGGTCTAACTGCTTTTTTGCCAGCTTCTCTATTTCCCTCTGATTCTCTTCCCCCTTTCCCCTCCTGATAGCTCTGGTTACCTTGCCCCCTTGATTCCTGTGCATCTGTCTTGCATTAGCTTGTTCTTACACCTGATGTGGGTTTGTCTTCCTGTGGTCTTGCTCTTGTGTAGGGATTCCCCCTTCTCCCTGAGGCAGGGGTGGCTGGTGGGTGTTGAGGCTGGAGGGGCAGTAAGGCCAGCCGGCTGGCAAGCTGGTAGGCAGAGCCAGGGCAACGGTAGGCAGCATAATCCAGCAGCAAGGTATTCCAAGGGTTAATGTTGGATGGACATTACATTACTTAATCAAGCAATTTCAGTTAGGTTAGGCAGGTTTAAAAGCAGGCAACCAACCTTAAACCTCACTTACAAGCAGTTTTAGCAAAGACACACACACACGCAGCAGAAGTTAAAAACGCTGCTTCAGAAAGAAGGGACTTGCTGCATGTATGTTGGAGGGACCCCAATCCCTGCTTCAGAAGTCCCTTCTGAAGGAGTATTTTTGCCCTCTGCTGTGTGTGCGTGTGTGTGTGTGTGTTGGGGGGGAATTTCAAGGTCCATGAATCACCAGACTCACAGGTACATCTCGGGATTTGAAAAACACCCTATTTCCAGCATTGTGAACACACGTAACTTCCTAAGATCACCAGACTGTCAGTTACATCTCAGGATTTCAAAAGCTCAGTTTTATCAGAAGCATCACATTTAATACTCCACATCATGACATCAAGTGAACAAAAACCACAGGGAGGAAAAGCCTATGGGGATGGGGTGCGGGGTGAGGTGGGGAAGCCTATGGGGATGAGGTGGGGAAAAAAGCCTATGGGGATGGGGTGCGGGGTGGGAGGGAAAAAAGTCTATGGGGATGGATATCTTACCTGCTGGCTCCAGTGCATCCCTATCGTCCCAGCCAGGCTGCAGGTGGGGGTGGGGGGAACTTTAGGGTTTTTTTTTAAATTGCCCACGTGTCCTGCTCTCCTCCGTGGAGGCAGGTCGTGTGGGCAATTAAAAACAGAAGGAAAAAAACAAACCAAAAAAACACCTTCCCTGCCTTGCCGCTTCCCTCCCCACCCCCCACCGCTCTGAGCAGAAGATGGGGGGGGAGGGGAGCAGCAAGGGGCAGTGGCAGGGAAGCGGCTGGGCTGGCAGTATGATGTTGGCGAGCTGAGCTCTCCAACAGCACGCCGGCAGCCATGTTGAGCCGCATGTGAGGCAGGGAGTAGGTGCATGCACGCTACTCCCTGCCTCAGTCCCCCCACCCTAGGGATCTCGCCAGGGCTGTTTCAGCAAACGCCCTGGCGAGATCTTCCATTGAGCCCATAGGGCTCAATGGAAAGGCTAGCCCCTCCCTCCACAGCACGTCCTATATGTGCTGTGGACAGCTAGGCTCAGCCGCCCAAATCGCATTTTCCATAGAAAACACGGTTTGGGCTTAGCCTTTTTGTCCCTTGCGGGACCCACTCCTCAGGAGTGGACTCCAGAAGGGAGAACTCAGACAGCGCCAGCTGGAGCGGCACTTCTGACAGGTGACAGCGCTGCAGCCGCAGCAGCCTCTGAGTCTGACTTTGCTTCTCAGAGGCTGCTCCGCCCATCTGGGAGCAGCCTCTGAAGCAAGCAAAGTCAGAGGCTGCTGCCTGCAGCGCTGTCAGATTCAGAAGCTGCAGCAGCGGCCAGCGGGGCTTTTTTTTTTTTTAAAGTCAGCGGCGGCGCTTGGAGGGGCTCTGCCCCAAGCGCCCTGGGTCGCCAGCTGCCACTGCCATAAGGTCTATACTCCCCCTCTCTGATATTCTGTTCCCTCTGTCCTGCTCTCTGCTTCTCTCTGGTTTCCTAATATTGGCCTTGCTTTTGTCCATGGTTTGTATAGGATTCAGCTCCTAAGGCCTGCTCCCCTTGATTACTGTTCTCCTGTTTATTCTTGGCCCCTGTTAACATAGGGTGAAAACAGACATAACGCTAACCACCCTTGGTTGCCATTTATGCATGTTTCAGGACTGCATAGGACACCAATACAGCCCTGCAACATGCAAAAATAACCACCAAGGGTGGTTAAAGGGTGGTTAGCATCATGTCTGGTTTCACCCATAGTTCTCTGTTTGAAGGTCCTTTCTAGGAGCCCAGCTATGTTGTTGGCCCTCTGAGATTCCTGTATCCCTCTCTAGGTTCCTGAGCCCTTGTCTTGTATAAATCATGTTTGTGCCTGTACCCTGCCCGCTAGGCTTGTGCCCCGGGGACGGCCCCGAGGGGGAGCCCCGGGGTGTATTCCTCCCTTTGTTCTCTGGTAGGGGCCTTTGAAGGGGGGAAGGTGGCACCCCCTCCAAGCCTGGCCTCTTATCCGCGGGCTCTTGCCCGAGCCTACCCTCTCCCTCCCCTGCCTCCGCACCCCCCCCTTGTGGCCTAAGAGCCTTGACCCACGTTGCGCCACGGGGTCCGCTCAGATACCCGAAAACCACCCACCCCCCTTTTGGTGCTCCCCTCCCCCGCCTTAGTCACTTCCCTGTTGCCGGGCCCGGATGCAGCTCCTGGAGTTGGTTGCGGCCGGTCGGGGTGGTCGGGCGTCGGGCAGGCGAGCGGAAGAGGTCCCAGCTTTCCCCGCGAGGGTTCGCCTCTAGGGTCTGTCTTCTCGCAAGCGAGGGAGGGCGCGCCCGTCCTTTCTTTGGCCTCCCCGCTTTATCTCCCTTGCCGGTCCCGCCTTCTACCGTCTCTGGCTCCGCCTCCCGGCTCCAGCTGATTGCCACGGCGTCGGCGGCGCACGGGGCGGGGTCCCAGTCGCCGCTCCAGGCCCCGTCCTCCCTGCCGGCTGTCTGCTCTTCTCCTCGGGCCCCACAGTGCCCCATGTCCTTGTTTAGTCAGGCTTATGCTATTAGCTGGAGTCCTTGTCCAGCTATGTTCACCATCCCTATGATTGTGTTCTGTGTCTCCTGTTCTCTTGTGTCACCATGACTCAGCTTAGTGCCTTCTTTGTCTCCCCGTCAGATTGTGTCCCCTCTCGGATAGTGTGGTTGTGCTTCTGGTCTCTCTATTCCTAGTGAATTCACCCTTTGGCTCTTTCTTAACCCTGTTGTCTTATCCTGCTTCCCTGTAGCTCTCACATTACTAAACCCTCTCGCTCTGCTCTTCCCCTGCCATTGTTGTCTTAGCGGCTGCCTTCTGAGCCACCTCTAGTTTCCCTGGTCTCTACTTTTTGTCCTAGTCGTGCACCCTCTATCTCTGTGCCTGTACAGTTCAGCACTTCCTTCCTACTGTTGTCTTGTATCTTGTCCTTCTTGACCCTCTTCCTCAGGTCCCTGCTCCAGTTACTGTTCCAGTGCCTTGTTCTCTTCCTTCTAAGCTCTAGCCTTCCACTGCCACTGCCTTCTTTCTCAACCCCTTCATTGTAGTTCATCCATAGTTCATTTGTTGTCTTCTCTAGTCTGTTCTGGTGTCTGGCTGACTGTGCCTGATAACTCTGAGCCCGATGAGGCGCTATTGACAGTCCCGTAGGGGCATTTGCCAGCTATAACATCCTGAGGGCTATTGTTAACCCAGTGCCAGGCTGCCATAGGCATTTCTCTGTCTGTGAGATAGTTCTCTTCAGTTTCTCTTGCCACGCTATTCCCTCTCATTGTAGCCCCTCCTGGTTGCCTCAAGCTAGTTGTCTAGTGCCCCCTACTGGCCACTGCCCTCCTTGCACCTCCATCCCCTGACAAGGCCAGCATCTTCCCGTATCAAACCATGAGTCAAATCCTCAGATTATGTCAATTGGCTTCTGAGCTGATTTCAATGAAATTCCACCAATCTATACCCACTGAGGACCTAGTAACTTGTGTTTTCCAATTACTTTTCACAACAGCCCCTACAAAAGATTATCAGGTGTACCAGACTCCAGCAGGGAAGCAAAGCCAATCAGTAAGTATGCAACTCTATTTCTAAGAAGGAAGTGGAAAGTTGAAAGGTCATGAATAATTTTTCAGAGGGAAGCCAAAAGGACACAAAGATTGTTGGACACGGTTTTAACTGGCCAACTTCTTGCCCCGAGCTGGGTTCAGGATGGGGCAGGGTATAAATTTAATAAAATAAAATAAAATTGTGGCACAAATTTAGCATTGAATTACTGCAAAAATATGTCAGGCAATCAGATAAAATATAGCAGGGGTGGGCAAAGTTTCTTAACCCCACAATGGCATCAAGCAGCCGCATGTGGCTCTAAAGCTTGTTTGCCCACTTCTGATATATAGCTATATGTGAGGATGAGATTACAGAAAATACAATTAAACAACTTTTCCTCTCTACTAGAAAAAACGCCAATATTTTGGTAATGTTCACCAGTTTTAGAATCAACTTATCAATGAACTAAGTAAAACCTCTATAATTTAAACAGAGGCAACACCTGCAAGTGATTTAAGGAAATTTGCAACTTTTGTTAAAGACTCAAAGCTTATATTGCTTACAAAATTGTAACCCTCACCCAAGGGATCATCCCTTTCCAAACTTCAGAAAGATTGGATAAAGGGTCCTAATCTGTACAAATTGAATGCAAATTGGATGAAAAATGAAGACGTTACAGCAGGAAATCAATTTCCCATTAAAACTAAAGGAAAACGCAAATGAAACCTAAAAACTAAAATGAAAATTAATAATTAAAACAAACTAGAACAAATGCAGTTTTAATAACTAAAATGAAAATAATAACAAAAATAAAAAACTTTTTTGTGCACACCCTAATAAGTATCCATTTTGATCTGCCCCGGAAGATTGTTCGGGTCAAATGTTACATGGCAGAGAGAGATTTTCTCTCATACCCCTGGACTGCAGTCCCGAAACCACTTACTTACAAGTACTCCCATTGAAGCCAAGGAACTACTCCCAAGTAAATGGTTTCAGGTATGCAGCCTTCCACAGACCCTGAGGGCATGGGAGATTCTCAGAGTACATCAACAGTGAAGGATTGGCATGAGGAACTATTTGGTAAAAACGTTTTCTGCAGAGAGAAAAGCTAAGTTAAAGAGAAAATGAGAGAAGGCACCCACAGGAGCAATGGACCTTTCGAGCTCTGTTGGAAGTCATGGCTTAGTGGTCTAAACATCTGGCTTTTAGAATATTTGATCTCCCTGGAGTCATCAATTCACATCTAGCCAGAGTTGGTTCACACCTTTATCCTCAGGGTGGAAATACTAAACTCCATGCAGCTAAGTGTGTGGATTTTTCAAATCAGGCCTCAAAAACTGTAGTTCTCTTGGCTGTGTGTGGCTATTTAAGGAATTTATCATGCCTTTTTGTAACAGTATGGGTTTCTCACCATCAAATTTCCCTCCCCATTACCTAACACCGAAACAGTATTTTGCAGAGGTTAAAGTCAGTCAGTTGTTGCAAGTCCACTGTGTGTACTTTTTCTTTTTCTTCTGTGTATAAACAGATGTGAGATAAAATATGGTATGTGCTTTTTCATTATCTCTAATGCTAACACAACTATGCTGTTATAACCAGCTCCAGCATAATTTCAGCCTGTTCTCAGTATGTGACTGTTGAAATGATAATATATCAGGATTATTGTGTGATTGACCCTTTTCACACAGGTGAAATCTGGGTGTTCATGCATGGGTGTGTCTTGTGTGAAATCCACGATGGGTGTGCATACGTATGCACTCCCACAAACTCGCATGCACACCCACCTCCACCCATCACCTCCACACACAGAGAAACCGGGAAAAACGACGGTTGCTCCATGCATGGGTGATAGGTGGCAGTGGGTGGAGGTCAGTACGTGCTTGTCTAAACTTTCCACCCACATCCACCGCACATGGCACACATCGACCCCACTGCACCACGGCCAGTGTGAAAAGGGACTTAGTCTTAAATATTCCCCTCCCCCACCTCAGTATACACAAACTTCAAAATAGACTCCAGGGATCCATTTGGAGCATCAAATCTAAAGGACTCCCTCCTCTCCTCCCCTCGCTTTTTGTTTACTTATGTCTCTCTCACAAAGAATTCTTCCTCTCCTCCACATTGACCCCAAGTCAGACACTAAATATGTGTTTTTTTAAAAGCCACACATGTTCATGTGCCCTCATCACCAACCAAATTGGGGTCTACATGGGGGGGTTCCTGCTTCTCCCTCCACATGAAGAGACTGATACTCTGCTTCCAGTATGCTTGCAATAGCAAGCCTTTACAGGGGACTTTCAGCTCCCCAGGGCAAATGCCATTAAACAGTTCTCTGAGTAAGGGTAAAAATAAATGAGATGACAGCATCCACCAGGTGGGTGTTTTGTCTGCCTGCCCATCTATTAGGTGTTCACCAGATGTTAGCCTGCACCCTCTACACAGCCCCCACTCACAGCGTTGTCCAGGGACATCATGGGCCTACTAGGTGGACTAGTGCATGCTAATGCACACCCATGTTGCTGCATCTCATTAATTAGGTTGTGTGCAGCCTCACCTGCATCCGGGTCCATCAGCACCATAGAGTCATGCCTAGCGTGCTCTCTCAGCTGAGAGGTGGCTGCTAGAGGAGAGAGAGAGAGAAAGTGTGTCCTCCCAGCTGGCAGGAGGCTGTGAGAGTTGAGAGCAAGGCAGGGGGTGCGGGAAGGACCTTCTCCAAAGGATCTCCACCTGCACTCCTCTCCCTGTTTGGGGGAAAAAACAAGGGAGGGACAAGGCTCCTCCAGAGGATCCATGGCTCCCCTCGGTTCCTCTCCCAAAAGGAGAGAGGAGTGTAGATGCAGTTCCTCTGGAGAAGGTCCTTTCTGCACCCCCTGCCTCACTCTCTCCTCTTGCAGCTGCCTCTCAGCTGAACAAGCACGATTGCCCTCTCCTTTGCAGCCAACTCTCAAACTGCCTGTTTATTAGCTATACACACTAAAACACGTGAGTAGGGGCTGCCCCGGCTTAACATGGACTCGAGCAGGCTATCATCTTGTTTATAAACACCCTAAGTAAAGATGTTCCCTTCCATGCAGGCAGAGTCAGCCAAACTACAGAGTGCCCTAAGGCGACTGCCCTGGGTCCCGCTCTTTCTGGGGGCCCTATTGTGGTCTCCGTTTTCACCAGGGTAGGGTATGGAGGCCCATTCCCTCTGAGTGGGGCTCCAAACACAACCATCTTTAGGGTCCTGCAGAGGGTGCCTCCAAGGATTTTATCTTTTGCCCTGAGCCCCACAAAGTCTAAGGCTGGTCCTGCATGCTTTCATATACAGATGCTCAGAAAACTATTAAAACACAGGTGTTAGCTCTGGAAAATAACATGAAAAAATAATCAAGCAGCTGAGAAAGTAGGTGAGCTGAGTTTTTTTAGTTTTAGAATAATATATTTCCCCATTGATTTTGATTATTTACAATTCTTCAAAAAGCAACAGCAACTAAGAAAAAGAACAGAGAGGCTTGCAGGCACTGATACATTTTATGTCACATTGTAGCTTTATTACAATTATCAGTTAATAACTTGCTTAATCATTGGCAGGTTTGCTCACTTGGCTACAGGAGTTTAAAATAAGATCTGTGGGGGAAAATAATATTCAGAAGCAGTGGAGAAGCTTCTTTATTAGATGCCAAATGGAAAAAATACTAAAAATAATGGACAAAGATGCCACGCCATAAACACAAATAGGATGCATACCAAATTACAGTTAATATGCACAACAAGGAAAACCTATAGATACAGAATTAATTGTAGTTCTTTACTTACAGATTCGGTTAGATACAGCAGAGAATAAAGCTAAGTTGCACAAGCATCCCAGCATGAGAGGTATTGGTATACCATCATTACCAAGATTGGGAAAAGAGCCCAGAAGGATTTGGTCTTATATACCTGGAGAATTTTCTAGCAGATTCTGCAGTATTCTAAGCAATTCAGATTCAACACTTGTTGCCATTTAATGTCCACTCAAATCATCGAACCGTTTATCTTCATGTCCCCAGTTTCTGACCATTGTGTCATATACCACAAGCCTCCCACCCTTGGGGCCTAGCTTCCCCTTTCATGTTATCTGTTGTCCAGATGACATGACAGCATGTGCATGTACTGCCTGCGTGCAATGTACATGCATGGAACACGCACCTGGTGCACAGACCTTGGATCAGGCTCAAAGACTGCATAAATCATAGCTACAACATTCTTGCTAATTTAGCAATGTTTTTCAGAACATGTTTGGTCCTACTTTGGCCTCAGTTCTCCTGTCCTACTTACCACTTTCCCTTTTTACTTAGGCTAATAACTAAACTACTGCTAGCTGGCTCTTGACACAACTACTATAGGCAACACATGCAAATCAAGTCTGTCAGCTAAGTTTCATTCAATCAAAATCTTGTACAGGTCAAATGTCAACAGTTATGGGGGGGGGGCTGTTTCCTCCTTCCCTGTGTTTCATACTAAGTGCTAATTGTACTTCACGCCTTCTTGCATCTCCAGCCCTTTATACAAAAGGTCATTTACAGTCCCATCTCTGAAACGATGCTCCTGCTTAATAGGTCATGGGTCAACATTTCTTCATGTCAAGTGCAATGAAGAGCTACCAGAGTGTTCAGAGGAATGGAGAAACTACATTATAGACAAGGTTAAAAGAACTTGGCCTATTTAGCTTAACAAGAAGAAAGTAGATATGATCACATTGTACAAATATCTCAGCAGAAAAGATACAAATATTCAGTTAGCAGTGCACTGCTAACTTAGCAGAATAGAAGGGGAAGATTTGTTCAAACTAAAGGTGAGTATGAGTACAAGAACAAATGGTTATAAATGATTGGAAACTAAAAGACTTTTAACCATCAAAGAAGTGAAGTACTGGAATACGCTTGCAGGGGCAGTTATTGGAGCAAAGAACCTGAATAGTTTTTTTTTAAAAGAGTTGGATAAATTCATAACAACTTGTGAGGAGTCTTCTATTTGATGTTGCAAGAGGAATTAAAACGGGGGGGGGGGGGAACCCTCAGAATACTTTGGGTTTTGTTTCTCCCCCCTCCTTCCTGAAGCATCAAAGTTGTCTGCAGCTGGAGGTGTGGCTGATGGAGTATTCTTTCGGGACCTGCACACATGCTCAGGGTCCAATTGCCATATGTGGAGTCAGAGAGAAATTTCCCCTTGAGCCGGACTGGTAGTTGACCAAGGGACAGTTTCTTGTCTTCCCCTGCAACATGAGTGTAGTTCATCTGTTTGAGACATCTGGATTTTCTCCTGTTATTTGAGATTGTTATCTAAACTTATTATTTGAGATTATTTCTCTGTTATTTGAGATTATATACAAGATTGTTCCATTATTTTAGGTATCATCTGTTCTGGTTGGTTCCAGTCTCTACTTGTGGCAGATTTTTGTTATAGGTTTGGTTCCGTTCTGGATAGATTTTTCTGTGTGGGTAGTTTGGGTGCAGTGAATCCTTCACTGGTCCGGGGCGCTGGACTAGATGGCCCCTGAGAACCCTTCCATCTCTAGGACTCTATATTTTAGGAGTAACTTCCCTATGAGAATCCACTCCTCTACCATTATATTATAGGATGTCTGTGTTATGCGACTGAGGCCTGACTGTAACATGTTTAGGCTGACCTTGTTAACACAGCTGCAGAGAAATTTACCCCCAGGTTGAAAAGTTTATGCAAAAGAAGCAGGAAGTTGGGGTATGGACAGAAAGGTATTTGTTACAATCTGAAGCTGGGGAACAGGTTGTCCACATGGAAAATTATAGGGATGTTGGAGAATCTTGGAAGGAAATTTTATCTGAGTTTAAGATCTCAGAATAAATGAGAATGCTGTTGTTGAGCCACAAGTACAAATGAAGCAGAAGAGTAACAGAAGCAGGCTGATTTCCCATCAGGCCATAGTGGCCAGAAGGAAAACTAGACTGAATTCTAGCCTTCCAATAGCTACACAGAAGGTTTATTATTATTTTTAACTTTGATTTATATGCCACCATATCTAAAGAGGCTCAGAAAATCTCACAATGATAAACACAACAAAGAGAGTCAATTTAAAAAAAATCCCAAAACCACATCTCTCCACACAACAGCCCATCCCAGCTCACCCACTTCCACACTCTGACCTATTACACTGGACATGTCCCACTCCCATGGTTCTCATTCAATGACCCTCCTTCCCCCCACCCCCAACATACACAACCAACCCTGAGAACCCTACCGCCAAACCACTTCTAACGTATGTTTCAATTTTAAACAATTTAAAATTACTATGTACAATCTCCCCCTTCCAACATAAGACCCCCTCCCCCACAGGGGGGGGTCATGGCAGACTACTCCCACTCAATCACTCCCCTGTCTCAAACCCCACCTCCCTCTCCAACCCTCACTCAGTCCACATCCCTCCTAGATGTTTATGCTGAGCATATAATTCATACCCTAATCAACACAGCTAAATATGGCACACATGCCTTTTGGCATGCCCAGGCCTTCCCCTTCCCCAAGTGCCATGATTTCAGAGCAGATAGAAAAGTGGCATGGCTATGCCAAAAAGGATTGACGAAAAGGAGCTCTTTCACCTTTTCCAGCAAAGCCATACTCCTTTTTCGAGGGTCATGATGTCTCAATGCTCAGGAAAAGGGCAGAGCAGAGCTTTTTGTCCCTCCACCCTGTAAGTTTGTGAACAGATCTGGACAGGTGGCCGATTGCTGAGGGTTGCCACTTGGGAAGTGTCACTCACTGCCAAGAAACGTTTGGCCACCCTAGCTTAGATGAATGATGTTAAAGGCAGGTATCATCATTGGGCTACTACTACTACTACTACTACTATGGTTTAATGCTACAGTAAGTGGCACAGTTACTGTCACTGTACAGGAGAGTGCTTTAAAGAAGGATCTAATAAAGGCTACGAATGTATCAAGCCACTTCCAACCTCCTCCCCTCAACAGTTGCCCCAGAGTTTTCAAAAGCAATAAAAGGTAGCAAGATGACATTCCTTTGGCTAACTGTGGGAGGGCAGGATGGTGTGCTTCATTACAGCCTTGTGGAGCAGTAGGTCTATAGTGGCTAACATTCTCCAAACTGTGCAGTTCATAAACTACAGCTTCTGTCTCATCACAGGCATAAAACATTCAACCGTGAACATGATATTCTGGAGAAACTACAGGTGACCAGAGCAAATTGGATTATAATCTCCTTTCTTTCCCTTGTATTTGTAGCCCTCGGGGGGGGAGGGGGGGACAAGAGTGGGTGATGCCAATTCCCATATTACATGGTTTCTCAAGATCATCTATACCTGTGGTTCTCAAAAGTTGTCTGTGACCCCAATTCGAGACTCAGACTGCATGTCAATGGTTGCCTTTAGACAGACTCCTGCTCCACGCATCTGTGTAGAGGCGAGTCACCTTGGGGAGAGGTGGAGCAGGTGCTGCCTGCTCCAGGCCAGCTCTGCTTGCGGTGCTCCAGAACATCCTAAAGTACCACAAGTGGAGCTGGCTGCCCAAACCCAGAGCACCGGTTGGGAGCAGAGCAGCGATCCGTTTAAAGGTCAGTCAGTCGCTGCAGCTCCGCTCCCAGCAACAGCCATAGAGCTGCAGGCAGCAGCCTAAAGTAGCTGTTGATCCACCTGCAACCCTATGGCAAGGGGGCACACATGGGCGGGTAGCAGACTCCATTTAAACTTGCCGTTGCTGGATCTGTCTAAAAGCCCTATTTGTTTCAAATACAATCCAGCAACCCCAGGCATTCAGCTATCATCAGAATTGCAACCTCACATGCAGCTAGTGCAACCCTACTTGAGGTTCCAATCCAGCATAGGAAATTCTGATCTAAAGTTATGTTAATCTATTTTACTTAGCTTCTAATAAGCTACATGCACAGTCGCCTCCTCTGCCAACAGATAATGTGCTGCTGTAATGGAATTCCATCTCACACATGATGAAATGGTATACAGTACCTTTATATGTACTTTATCCAGACCACCTGCCTGCACCAGACAGCTGATCTGGAGTCTTATGTAGCAATAGTGATGCTATCACGATCCTGAAGAAAGAAAAGGAAAAATACTCTCTCTGTGGTGTGTCTGTCTAAGCAAGCAATTTATAAAGGTAGCTTCATCTTTGGCCTGCAGCCAGCGATGAAGAGGAAACAACGAATCATTCTCTCCATACTTCAATATTACCACATGCTGTCTATGACCTTTTACCCTTAAAAACACAATGGCTGTTTTCTTGCTCAGGAGGAGAAAAGGCTCTTAGTCAATGCAAGCAAAAATTACTATAGCATAGTTGCTGGGCACATTAAGGACAGACCTTAGCTACTGACATCATACATCATGACATCATACAGAGGCAGCGACAGTGGGTGTTAACAAATGAGACATTAGACAACACCAGGTAGGTGTCCACCTGCCTGTTTATTATGTGTTACCTCCCACCAGACACAGGACCACTCACAGTATGGTCTCTAAGAATGTGGAGCCCACCATGTGGGAAAATGAGAGCTAATGTGGGTTAGTGTTTGCCCATGTGTCTGCATCCCATCAATGAGGTGGCATGCAGCACCTCTGCGTGTATAAGTCTGTCAGCACCATAGAGTCACAGTCAGAAAACCTAGAACATCCAAGGCTGGGCTGAGGCGGCAACTCCTTTTTCTGCTCCGCTATTTCATTCCACCATTTTGCAATTGCCCACGATTTTCCGCCGCTTTTCCACCAGCATTCTGCTAATTTGGAAACTGTCAAAACAATCTCAGAAACTGTTAGAACATTGTTCTGCTATTTTCACAGCTGGTGTAAGTAGCAGAATGAACGTCTCTATAGCACCATACCGCTCATTGCAGAAGAGCTTTTTCTGTTGGAAAAAGCTACTGCAGCAGCTTTCCGTTTCAGCCCTAATCAAAGTAGCAACCGCTCCCTGCCCCTCTCTCTGCTCTTACTTTGGCACTGTCAGTGGGGGCTGCCATAAGCATATGAAAGACACACCAGGAGCTGCCCATTTATTAGGCTGGACAAGCAAAACATGTGAGTGGGGAATGAGAAGAGCGAACCTGGACTGCAGTGGGCTAACATCTTGTTAGTTAACACCTAGTATTTGAATGGGAAGTCAGTTTAACAGCAGCAGAGTAAAAATGAACTTCAGAACATCCTGGAGGAATTCAGGCTTGTGTATCCCAGAGCACAAAGCTTCTTCAGATACTTAAAAGTATCCTCCAACAACTCCACTCTGTCTGCCATTGTAAATTGCTACTGTATTGGCAACGCAAGAGGAATGTGTGGCCTGCACTGTTTAAAGAAACTGATCTTATCTAAACTTCCTGCCATGCAGAACATACCCTGAACTGGTGTTTCTCATAACAATTTGTTCAACAGGCAAATGTGCATCTCCACAGGGGAGAGTTCCTGCACAATCCATCTTTATTCAAGTGAACAAGCACCTGCTGCCATAGGACTACTTCATGGAAGAGAGTATGACAGCTAGCAGAAATTCAGCTCCTGATCCAGTATTCACAGAATTCTATGGTGCAGATTTGAGTGCTTGGATAGGAAGGAACAAGGCATTCTGGGCACTGTTACAACAGCATCCAAAGCACTTGCAGCAGACACACTGTTTAAACATCCCTTGGGTTATCAGGTGAATGTCTGTAGAGAGGAAAGGAGATGAGAGCAGAGAAAAGGAATGTCCAGAAAAGGTATAGGGTATAGTTTCAATGCACAGCTGAGGGTATAGTTTCAATGCACACACTTACCATGCCAACCTTGCCTCTCTCAGATTCTTTGTTGCTTTACATAGCTAAGAACAGTTGCATGCATCCACTTATTCATAGGCAAAATTCATCTCCAAACAGGGGTGACAGACCAAATTTTCAATTCAGTTCCATTGACTAATTTTATATAGTACACCTATAATGATCTATTTCAGAAAATAGCTTCATCCTCCCAAACATTCATGGTATGCTCCTGAAACTCACCTGTTGATGCAAGCAGAGCTTACTACCTCCCTTCTCTTGGAGGTTCACCAGAGCCCGAGCTTGAGCATATTCCAGAGGCGGTGTAAGACTTTTCTTTTTGGCAGGTGGGGATAGGGATTGGGTGGGTGGAGTTTTTTCTGGGGTGGGGGGTGATGGGAGGGATTTTAGAGTATTGTTTTGTATTTTTACTTTTTTTTTCTTTGTGTTTTTGTTGTTGGAAGCCACTCTGAGCCTTCAGGGAAGGGCAGGGTATACATTTTAATAAAATAAATAAATAGTTTCATGCTATGATTTTATCACATGACTGCCAGCATTCAGTGGCCAGCCCCTCACTCAGCCAACTTTGTACACTATACAACAACACTTTGTACACTTTGTACACTATACAACAACAGTAAAGCAAAATTCTTGTTGAGAGACTCAAAAGAGAGGGAGGTTATTTAATTCTGTTTAATAATTTTAATAATGCTCCTCCTGGAGCTCTGTCCCTCATATGATAAAAAAATCACTGTTGTGGAGTGCATGTCCCTTATAGAGTTCCTTTCTATGCATTATAGCATGTATTCTCTATGAGTACGGAATGGGTGTAAAAATAATTACCAGTTGCCCTGTTTTATTTTCTTGTAACTTTTAAGAATCAGAAAAACAGTGGGATTACCTAACGGTGATTATGTTTAGGCCTCTACATCCTGCCCTGGGGAAAACTTGGGCCACTGCAGAGGGTGGTCACCCAATGCTGGCCCTACCTCTGGGAGTAAAGTAACAAAGTAACCCAAGAGTTCTGTGGTTAGGTTGCCACAAATAAACTGGGACAGTAAGCAGTTTGTGGCTCTCAGCCTATAACACAATACTTATCCACTGAAGTCAATGGTAGTCAGGCTTGTAATTAGCCTCTTGTAAAGCAAATAACATACATATCTCTGGGATAAACAGAGTTTAATTCATTCAAACGTTATTGGATGATCTTAAACTCCAGGGGTGAAGCAGCATATTTCACTGGTGAAGTTTTCCGTCTCTCCTTATACTGAGAGCGACACACACATGCCCTTATATTTATAACCCTAACTTAAGATCAAGTCTAATTTTACTTGCAGCTAGTTTGCGGCACCCTCTGTTTTAATTACCCCTCCAGTACGCTCAGAGCTGGCTGGAACATGGCATAGATCAAAGGAGCCAAGGATGACAAGTTTGACTTCTTCGGAAAATTTAGGCGTAATCCCGTTTAATTAATTTCCTCATTAATGCTTGACTGTACCCTTTGGTGGTGGGGGAGAGGGGATGTAACCCGAGCCGAGGCGTTGCCACCTGCTTGGCCAAATGTGGAACTCACCCAAAAAAGCAGATTGAGGGCGTAGAGCAGACATCGCAAGCATTTCACCGAGTCCTCCCTGGCCATTGTGAGCTCCCACGGGAGACAGCTCCATCCTCTCACCGCATCCTCCCACCTGAGCCGAGGCAGCCAGCGACCTGGAGGGAGGAGGGAGTCACAGCATTTTGAATCAAGCCGGCAGTGAGCGGAGAGACAGATCGCCCGGTAACGGTGCGGGATAGTTCGGCTGCCAGGGCTTCCTCCCTCACCAGGCTGGGCAAGCGGAGACCTTGCCCACCTGATCGCCCTCAAGGCCGCTTCTAAACTCTCTTTGCTGCCGTTGGGTGCGTACAGAGGAAGCCTTATTCAGTGCAGCCAGAGAGATCCCCGAGGGAAGGCAGGAGAAGTTCCAGACAGAGGCACCCTGTCCCAACCCGTGCCGTCCTGGCTGATTCCCACTCACAGGGAATTCCGTTGCCCCCGGATGACGGATTGCAAACCCAAGGGCATGACACGCGGGATTTAGGAACCTTGCAGCTGTGGCAGGAGGGGAGGGAGCAGAAAAGTTACTTATTCACCCACTCAGCCTCGCGCCTCTCCCTGCCCCCTTCAAAGATGCTGCTCAGCACAAATCACTTGCACACAGTCCAGTCCAGCTGCTGCAAATGCCGGGGGAGGGGGGAGCTAGGGATCGGCTGGGAACACGCAGTCCAATAGTCCAGCCGTGCCGCCTGCTAGCAGCTCGGAAGTGTCCAGTCCCCTCCCTGGGAAAGGAGCACTAACCGGGGGGTGGAGAGACAGTCACTTACCGCGTGGGCAGGGATCAGTCTTATGCCCCCCCTCTCTCTAGCTTGCTCTGAGAGGTCTCATCGGGAGAGAGAAGTACTCCCTTGTGTCAGAGCTTCCTCGATGGACCCTGAAATGCTTTCTCCAGCAAGGTAAAGTGGCGTGCTGGGGAGTTACTGGAAAGTCTCTCCTACTCCCTCCCTCCTTTCTCAACCCTCAGTGGCTCTGCAAGACAAGGCAGCAGCCAGCTGCACAAACCCTGCCACGCATGCTCCACTGCCTGCTTCGGCTGCTTGTTGGGTCCTAGAGGCCACTAAACCAAGTTTCTGTCTCTTCCCCCCCGGTCACAGACTGCTGTACATCCCAATTCCTTTGGGAGAGGAAACTGATTTCCCACCAAGGAATATTCCTCCTCTTGGTATTAGGAAAGGATTGGTTCACCAGCTAATTATGTTCCTAAGGAACATACTTTTGAGTTACTGATTCCTAAGGAATCAGTAAATCAAAATCACCGACACCACACCAACACATTTTAAACACAATACAGTCCATTGCCATGAGGTAGGGATATGATGGGACCAGTTTTCAGAAGGGGTTGGGCCAGATTTTCAAGGAGATCAATGCCCCCAAATTGGGGGCAGATTTTCAAAAAAGCTCATGTACTTATGTAACATGCATCATAGATCATAGTTTTCATGTGAATGAATAATACATTTGTACCTTTGGAACCATTTTTGGTGTTGGTGGGGAGATATCTAGAAATGTTTAGTCCAGTGAGGGGGAAATGTATATGTCAGGACAACATACTGTTAAGTTTAGAAAGAAAGGCTCTTAGTCAATGCAAGCAAAAATTAGTATATCATAGTAGCTGGGCACATT
Source organism: Sphenodon punctatus (assembly GCA_003113815.1). NCBI lineage: Eukaryota > Metazoa > Chordata > Lepidosauria > Sphenodontia > Sphenodontidae > Sphenodon > Sphenodon punctatus. Next base: position 1,303,608 of record QEPC01001547.1, read on the forward strand.
AAGGATGGACCTTAGCTACTGTACTAGTCATGACAGCATACAGAGGCAGCGACAGTGGGTGTTAACAAATGAGACATAAGCCCACACCACCTGCCTGTCCACCTGCCTGTTTATTAGGTGTCCCCTCCCACCAGACACAGGACCACTACCGTCTCTTTTCACTTTGCAGCAAAGGTGTCACACTACAGTTTGAAAGAAGACTGAGAAGTATGTACTCATTTTTCAGGAGTAAATACTTTTCCTACTCCTGAATTATAACGTTGGTTCAGAGTTCCTGATGTGTGAATTTTCCTTTCTCTAAAAAGGAGTGTGTGAGGGTGTCCATCAAACATTCCTATCAGGAGGTCTAGACTACCATTTAGTATGGAAGCCAACTTCCCTGGATTTGGCACTGAGTAGAGTTTCAAAGAAGCAGAGAACGCAGCTATCCTACCTATTACCAAACTTTCAGAAAAGTTCAGGATGCTGAGTAAATGGTCCACTTCCAGAGGGATGGTCTTGCTGCATTTGGGCAGCAGCAATTCAGAATCCTGGGGAGGGGGGATCTTGATCATGCGATGTCTCACAGTCTGTTGCCTACTCTTTTTCCAGATCTTCGGCCTTGGCAGGACAAGGATCCTTAGTCACTCAGGTTCTCCTCCCTGCTCTCCCTAGCAGGTGGCCCCCTCTATCTACAGTCTGGAGGTCGGGCACCCTTGCACCAGTCTTCCCACACTCATGCCGACAATCCCCTCTTACTCTCCTTTCAGCTGGGTTCACACACTAGGCATTTATTTTTTATTTTTTATTTTATTTAAAGAATTTATACCCCGCCACTCCTGCCACAGGCAGCTTGGAGCGGCTGACAACATCAATAAAAACAAAAAATATTATAAAACATTAAAACATCATCCCTCAATAATCATAGCAATAATAATAAAAAAGAAAAAACCCACCCACCCTCACCAGTCTCCCCACCCCTACCACCCCATTACCCCTCTCCCTCGCCAAACCCCTGACAGAACAGCCAGGTCTTACAGTTCCTACGAAAGGCTGGGAGGTCTGGGGCCAGACGGGCCCCCACCGAGAGGGAAATCCAGACGTGCGGCACGGCCACCAAAAATGCCCCATTGTGCGTGGCCCCTGGGAAACCCGGGGGACCTCCAACACGGTGCCCTCGGCTGAACGCAGGAGCCGGTCCAGAAGCTGGGGAGTGAGGCGATCTCACAAGTAGGCAGGGCCCTGGCCGTGTAAGGCTTTATAGGTCAAAACCAATACTTCGAATCGAGTCCGGAAGACTATTGGCAGCCAGCGCAGAGATCGGAGCACTGGTGTAATGTGCTCCCGGCGGCCCAGTCCCACCAAGAGATGAGCCGCCACATTCTGCACCAGCTGCAGCTTCTGAGCCATCACCATAGGTAGTCCCACGTAGAGTGCATTACAGTAGTCTAACCAAGAGGTAATAAAAGCATGGATGATCGTGGCAAGGTCAGGAACCGAAACCAGCGACCAAAGTCACTGCACCAGATGTAACTGGTGGAAGGCACTCCTCGCTACAGCCTCCACCTGGAGATCCAGGTGGAGCTGCGTATCGAGGAGCACCCCCAGGTTCCATACCTGGGAAGTCAGTGGAGGACAGATCCCATCAATCGAGGGAGCC
>QEPC01001547.1:1326801-1337645 GCA_003113815.1 Sphenodon punctatus
AAGATTTTAATTAGGGACTTACTCAAAACAGACTAGGATTGTGTTATTTACTTTTGTTTTCTTTGCCACTCTGCATTCAAACTATCTTTGTTTATGTAATCAATAAAATTTCTTCTTTACTAAGAACTGCTTTCTGTTGTCTCACATTGGGGAACACAGCCTGAGTATCTTGTGCCCTCAAGCACTTGCGAACCCAGAGAGAGAGTTTGAGAACGGGGAACCTCTGGAACTTAGGTGACAAAGGTGTTGCCCCTTTGCAGGACTGAATCAGCTAGAGAGAGAACTGAATCAGATGGGCTGCAAGTGAGGGAAACTGAGTCACCTAACTCAGAAACATGGGGTAGTGGACCCCAACCCCATGACACTTACCATGGAGGTCCAAGATTTAAAAACAGAAAACCAGGAGCTCCGTAAACGTAATCTAGTATTACAGGAAGCCCTGGAACCCGCCAAGGTACCCCCTATGGAGGTTGAGGGACCCCCTGCAAACCCTCCCCCTCCTCCTCCAGCAGCCACAGTGTCAATGGCCCCCACACACCCCAGGAACCTAAGATGCCTAGGACTGACACATTTTATGGGGATAGGAAAACGTGCCAGGGCTTTCTGGCTCTGTGCAATTTAACATTCCAGACTCAGCCATTGACCTACGGAACCGATCAGGCTAAAGTAGCGTTTATCATTGGACTGTTAGGGGGACTAGCCTTAGATTGGGTTACCCCATTGATGGCTTCTAATGAAGCCTTACTTCGAGATTACGAGGGGTTTCTTAAACAATTTCACTTTCTCATTGATTACCCCCATAGGATCAGGGACGCAGAACAATCCATTTTCCATTTCAAACAAGGGAAAGCCCCATTATTGGAGTATATCACACAGTTCAGAAAGCTGGCCTTTGATTTGGAGTGGGGGGACTCGGTCTTGCGGGCCTTATTTCGGCAAGGACTGAATGATGACATTAAAGACCAGTTGGCAGGGGCTGCCATTATCCCTGTAACATTAAAAGAAATAGTCATGCTATCCCTCCATATAGATGAACGGTTAACAGAGAGAAAGAGGGAGAAACAATGAGATCAAGGGAAAGAAAGTAGTTATAAGACCTCCCGAGATTCCGGGGCCCCGCTAGCCACGGCTTCCGGGGGCTCAACACCCGAGCTGATGCAAATAGGGGTGGCTCGAGGACCCCTGAGTTTAGCAGAGCAAGAGAGGTGCCAACACTTAAAACTCTGTTTCTATTGTGGTGCTAGCTCCCATTTCTCCAGGGAGTGTTCTTCGAAACCAGCACGCCCACAGCCTCTGGGAAATGCGATGGGCTGGGAGGAGTGGGGGGCCTCTCGGTAAAAAGCCTTAGCCCCAGACACTGGATTCAGGGAATACACCAACCTGGAAGGCAGCTGTATGTGTTCGTGTCACTGCAGCTGTCCCCTAGAAGCTCCCTAGTAAGAGCCCTTATAGACTCCGGAGCGTAGGGGAACTTTATGGACGAAGGCGTTGCCCTGGCCCATTCAGTTCCCCAATGAACCAGGGGTTCAGTGGAAATGGTGCAGACCATCGACGGTTCCCCCCTCGCGTCTGGTCCGTTGCAGGAGTGCACCACTCCTCTGGTTTGTACTATAGCAGCGCATAGGGAGACCCTTGTAATAGCCTCCCCACTGTTCTCCCTCGCCCTTGGGTTCCCATGGTTATGGACACACAACCCTACGATCAACTGGCCGGCCCATATGGTACGGTTTCTCTCAGGCCATTGTCAACGCCACTGTATCATTCCCTCACCATGGTGTGTTAATGTCAATGCGCTTCAACCCCCTTCTGTAACTTCTGATATCCCTTTACCCTATCGAGATCTAGCAGATGTTTTCAGTAAGCAGGAGACCGTTGAACTCCTGCCCCATAGGCCCTATGATTGCCTTATTGAGCTCATGCCTGGTACTGAACCCCAATATGGAAGAATCTATAATCTATCGCCAGGAGAAACGGAGACACTGCAGGAATATATACGGGAGAACCTACCTAGGGGGTTCATTCGTCACTCTACGTCCCCCACCAGGGCCCTCCTTTTTTTTTTTCGTCCCCAAGAAGATCTCTGCCCATGTATAGATTACCGGGGACTAAACACTATCATGGTAAAGAACAGATACCCTTTACCTTTAATACCAGAACTATTGGGAAAATTACAGGGGGCAAAATTTTGTATGAAACTAGATTTGAGGGGGGCCTATAATTTAGTTCGAATAAAAAAGGGGGATGAATGGAAAACAGCTTTCCGGACTCGATTTGGGCATTTCAAGTATCTTGTCATGCCCTATGGATTGGTTCAAAGGCCAGCCCAGCGCGCTTGCCCCTCCTCCATGGTCCATGGCAGGGGAGTGCAAGGTGGCTGCCGAGGTAGCCATGCTGAGAACCGCCCATTAGAATCCTTCCCTACTCACTCCATCTGAATGGGTGCTCCGCAGCTGTCCCACCTGGTGGCCACGGATCTCGCCCCCCAAACCTTGATAATTTATAATAATAATTTTACTGAATCGGCCGAAGCCATATCAAGTCACAAATAGCAATGTACACACATACAAAACAACCAATACATAACACAATAATAACAGATGACATTATCGAACAAGACAATAGCTGACTTACTCTAAAATATCATCAATTCCCAGAACCATGACGGACGGGGCAAATATCCTCTTACACCAACCCCCTAGCTTTTAAACTGTGTAGAGGTATATACAGTATAAACCAACCAAATGTCTACATGCTGATAGTGGGACCAAGCTGTCCCCTAACACCTTTAAATTTCATAACTCCGAACAGGAAACCAGCCACGTTTGGTCACACCCTCCTCCCTTCCGGCAAGAAGGTAGGTCGCACTTCCCCTAGGGGTCCACCCAGGGCAGTCCCTTAAGAGTGGGGCTATTAATCTGGTCCTAAGTCTGTTATATAACTTGCATTCTGAAAGAATATGCTCCACAGTTTCTATACAGTCCTGAGCACAGCTACAATACCGCCTGGAATGAGGGATGTTCCTCCTATGACCCAGTGTCAAGGCCGAGGGGAAAATATTCAGCCTGGCCAGTGTATAACATCTCCTCGTGGCCAGACCCAAATTAAACTCCAGGTATGGTGCGGCCAAGTGGGGACTGACAGGCAAGCCCATAAACAGCTCTAATATCTTTTTATCTAATTTAAAAACACCCAGTGAGTTAATGAACAGCTTAACACAGGGGTGGGGCCACTTTGAAAAAGCTCCAAGGGCTACAAAGGTCATTTTTACACAGACGGGGGTGGGGGGGGCGATGGGTGTTCTGGCATGGTGGGTGGAGGTGGGTGGGTGTCCCTTTACATAGCCACACACACACCTCCACTCATGGGGCCTCTTCCTGTTTTCCGGAGGGCTCCATGGGTGGATGATGGGTGGAGGTGAGTGTTGCGCGGGAGCGTGCATGCACCCCCACCCATCCCCCATAGTGTTTGCATGGACAAACACCGAGCGAACACCCAGCCCCTCACCTACCGCCTGCTGTTTGCACAGGCACCCCCACCGGTGGAACACCCGCCCGAACATCGAGCGGGGGGGTGGGGCAGCCATGTAAAAGAGGTGTACTCAAGAAAAGGAGGGCCCAGATCATGGATTTGTGCTATAGATCTGTCCTTTCTCCTTGTGTTCATGCTCTCATCTCTGCTCCCTTACCCTGAGCTCAGTTTTTAGTAGTTGAAGATAGGAACTGGGTCCAGGGGCCAGATCCAGGAACTGGCAAGGAGCTACATAAAACTTGCCATGTGGTGCATTTGGTCCCCAGACCCTGAGGTTTCCCATTCCTGTCTTCAAAGGTCAGTCCCATAATCTGATCCGAATAGTAGGGTAGTGCATTCACGGTAAGGTGGCAAAGACACACAGACAGCCACGCAAATATTTCACATGACACTGCATGCAGATGCTGACCTAACAAGGCAGTAGAGCTCAGCATAAGCAGACGAGGAAAATTGCATAAGGTCAAGAACTCAAGGCACCCTTCAACTTTAGGAAGGCACTACAAAAATCTCCAAGTCTTGGCATGAGGATGGAATTTTGTAACCAATTTGCAAATGGATGCTCAGTACTTAAAGTTAAGTTTAAAACATAGGATTATTTGGCCACAAACTACCTGATTTTTCTCGACTTTGGTCATTTCCCTGACTTGATCACATTTTTGGCATATTTGTTCAATGTTTGTTTTTTCCCCTCAGAGATTTCCCAAAATTAAATTAGAAGCTTGCTGTGGTATTGTTTATCAGAGAGCTTCTGCTTCAAACCAACAGTGTTTGAATGCTTTGTATAACTCTATGGCATACTTCAGTATGAACTGCCTCCTCCTCTTGTATCACAGTACTATGTATAGTGCTGGATTCTATCTATATAGGATCAAAGGGAAGTTTGCTGTACATTATTTACAAAGATAGATTTAATGGTCTATTAAAGTACTTATTACACTACACCGGCAACTGTCTTTGAACTGGTCTCTGCAGGACGTGTCCTAAATGTACTGAGGGCTCCACTGAATCAGGACAATGTGACTTGTCTATTTGTTGTATTATCTCCTTGGAGTGATTCATTATGAATGGACTAGAGATAAACCAACCATACAGTTTTCAAGGACAGGCCAATCTTCCTCATGCTTCCAAAATGATTGTTTAGATTATTTGGGGAAAAGCACTATTGCACATATATTTTTTAAAAAGCAAGTTAAAAGTCTGAGTACTAGCCCCTCTTTGTTTGTGTACAACATTTTGTATGCAGTAATGTAACCCATTCCTGGTGTTGCAAGCTAGACTATTAATTGAATATGTATTTGGGTACAGTATGTCTGTCTATATTTTGATTTCTTCTCAGAATATTTTTATGAGAGTATTGTGTCTCTAGAAATCTTTCAAACATGTATATTTCTTGCAATGAATTAACAGAGCTAACATCTCTTTTCTTGAAGAGACAGATACACTTGTTTTCCAATTTATTAGATACTGATTGCCAGACCAGATACTTCACAATTATTGAAAACAAGTCTAAATTATTCTCGTGTAACCCAAGCTTGAATGTGCTTTAAAACTGAAATCAATACAAACTATCTGTACACATGAGCTAAAAGATCAGTAAAACCACGATACTATTAAATTTCCTTATAGAGAGATACTAGATGAAAGATGTACAGGTTACACAATCTGGAAAATCTGTGAAAGAATCTATTGCCTATCCCACAAAATGTCAAACAGCTTCTTAATCATGATGCAAAACCAACTACACAGTCAGAATATATACAGTTTCTAACCAAAAGAGTGTACACTTTTTCCTTTTGCATTTCTTGGATTTCTACTGATGGAGGCTAAATCACATGAGAGTAAGATGATTTTGTAATAGCAGTACAGTATGAGAATACTTTCTCTAATTTCCACAAGGCCATTAGCGATTTAGAACAGAAGGGTTGTATAATCCTTGTGTGGTTATTTTTGTGTTAAGTTTATAGGATTCCAGTTATCATCATTGTTATGGTCAGACCATTACCTTCTGATGGCCCAGATCTCTGCTCTCATCAGGGTGGTAGACTGGTTCAGATGGTCTGCCCCCAGAGACTAATGGATCCAATAGGATTCCAGAACTCTCTGGGGGATTTACCCGCAGACCTTGATGGGAAGATGCTCACAAAGTCAACCTATGGCTACTTGTAGCACAGTGCTGTGGGTGAGTCATCACAGGATGGGGCCTGCTACAGGCTAGTGTATATTTCCCAGGAAACTCAGCAGCCAAGGTTTACTATAACCTGACCGATCTATGCAAAGTGTCTCCATGACTATTTTATGAATAGGAATTTACCTCTTTACCAGGCTATTGATCATGTCATTTGGGATAATCACAGCTCCACTTTTCTAAAGATAAGCTTGATTTAGAAAAAAGGTCAGTAGAATCTAGATTCAAAGCATGGAGTAACGAACAACTGCATAGGTAGTATCATTCAGTAGTTATCTCCAATAAGATTGATATGGAGGAATCAAATATATGGTAAAGAAAAAATGGTATCTTCCCTGAAATGAAGAGTTTCACCATAGCCATTCAAGATTGGGTGGTTATGATGTTGGGTTACATGGGGGGGCATAGCTCAATTGGTAAGAGTGCGTGTTTTGCATGTATAAGGTCCCAGGTTCAATCCTCATTATCTCCACTTCAGGATCCCTGGTAACACACCTGGAGGAGGCCTCTGTTGGGGGCCTGAGGGGTCTCGGATAGCACACTGGGATGGCCTCTGCCAGAGACCCTGGAAGAGCTGGATTTGGATCTGAATTTTAATCCCCTGCTGCCATGTCAGGTTGTGACAATACTGGGCTAAGATGGACCATTGGTCTGACTTAGTTAGATCAGTAGTTACAGGAGGCACATCTTGGGGGAGTATTTTTTCCACATAAGTGTTGCCTGTGTGGAATCACCTTGGAGTTAATATACATCAGATGAAAACAAACAAGACAGTAGCCTTATTGTAAATCCTTGCTCCTAAGCAGAGCCCTGGTGCAGATAATCCAGGTCCTTGGTAAATCTGGCTAATCCTTGCTCCTAAACAGAACACTCGAGCAGAAAAACCAGGCCCTTGAGTAGGCAGTTCTAACTCCTGAACAGGGCACTGGGGCAAGGAAACGGGCCCTTACAGATACTCCAGATCCTCGCAGCAAACACTGTAACATATGGTCCAAATCATTCCTGAAGTAAAGATAGTCCCACAATCCATGTAGAAAACAGGTCAACAATAAAAGGATGCTATTACTATTCTTCAGGCAAGCGCCAAGCTCCAAGGAGTAGAATTAGAAATGGAGCCAGCCTCAACAGGGACCCTGGCTCTCAGCCTCCCGGACCACTCCAAGGGTCTCTCCTAAGGGCACGCCCTTGAGTGCATGGCCCTTTGGGGTGCGGCCTATGGCATGCATTTATGGTGCAGCCACAGACTGCTGCTGGCCTTATATCCCTTCCAGAGAGAAGCAAGGGGGTTGGTCCAGTGTTCCACACCTCCACACCATCACGTGGTCACTCCAGGGCAGCGGCTCCAGCTCCAGGAACCAGCCTGCTTTCCCCACACTGCACACCAACTTTGTAGCCTGCATTAGCTCATGAGTCACCTGCTTGTTCGTTCAGGTGCTGCCAGATGTTCATCCACATCAATGTAGGGACAAGCGGCTGGCTCCTATAGTGCACGTGGGCCAGAGAAGGTAGGCAACGCACCCTTGGTGAAGGCCCGGCCACCTGGGCTAACAAGCACCCTCTCATCTGTTAGGCCTCAGCCAGCTGTGCTGAGGGGCGAGGTCCGCCAGGGCCAGAGAGCTGAAGATGAAAAGTCCAGAGCACTCAATGGAGTTACTGCACCCCACCGCCTCTCCACATATGATGGCTCCAGCACCCTTAAAGGGAAAAGGCAGCAAAGGCATGACCACGTTAGGCATCCCTGGTTTACTCAGCAGTTCGTGTCCAATACACATCCCACAATGTAGCAAGCACCAGTCAAAGGGTGGGGCCCAGCCAAAGGGGAGGACAGCCAGTCAAGCACAGTAAGTCTGCACACCTGGGAGGGGGTGGGGGGGCAGAGGTGGAGGCAAGGAAGCCATCCTATGGTATGCACAACTAGATGTGTTATGTGTCTATCACCATGTTCACAGACATTCACCACCCACACCACCCCAGGGACATCAGAACAGAAGGTTGCTACCTTGTAAACAAGGTTCTTCGAGATGGATCCGAAACATTCTCACATATGGGTTTGCGCTTGCGCACCCTTCTCTTACCGGCATATACCAAGCTTATATTTTAAAAACCACATGATGTTCACGAGTCCCCACCCTATATAAGGTATCTTCCCGCCTAAACCCAACAGTTCCTTTCAACCACTTTCACGGTTTACTGTCTTTTACTAAGCTCTTCCACTATGACTTCAGTTATGCACAGCTTTAAACGCTGTTTTTCCTGTAACAGGAAAATGACCACTATAGACCCTCACGGACAATGTCTAGTCTGCCTGGGTATTAATCATGACCCAAAAGAGTGTCATGAACATCTCCTCATGAAACCTAAAACCATCAGGGAGCGTACCATCAGACTCCCAATGCTACTGAGAGAGATGCAGGATGAACAAAAACGTAAGTTTGCTATGACAAACAAAGAACAGGATTCCCCCCCCCCCCCAGTACCAAGTATTGGGGCTGAAATTACAGTGTCCACCTGTACGGCTTTAGTCAGCCCTACCAAGCAATTGCCTCTACCAAGTACTTCTCGACTGGGAGACTTTGCCTCTCCGCCTCCCAAGAGATCTAAACTTGACCAAGGGGCTCAGTCTCCCTTTCTCCCTCAGACAAGGAAGAATCCTTTTGGGGAGTGGACTTTTTGGCCCCCCTTTAGCCCTGTCTCTCCTTTAGTCATTATCTCCCCACAATATAACGCAGAGGAGCAGACTGACGAACCGTTTCTGGGCTCTCCTTATCAGTCCCCACACATTCACTGGGTCGCTGAAACCCGAAAACAAGAGCTGTCGAAAACCAGAAACCTCCCTCCTGTACCCCGTTCAGAGGCTGACTTTCCGTGGGCCTATTTTAAAGAACAAGAGAGATCAAGAAGGCAAGAGACAAAATTGATTGTGTCCTGTTTACAACAACTTGTAAAATCGTCAACTTCTATAAGTATTCAGCCGACATTGTCTCATGCTGACGTTGATAGTTCTCCTCCATTCAGCCCTGTTATGACGCATACGATGTCGTCTAGGAGGTTTTCTCTTCATCGGACCTCGAGATCGCACAAATCATCAACGTCGAAGCAGTCATGAAGCCCGCATATGCACTCGACATCGATAACTCCGACTTCACCACCACCCTCGACATCGAGGAGAGGCGTCTCGACGTCGAAAGCAAAATCCTCGACATCGGCACAGCTAGAGGCAACCATGATCCCGGAGCTGACTCCCTTCCAGACAGAGGCTAAGAGGGTGTTCCTCAAATGCCAGGAAAAACAGAGACGTCTAAGAGAGAGGAGGAAGCGACCTCTCAGACAGTTTACTCTCTCTCCACCTCAGGAAGATGTCCCCACTACACCTTTACCTGAGCCAGATCTCGTACCTGAACCTGTGGCTCTGTTATCTGAACCACCAGAGATTTTTGAAAACCAGGATGCAGAGAGCCTATCACTGCCACCCTCTGATGACATCCAAGGAGATGGATCTTTGGGATCCTCTCAGGACCATAAGGAGTTCCAGCTTTTGTTGAAAAAATTCACTGACATGTTAAAGATCACCACATCCCCTGTGACAGAACAAGAAGTGGATCCGGCTTACTCCTCGGTTGAGAAGCCCCCGCAGTCTAAACTGACTTTGCCCCTTTTTAAAAGACATGCCATGGATGCTGAGAAGCTTTGGTCTAACCCAGCATCTATACAGCCAATCTCAGCGACCACTAGTTCTTACTATCTATTCCCTCCACAGCAGGGTTCTATATTCTTTAAGAACCCGCTACCTAACGCCCTGATTGTGGCAGCTTCAGTGGAAAGGTTTCAAAAAAATTCACAGGAAACTTCACCCGCTGATAAAGAGAGCAGGCGGATAGATGTCTTTGGAAGAAAGGCTTTTGCGTCTAGCTAACTATTCTGCTGGTATGTCCTCCTTTCAGCACTACTTGTAGGAAGAAGTGCAGAAAGCTATTCCGTTGCTCCCAAAGGACAAACAAAAGTCCCTACAAATGGTTTGCTCTGATGGTTTGCTCACAGCAAAATTCCAATTGCAGACTGCACGTCACTCATCAGAGACAGCAGCACGGGGGGTCGCTAATGTCATAGTGACCCAAAGATTTGCCTGGCTTCAGGGAACTAAACTTGAGTCTCATCACAGGTCAAGAACTAAGAACTTGCCCTTCGATCAATCTGGCCTCTTTGCCAAAGAGACAGATGAAACGCTAGATAAGATTCAGAAATCCCACTCTACAGCAATTAAAATGAAGATTTCTCAAAGGGATCAAGGTCCCCAATATCAGCAGTTTCACCAATATCAAGACCAAGCATCTTACTACAGACCTCACAAGTACTATGCGGGGAATTTCCAGCCACAGCAAAAGAGGTATTACCCCTACACTGCTCCATATCAGAATAGATCAAGACCACAGTATACTTCCTATCGGCAGAGGGGTAATCCCAAGCAGCCTTATTCCACAACTTCCTCTAGGGGTCGAAAGACTAGTGACAATGACTGTACCTATCTGAGTTTTCTTCCTTTACTCAGATCACTATAGTTAACTTTGAAAATGCCTTGCTAGATTGCCTCCCTGCTTGGGAGAGCATTACCACTGATAAACGGATTTTACACATTATAGAGTTTGGTTATAAGGTTTCTTTTTCTGTCATACCACCGCAGAACATGACACTGAGGCCTGTTCAATTTTCTTCCTCCCAGTTGCTTTCTTTAAATAAAGAAGTTGATGACATGTATACCAAGGGTGTTATTGAAATAGTTGACTCACATTCGGCCTTTTCAGGCTTCTACTCAAATTACTTTGATGTTGACAAAAAAGATGGCGGACATAGACCTATTCTAGACCTCAGAGCACTTAACTTCTTTGTTGTTTACCGCAAATTTAAAATGTTAACTCTAGACCGTTTGACACCTTTTCTCCACAGGCACCAGTGGTATGCGGTATTAGACTTAAGGGATGCATATTTCCACATCAGGCTTCACCCTGATTGTAGAAAATTTTTCTGCTTTATTCACAATTCCACCCAACTGCAGTTTTCATCACTTCCCTTTGGCTTGTCATCTGCCCCAAGGGTGTTTACTAAGGTTTTGGTACCTGTCATAGCCCATATTCGT
>QEPC01001547.1:1337745-1347846 GCA_003113815.1 Sphenodon punctatus
GGTGTTCCAGGGGACTGCCACCCATATGGCAGAGCTCGGTTACCACTGGTACAGGAACCAGTGCTGGTAGTGAGCAAAGGGCCTGAGGAAGGGTTACAAGGAAGTGAAAGACAGGCATGGCCACCAAACACAGTGGTACATGGAGCTCCTGGACACCTGAGCAAGGTTGGAGCCATAGTTGCTCCACACCTCACTAGCACCAGCCTCACTGAAGGCTGCATTGGGTGGACACCCCTCCCCTGCTGCACCTGCTCCACCTGCAAGTGTTCCCTCTCCCTCTGAGGAGGCCAGGCCCCCAGGGACAGAACCTGCCATGAACGCCAGCATGCTGTGTGGGGACATGTGGAAATGATCAATACAGAAGGCCCACATGAAATAGTGGAGGCCTCAGCATGACCACAATCTGAAAATGAGAGTGATCCATGAATGCTCTTCCTGGCCACTACAGCAATACAATGGAGCAGCATCTCTTAAAGAAATGGAGAGTTGGAAGAGGATGTACTGGCCAACATGTTGCAGCAGGGTGTGTGTGTGTGTGTTGGGGTGGGGGTTGAAAGGTGTTGGAATGGAAGAACAGGGAAGGAGTCAGGAGGAGGTGCTGGATTGCCATCAGACTGGATGTCCGTTGCCCATTTCCTCTTCATTCCAAGTGCTTGCGGCAGCCTCGCCATTATCCCATGGGCACCCTAGTCAATGCCCATTCCCCAGTCACTGCAGCTGTGCTCAAGGATGTCCTCATCAGACTGCAACCCACTCTCAGAGCCCTCCTCCCTGTCATTCCACTCAGCCCATCCTTGATCTAGCCACTCCCAATGTCCCGCTACTCTGTCAGGCATCTGTTCCCTTTCACTCCTGGTGCTCCCTGTGCCCTCTTCCGTGTTGTTTCACCCCTTCAACCTCAGTCCAGCCACTTCCACATGTCCCCGTCCCATCATTCCATCTCTCTTGATTTTAGGTCCCCCTGGCGGCCTCCTCCATATAATACACCCAATTGTCGCTCCCTCCTTGATGTTGTTGCACTCAGTAGGCAAGCTACTTCAGTAGTACTTACAGTAGCTACTTCACAGAAACATGCTTCGATAGTGCATACATGTACCACTTTATTTGACAACATAGTCTGTACAGCTTAACTATCCTCCCTCTCGGCTCTGATGTATTTACAGATATTTACAAGTTCGTATTGGCCATGCAATTTATATGGTGGCACAAGGTGTGATGTATCTACCTAGCTATGTGGTTCTCAGCACAGTTGGTCTGCTCCCTGTACAGGGTCACTGGCTTGTGGTGGGCAACAGATAGGGGATACTCCAAGGTGACACCATCCATTTCATAGATGCTGTGCAAGACGCACATGACTGTGACCATCAGGGGACTTGTCTCCACCTTGAAGTCAGTCCATCATGCAATGTATCACCAGCGTTGTTTGAGCACCCCGAACGTTCATTCTACCTGGCACCAGGAGATGCTCAGATGTCTGTTGAAGCAGGTTTGTTCCAGGATGTGGGTCACAGGGTAGGTTCTCATGAGACATGGCATCGAGGGAAGGCCAGGTCCCCCAGGATAATGAGTTTCATTATCACCCCCCTCTATGTTGCTGATGATGTTGGGCCTGAAGTCCCATGTATACATCCAGGCAAAGAATGGGGACTGCTGCAGGATGCAGCCACAACATTCATGAACCAGCCTTGGTGGTCCACTACCGTCTGAAGGACAACAAAGTGCTACTCCTTCTGGTTGTATTAATCCTGGCTACGGGATGGGCAAATGATGGGGAAGTGAGTGCCATCAATCACCCCAATGCTATTGGGGCCCACCTGGAAGCCTCCCATCACCCTTTTGAGCAGCAGGGCCTCAATGGCTTCACAGAACTGAAGCAGGATGGCACCCATGGTAGCTGTGGATATTCCCACACTGCTGGTCATAAAGTGGCAGGAGTGTGGTGTGGCAAGCATCCAAATGATGGCCATGCATTGCTCCACAGGTATGGGAATCCTCAGTCACCTGCTCCCTCTCCATGCATGGATGAAAGATCTCTGCCATCTAGAAGAGCACCCACTGAAACATACGGAAATGGGTCACCCACTCTGCCTCTTCCCACGTAGCCAGCACCATCTCCCACCAATCCATGGTCCTGGGTATGACCCAGGTGAACTGCCCAATGGGCATTACCTGCTGAAGGGGGAGGATCGCTACTGCAATGTCTCAAGACAACCCATGGCCCACTGCAGCTCCCCTTGCAGTGCCTCCATTCATGCCAGTGCAGCCCATCAGCAACAGATGGGGGCTAGTCTCCTGTGCCTGGTCATGCATGCACCCCAAAGATGGCTGCACCACACCACGCTGGCCTGAATCCCTCTGAGGATCCTTACACAGCTGGTGATGGCCTCTTGCCAGGAGTAGCAGATGGCTTGCAATCCCCGGATCACTCGCTAGCATACTTCAGTGGTTGCGAGGACTAGAAGGACGCTCTCCATGTCTCCCCAGCATATGGCTGTGGTGCCTTCAGACAAAGCACCAGAGCCTTTGAAGTGGTGACACGCTGCATGTAAGCACCTATCTGCCATCACCTGGCTGACTGAATGCCTAGCTATTGGTTGGGACAGTCTTTGCACAGCTGAGAGTCTGATTTCTGACCTCAGCCAGGTGCTACTGCCCTGTCCTGGTCCTGTGCTTGCTCATCTGCAGCTTATGGGCACTGTGGGAACACGGCGTCTCTCCTGAGGGGGAAAAGGGGGTAGAATGAACCCACCCACCCCCAATGATGTAACCAGGTGTGTGGCTCCCCAAGAAGCTCAAGGTCTCTGTCTGGGAATTGCTCTGTGAGAGCTGTGCCCCAACCTGGTTGGCACCAATGCAGGTATTTCCTTATCTTGTGTATGTTATAGTTTCATTTCTTGTTTGAAAGTGTCCTTCACTGTTCCTGGCTCCCATTCCGCCAAGCCGGGCTCTTTCTGTGTACATGTCCCTGGACCGGCCCACCATGGCCAGTGTTCCAGCCTTTGCCTGCTGCTGCTGCCCGACATGTGGGGCACAGACAGGTTGGGGGGTGTGGGTGTGACTGACACCTTGGCCCTGGCTGATGTGTGGCTGGGGGGGGGATGTGCAGAGGTTGCTGACCGACCCATCCTCCAGGGAAGCTCACTATAGCCAGCTTTCTGTGGTTAATGACTGATTCCTCCTGTGGCTGGCAGACACCTCTATGGCTCGGCAGGGATGCCAGGGACTGCTTCCCCAGCCTCCGCCCCCACCCTTCCCCAGTACAGTGTAGAGCGGACAAACGTGGCTGCCATGTTTTATTGACGGCTGCCATGTTTTATTGACATGAAGCCACCATTAACAGCATGGAACGTGGATCAGTCCCACTGGCAGCCCGTGGCAGCCCTCCTGGAGGCAGCCCAAGGACTCACCTCTGCCCCTTCTCCTTTGCTTCCACCCCGTATGTTGTTGCCTCAGGTTGTCCTGTATGTGCGAGCACCAAGTATCTGCAATGCCACAACAATGTTGCAAAAATTATACCTAAGAAACTTGCCATAGTCAGAGGATTACTGGAGAAGAAAATTGCATAAGTATCAACTTGCTCAAATTCTATTGGGATAAAGCCTTTATTACTGACTGTACTGTTGATCACAACTGTGCTGATTTTGTGGTCATGGGAGAACAAATGTGCTGACGTCATCGATGTGGGTGAGCAGTAGATGAAAACATCCAGAAGATGTGTGTGGAGAAGCTGAGGAAGTGTCAATTCAGGATCTTTTTATTGACATGATGCAAGTATATATCAGTTGGAAAGTATGTAAGACATCCCTATTATTATTTCTGCAAATGGCCTGGTTCCAAAAGCCCTGAAAGGGAACTTCTATCATTTTAAGTTCTCAAGAAGATTAATCAGTCATGCCCAAAAGGCTGTTAATTTGAACACTGCCAGAATCATCCACAAGGCCGTGCGCATCACAGGCACTGCATACTACAGTGCAGCAGGTTAGCTAAATGTGACCTCAGCTGTTGTTAAAAGCCCCACTCAACATGGGTGAAAATACAGGGTGATCATGTATTCATCTGACCATTAGAAATCATGATCACCCTATACATAATAGCAATACTAATATAGTGTCCGAAATATGGAAGCATCTGTCCACAGAATACCCTCATAACTTCCATGAAGATGTTTTTCCAGAATATTCTGTATACATCTCTTCTCAGGTGAAATAAATGTTACCTTCAAACTCTTCCTCCCCCCCCATCCCCTCCATATGTATACTTTATATATGTGAAGAAGGGATCAGCTACAGGGAGGGAGGTAGAGACTTCAAAAGTTTTAAGACAGAATGTATCAGCACAAAAATGGTGTCTTGCACCTGTCTTTGTGTTGAAAATAATAACAAAAAAATACTGAAAACCTATGGAAAAATGAAAGGAAGTTAAGATAAAGCGGATCTGGAGACCTATATTGCTATTCAACAGTGCTGTTTCCGTGGCAACAGTTGCATCACATACACCATATGATGAAGAACAATTTCTTAAAGTTACACACTTGCCAATAAACCACGTGAACGGCTTTGCTTCTCAGGCTGGCATAAAGTGAAACAACTAATTTACATTTCTAAGAAAAGCAAAGTCCCTTGTACTTAACTGATCATTTACAGTGTGACTTTCTAAATAAAGTAATAATCTATAAAGGAAAAGAAATGTAATTTTTTTAAGGGGAAAAAGACAAAAGGCTTGCATTTGGTATGGAAGGGAATAGTGGTTAAAGGGACAGCTGGTGTATGTATGTGTGCAATATGATATGGGAATTCTTCTGTGTTACTATTTTGTTGCTGCTGTACCAAAGAAGCAAATGATAGCTACTAGCAATTTACTGAGTAAGGCACGTGCGCAGTCCAGCTGTATTCATGTTGTCAGTTCTTCTGGGAATAGAGTCTCTTATGGAAAGGCCTCATCGAGCCTAATAGCGGTTAAAGTAATGTAAGTTGTATAGAAATATAAGTTTCATAGAAATTTTATATGGTTTTATACAGACTACTTTAAAACTTAGAGAGTTTGATATGGAAAGAAATTTTTCTGTTATTTTTTATCTACCCAATAAGAATCTATAACAAAGATTAAAATCTGTAGGATGACTTAAAAAAACACAAGCTATGGAAAAGTTAGTTTTCTAGTACATTTCACATATGTGGTGTATTTCAACATATACTTTTACATGGTGTTTTCTGCTGAAATGTACCCTCTGGATATCTATTGTAAATACACATTTTTTTTCCCCTTTGGAAACAGCTTTTGTACTTCAAATCCTAAAATATGTGCTCCATATCATGTTTATAATGGAACAAACATGCTGAAAGAAAGAATACTACTATTATTGACAAGTTCTGTAGCCATAGTGATATGAGTTTTCACATGTAAGCACATCAATGGCCCTTTTCAAATGGGCCAGGAGGAGCCACGGGGTGGGGGGTGCGCCATGGTCTGTGGGCGGCCAGTTACACAGACACCCCCCCATCTCCACCGATCTCCACACACGGATGCATCTCCATTTTGTCCAATGCCTCCATGTGTGGGTGATCGGTGGAGATAGGTGGAGCGCAGGAGCACACACACTGGTGGTCACATGACACCCTCCTCATGCCCACCCAGTTGCCCATGTGGGACTCTCGTGTGAAAAGGACCAACACTTCCCCAAACACTATGACATAACCACCATAACGAAACCCTTGCTGAATCAAAAGTTGCCAAGTGGAGGGGAAAGCCCTTTTTCCTGTTATGTTTAAATGGCAGCCCCAAGGGGTGTGTGTCTTGTGTGAAAAGGGCAAATGAGATCACATCATTCTACAGATTAACGTTTAAACCTTCATTTGCTGATTAGTTTTCCCCTCAGTCCAAGCTATTTTTTCTAATGAACTTTTTACTCCGTACTGCATATTTGTAGAACACTCTTTGTATACCGTCATAGATAGATATCAGAGACAAATTGTACAAGCAGAAAATCTCCAGACTTTCAGTGTGGTAAAGTGGTCAGGTTACAGCCAAAAATCTTTGCAAGACTGGGACCTAGCAGTCACATTTTACCCATTGCCGACCCCTGGCTCCTCCATCTCCAGCTGTTCTGCTGTCTCTGGGAGACATTTGCAACTCCACGTATCTTTTTGTTGCATGGGAGTAATTTTGGGCACACTGCATTAAAACCTTGAAAATTCTATTCCTTATAAACTTGAGATGGTGACTCCTATTCGTTTGTAATTTGGCCTGGATGGTCTTTTAGGTAAGGGGGGAATGTGTCCAAGTTTTAAGCAAATCGGTTGGGAAACAAGAAAGTTGCAGCCATTTAAACTTGACAGGAAAAGGGCTTTTCCCTCCACTTGTCAACTTTTGATTCAGCAAGGCTTTCGTTGTGGTGGTGATGTCATAGTGTATGGGGAGGTGCTAGAAAATTGAGTTGTTGGGTCCTGTGTCCTCTTTTCAGTTTGGTTTGTCAATATGTTCTTTAGTTTTTGTTTTGGAAGATGTTGAAGTTCCCATATTATGCTATGGCTGGAATGCTGCAGCCTCCCTGTTTAACTGTGTGAGCCTGCTGTGATGTCAGCCTCCCTTCTAGGGACTCCCCAACTGCTGACTGGGGACAGTATGAATGCTTGGAGTCTCAAGGGGAAGCAAATGCTGTCCTGACTGCACTACAGAAGGAAAAGGCATCAGGCTGCTTAAAGTGCCATCCTGCCATTCTGGAAGGATTCTTCATTCTGAAGGGACACCAGGAGTAGCAGCTTTTGTCCACCCCCTTCACCTGCATCTTCCTGGCTGTGGGAGGGCATGAGCATCTCCTGTGGTGCTGTGCGCCCTGCTTGTGCACCTCACGGGAGACTACTGGCCACCTCAGCTCTCTGCCCCTGGAGTCAGGCGGCAGCTGTCCCCTCTCCACTATTTTTGAAATGAATGAACTCACCCCTAACCAGGGCTCCAATTCACCCACAGAATTTAAAAAAAAATTCTGCAGGAGTCGGGACAGTTCAGGGCCCAATTCTGCATCTCACCACACTGGATTTACAAGGCGGGGGGGGGGAGGAGGCGTCTAGGGCTTGCCTCCCCTCCCGTGCTTGGTAAATCCTGTGTAGGGGCTTTCCCCCCTCCCAACAGGCTGTGTCGGGTGGGAGGGGATGCCAGGGCTCACCTTCCTCTTCACCCTTCCCAGGCTGGTAAATTAAGTGACTTGGCAGTAGTGGAGGGGGCGGCAGCCGCTCCTTTCAGCACACTTCTCCCCATCTAGCTCCTGGCCTCTTCCTGGCCCCTCCCAATGGGGCCTCTCAGGGCGACACAGCCTGGGGGGGGCAGGGGAGAGGAAGCCCTGAGGGTTTGTTCATCCCCCCCCCCCGGTGGAATCTCCTGCCCTGCCTCTCCCCAGTGCAGGCTGGAAATTTTGCGCTGGGGGAAGCAGGGCAGGAGATTCTGCGAGAAGAGGGGGATTCTGTGGGAAATTCACGAATCGCAGACCCACATTTGGCTTGGGGCCCTGCCCCTAACCCTCCAGGGAAACAGAATCCCTACTACCCCCTTGGCCAGGTCCTCTCTACTGTACTGTGGCCTGTAGATTGGATTCCCTTCCTCAGCCAGAGCAGTGCGGGGCTTGTGGCTGCTTCAATAAAACCGGGAGCTAGGAAGTTTGTCCGTGCTCCTAGTCCTTTGCTGGCTTGCCCCCTATCCTGTAGCATACCCCAAACTCCACCCCTTGCTTTAGTAGAAGAGAAGCAAAACCTTTTCAAAAAGAGAAAATTGAATGGGGAATCAACAATGGTTGGATACTGGAAAGAGGGTAATTTCAGACGTTACGCGATCACAGTCAACCATGGACAATCCCCTGTGGTGGCGGATGGTTGCATAACGTCTGCTTGCTCGCTGCCAGATGTTCACCATGGTGAACCACCGGTGGTGAGCAAAATAAACATGCTTTCGAGGATGGTCCGGGCACCATCTCTGAAAGCGTCGTTAATTGAACCACGGCCCGGAATCGGCGGCTGGTAACGGCTGTTATTGCCGCCAATTCCAGGCAGTGGTCCAGACCCCGGGACAGAATCCGGCTGCTGCACCCACCCGTCTCCTGGAGGGCGGGCGGCCTGGGGAGCGTGGGGGGGGGGGGACGAGGCTGTGCGGCTGCACGTTGCGCCACGCAGCCCCTCCCCCAATTGCCCGCCGGAATCAGCCGGCTCGTCTGTTGATGGGCCGTTTTGATTCCGGTGGGGAATCAAAAGGTGATTCCGTGACAGGGCCAATAGGCACCCCATCATGTCTGAAATCACCCAAAGTTGCACAGGGCACCAAGTAGCAGGGGGGTTAAAACAGGGGAGGTGCAGGGGGAAACTCTTTAGTGCTTCCCCAGGTTTATCCCGCACCTGCCTTTTCTTTAATTCTTGTTGGCTCCCCTTCTACTTGCCTCCTCTGTTGGATCACCACTGCCGCCTCTAGGATCTGCCTCAGCGCACCATGCTCCCCTTGATTCCCAGAAGGATAAATTTTGCAATTCTCCACCCTAATTCCCTGAGCCTCATTCCCAGGGGTCCCCAGTCCAGAATACAGATCCCCCAAATTTCCCAACAGACACAGCATGGAGGCACCCCCTGGATGTACCCAGCACAGAGATGCGAGGGTGATTATTAGACAGATTACGAACTCAATAGACACTACCAGCATTTAACCAACTCTCCAAAGGCTTCTGTTTTACAGGATGTGTGAAGAAACTTGTAGAGCGATTCCCCACCCGTGCCTCTCAAAAGTTACTTTATGGGGTAAATCTGCTGGCTGAAATTCCTAGACAGGACACAACCCTGTTAAATCAGAGCGGAGAGGTGGACAGTCAAAGAAGTTACCACAGCAGAAGTGTCCCCTGCCTCAGCACCATCTGGATCCTTCCAAGAGGGGGTGTCACTGTCTGACACCCTCCCTCCCCCCTGCATTCCAAATGTTAACCCTGACTTGTCGGGAGGTGGATTAGACCTGCCTACCCTGGTTCTCCCCTTTGATGCTTAACCCCGCACCACAGCCTGGGTTGTGTGGGAGGTGATCAGAGGCCAGTGGAGTAAGCGAACCTAGTCTGAAGTGAGGGGGGAATGGCTTCGCACTCTTGAAAGTCCAAATGAATAAAGCGACACTCCCCTGCTTCCCCTTCCTCCCACTGCCATTTTAGTCCCATTTAAGCCCCAACCAGGCCACATTCCACAAACCACCTCCTCAGTAGTAGTCCCTATGAGCTTCAGTGGGACTCCTCTGGAGAGTGCGCTTTGTGAAGGGCAGGCCTGCAATGTCTAAATCTTCCCTCAGTCCTTTGTTTACTGATTTTATTGCCAAGCAAGAGATAGTTGTGAGGAAACAGGTTTGACTGGAAGCTCCAGTGGCTCCCTCCAGGGAAAAGCTTTCTGGGTTTTTTCCCTCCTCTCTACTCTCCTTTTGACATTAAAGTCAGTAATTAGTCTCTGAAGTCAGTAAAAGTCGGGTTGGGGGGAGATAGGCCCCCTTCCTGGTGGTAGTAGGGATGGGGCAAATGGAAGGGATGATGAGGATAGGTTTCTGATGTATTGTAATGATGATTTGTTAATTTTGTACTGTAATTATGTGTTTTTGGTCCATTTGGGACACAATTTTCTTTTCCATGTTACGATGTTTATTTGCTGTGAGGTGTTATTTTGTATATTTCCACTTTTGTTGTGAGCCGCCTCGAGTCGCCTTTGGCGAGAGAGTGCGGGATACAAATTAAAAGTGAAATGAAATGATCGGTTCATGTCAGTGTCAGGACAATTATTTAATACATTTATCTCCATGCATAAAATAGCTGCACACCACCAAATACCCCCTTCCAGTCCAGCCACTTACCTCCCAGACCCCCATATCCATTTCTCCCCTATTAAACCCCCAATACCCCCTTCATCCTCACTGACACCCCCAGGTCCCCACACTTGTATCCCCATTAACCTTCAAACACTCCTCCCTATTCACCTCAGACCTCACACCCATTCCCCCATTAACCCCCAAACACCCGTTCCGTCAGGCCTTTGGTGAGGGAGATGGATGATGGGTGGGGGGTTGGGTATAGTGGGCGGGATGTTTTTAAGTTCTGCTTTG
>QEPC01001547.1:1388483-1411700 GCA_003113815.1 Sphenodon punctatus
TTTTTTTTTGTCTATAGGTCAGTAGAGACTTTGGTATTTGAGGTATTTTTCAATGGGATAACACTTCTGGTACACAGTATGAAAAGTACTTTGTTTCAAACCTTTCACAAGCACAAAAAATCTACAATAGAGAATAAAGCGAACATAAAATAAACTAGCAAAGTCCTAACAAAATGCTGTAAACTTATGCCCTGAAACATAGTGAATACAAATTGAACCTTTACTGATTCCACCAAGATCAGCATTTTCATGAATATAGATTTTTGTCTTTGACTTTTATTTATATAGAGTTAGTGCTGTAGTAGCTGTTTGTGATGATTTTCTCTTCATTAAGAGGCTTTTAGAGGATGCCATCGGCTTTATCATGGAAAAGTAATGAAAGAGGTGTCTGGCAAAAGATCTTCCTTCCTAAAATCAGGCTAACTGCTCTTGCTGAATTATCCTTTGTATGGTATAAGTCATAAAAATGCATTTCATATCTGAAATTGGCATAGGATGAATATGAGTCTAGTTAAACTGCATTATGACATGGCTAGAATTAAATTGCATTACTTTTTGAAACTTTATTATTAGGCTCTTTGGAGTTGGACACCCCATCGCAGCCTGTGAATAATCATCATGCCCATTCACACACTCCAGTTGAGAGTAAGTTTCTAGAATTGAATATATCAACCTCTGTTTTAAAGCATTATAGTTTTAAATTTACACTTGTGTGCATGTTTAGGTATGCAGTTAGTTCTCCCTTTAGCCCCTATTTGTCTCAGAACCACCACCAGAATTTGATACAGTCTATATCTGTTCAAATGAATGGAATATTGAAGTTTCAAAATGAACATGACATCACTTAACAAAACTCTGGGTGTCATGCTGTCTTGCATTTCCCTTGGCTGTTGTCTGTGTTAAACTCCTCATGCTCATGAGTCTTTACATTCATTTTCAAATTAATGGAACATTACATTTTTGCTTTATCATACAGAAAGGAAGCATAATCCATCATCTCACCACACAACAACAGATCATGTTCCTGAAAAGAAGTTTAAATCTGAAGCTCTTTTGTCTACTCTCACTTCAGATGCCTCTAAAGAAAATGCACAAGGTAACTTAATTGGCAAATTCTGTTTCAATAAAACTCTTTTGGTTGGAACAAAGAATAGTACATTTTTCAAGTTCGAGTTTCTTCTTGCCAAAGATTGGGCCGTGGCTCAGGTGGAAGAGCATATGCTTTGCATGTATAAGGTCCCAAGTTCAATCCCCGGCATCTCTGGTAGCACACCTGGGTGAGGCCTCTGCCAGAGACGCTGGAGAGTTTGATTTGAAGCCCTGCTGCCATGTCAGGTTGTGACAGTACTGGGCTAAAATGACATTAGTCTGACTCAGGCAGCTCCTTTTTTCCCTCTACTTTTAACATACAAAGGTGGAATTTTGTTTTCTCTTACTATCAGCTAGGAGGCAGATGAGATGTAGGTGGGTTTTTTTTATTCATATACAGAGCAGACAAATTACATTGGGGTAATATACCCCTAAATCTTGCACACAGTTCTGTATTCCTGAGTAGCTTTATCTCTAGAATGGAAGGGATGGCCTTACCCCTTATTGAACAGGCGTAGTTTGTCTCAAGAAAACTGTCAAATTACCCTGACACAAACAGAATGTTAGAACAAGATCTTAGTGACTGGGAACCAGAGTCTCCTTTTTTCATGCTTAAAAAAGCTTTCTTCAGACAACCTCTAACTTCAGATGATGTCTTCACATTTTATGGGAGATACATATTGTTTGACTGGTACTATGGAAAGTGTAGAGAAAGTTGACTCTAGTCAGATCATGCTAATCAAGGAACAATCCCTTTGTTGGATTTTAACAGTAGGTGAGAGGTATGCAAATTGTAATTTTGTGGGGAAATTTATTAATATTTTTGGGAGTAATCTAAATTAGAATTATCATCATCCTACTTTATTAAGCGTGACCACTGGTCATTGCTATATATATGTTCCAATCACATCATTATACAAAAAAGAAAAACAAATCAAAATTCCAACAATAATAATAATCCAAGGTACTTGGTAGACAAATAATTTACATATAGTAAATCCTTAATACTAAAAATAATAACTTCATAAAACTGACTAATTTCCAGTAATATTTCCCGTTCCTAAAAAGTAAATAAATTTGTTCCTCTTTGAGAGAGCCAGTCAAGTACTTTGCCACTGCCTCACACACAGCTTTAGAAGGATCTGTTAAAAGAACATGTAAGAGCTCAGGTGGAGCTCTACCTGGATAACCCTTCAAAATGGGCTTCAATAACTGCAACCTTAGCTCATCATATAATCTGCACTGTAGGAGGATATGACCCGTAGACTCTGTTTCCAGATTATTGAAAGGGCAGAACCGTAAAGAAAAAGGAATATTTAAGGCCCGGCCTTCCAAAACATTAGTAGGGAGAGCATTAACTCTTGCACACACAAAAATAAAGGTTTCTAAAACATGATAGATGATTTTTTAAAAAAGGCTTTAGTACCAATTGGCGGAGCTCTAGCATAGTGCCCCTCCAATGAATCAAAACCAGTCACTGCTGCCATAGCCAGTTGCCTATCCGCATCCTCCAATCTCTGAGAGATTTCATTCTTAGCCATTATAAAAGGTTTATTCGAAAAATATAAGGGAGAAAATCCCAACATTTGAAATTTACACATTGCCTCTTGCTGCCAGATGCTAACATATGAGTCTTGGTTCAATAAACAAATACACCATAGGATGGAGGAAAAGCAATTTTCAGCCACAGCTGCAATACTTGCTTCCAGATCCAGCACTCAAATGAAATTTGCCCTAACTCGAGTCTCAAGGCAATTGAAGGCACACTACGCGGAGCCTTAATAAGGGCATGTAGAAATTGTGCTTGGATTGCATTAAGCTTTGTAATAAATGGAACAGCCCGAATTAGAATAATAGAATTGTAGGTTGTAAGGAATCTCCCTTAGTCCAGATTATCACCGAAATGTCTTGAGTGACTTTTTTAAAAAAGTAGATCTGCTTTTTTGAGGATCGGCATTCTAATTGCCATTATTCCAACCAAAAGACGACTTTACTCAAAAAGCGACAAGTGCTGCTCTTTAATCATATGGGAGAGTTTTTAATAGGCGTGGTGCTCCTTTCCGCAAGGTACCGTTGCACTATAGAGGACAGAAATGAAAGTCAAATTGGCTGTTGTGTATGGCACTCCTAACACTTTTGACCAGATTCATCCTACACTATGACATTGTTATAAACTTCCATTCATATTTCCTTTTTCAACTTTCTAAAATTCAAATCATTTTTTACTTTCGCTTTGGACTTTATAAATATGTTCCTTTGTTCATCAAGGGTGTCGAAACAGTAATTCATCATCCTCATCCAACAATGCATACAATGCAAACTCTTCTCAGCCATTGGCATCGTATAACCTTGGCTCATTATCTTCAGGAGCTGGAGCTGGTGCTATTACGATGGCAGCAGCACAAGCAGTGCAAGCCACAGCCCAGGTAAGGAACTCAACATATTTTTAAGAAGCTTGCTTCTCGATGTCTCCTTTGGGTGAGAAATCTTACTTGATTTGAGGTTACATTATCATTTTAGTTTTCTCAAGATTTCCTTTCTTTTGAATTACTTTCATGACATAAATCCTAATACTAAAGAATAAATGAAGCATTATTGTTTGTTTTTATGTGGTGTTTCTGAATTTATTTTAACTGGGTAGATATACTACCTAAAAAAAAATCTTCAAGTTGTTGGGACTTTACACATCTGTAAGGTATACTATATTTGAATAGCAATATTTCTTTTTAGATGAAGGAAGGAAGGAGAACGTCTAGTTTAAAAGCAAGCTATGAAGCCTTTAAGAACAATGAGTTTCAACTTGGAAGAGAATTTTCATTATCCAGAGACTCTACAGGATATTCATCATCTGCTCTGGCATCTACGTTAACTCAGACGTTAAGTTCATCAACCACTGATTCTCGGAGTGGCCGAAAAAGCAAGTAGGTCCCTTGAATTGGGTACTTCGTACATCTGTGTTTAGTGAAATGTTCTCCTGCCATGATTTTATATCTGACATGTGCACACTTTAGTTTATGCTTACATATCAAACTAATAGGCTATATTGGAACGAGTGTTATACTGAAAGTTGTTTTTAGTATAAATGTCTTGAGACTAGCTAAATCTGTCTTTATTTTTACATAGCTTTTCAGATAAATTGTTAGAGACTGATACCCAATCTTAAAATTTGATGTCTTTTTATATTGTATTTTAACAATAAAGGGCTTATGTAGTTATGAGGGGTCGGGGGCCTTTGTCCAGCAAAAAAGTTATCTGTCTCAATTCAAGCAAATGAGTGTGGTGTGTTAGAATAATAGTAAAACCTCACTATAACTAATCCTGCTTATAATGAACCCCTGCTTATAACCATTCCCAACTTCAATAACCATTGCTTTAAATTACATGTTGCCAAACTTATAAATGAACATGTCGTTATAATGAATTTTTCCTCTGGTGCAATGTGGTGTTTTTTTTACTAAAGTAATATTGTATTCAATTACTACAGTGTGTAGGCACATTGAGAATTCTTTCTAGGGCTTGGAATATTGTTCCCTCCTATTTCATTGAATTGGCAGCAAAATGTGTATCTTTAAAAAAAAGCTTAGCAAGTTTCTTTATTTTTTAGAAACAACAACAAGTCTTCAAGCCAGCAATCTTCCTCGTCTTCCTCCTCCTCTTCTCTCTCATCGTGTTCTTCGTCGTCTGCTCTAGCACAGGAACTATCTCAGCAAACAGCATCGATACCAGAGTCTGACTCTAACAACCAAGTTGACTGGACCTATGATCCAAATGAACCTCGTTATTGCATTTGTAACCAGGTACGTGTTCAGTTGTATTAGGAGTGTTAAATTTTTAAAAATGGAATCTTACAACGTCAGTGAATTGGTGGGACTTGGTTCAGTTAAGAGACTTATGGTACAGCCCTTCAAGGAAGTAAAAAGTCATTTGAGTGGCATTTGCACCCTTGCTCGGCACCATCTGCTTGGAGGATTGCATGTGTTTTCAGACAAGCGCATTACCCACTGGTTACTGTGGGTAACTGGTGGTTCAAACTCGGAATGCGGAGTTTGAACTTCAAATAATGAATAAAGGTCAAGTACTGCAAAAAAATTTTAAATAAAATCAAAGTGTGTGTATTGGTACAAATTCAAAATATGACTAATGAGTCTATACTAGATATTGAAAATAAAGTTTATCATTTGAAGCTAAGGTAATCTTAGACTAATCTACTTGAAATTTTATTATGTACTTGGCTAGAAAAAAAACTTAAAATGGGTGAGGTTTCTGAAACATTTGTCCTATTTTAGTAATTGTATTTCTTAAACGTTTGTCATATTTTAGTAATCCTTTATAAGAAGTTTTTAAAGTAGCATTGCTAGTGTAATTTATGATTCTGAAACAATTAAAATTTCATTTTGCAATGAAATGTTGAAATGGAATGCTGTCAGCTTATACTTTGAATTGCGTTATTGAATTCATTATTGTGGATTAAGCACTAATGCATCATAATGTTGCTACAAGTATTTCATTCACATTTTTGAACTCCCAAGATGCTTTGCTTGTGGCAGTAATAAACTTGGTTGAGATGCCTTTTATATGACATACATGTGGGATAGTAAGTTGTCCAGGCAGCTAAATTCCTTTGTATGCACTGTCTTCCTTGTCACTCAACTTATTGCTTTCAGGTTTTCAGATGCAAGAATATAAATTCCTTTGTTACTTAAAATATGTGAGACTTTGGGTAATTTCAGACGTTACGAAATCGCTGCTCACCACAGTGAATCCTAGTGGATTCTGTGTGGTGGCAGTGATCACGGGAACGTCTGTTTGCTCCCGGCCAAATGTTCACCACAGTGAACACCCGACCGGGATCAAATTGACCACGGTTCTGACTCTCAGGCCAGCCTGAAGGCCAGAACCGTGGTTAGATTGGCCACGATCCGGAATGGGCTAAAAGTAATGCCTGTTACCGTTTGGCCCATCCCAAATCGTGGCCCCGACTGCGGTATGGGATCGGGCGCAGTGGCCACTGTGCCTGCCCATCTCCTCAAGGGCGGGCGGCCGAGGGGGGGGGCTGTGTGGTCGCGCCACCCCGCCCCCTCCCCAATCCCTGTTAGCGATCAGTCCGGCACATTGAAAGGACAGCCAGTCTGATCACGGACCAGGATCCGAGACGGATCCCGGTCCAGGGTTCAGCATGGCGGGCCAATTGGCCCGTAACATCTGAAACTACCCTTTTGGGAGAGCTATAATTGAGGAATATGCCCCAAGTACATCAACTTTTGTAAAAGCAAGCTTTTTTGACATAAGAAGCCCAGCATAAAAGTAGTATCCGTTGAAAGAAAGTATTTGTTTAAAACTCTGCATTGATGCTATATCATGAGTGTGGAGTCACGTTCACAAGTCACTTTGTTCTCAACTGAACCTGCTGAATATTTCAGACTCTTCAAAAGAAAACCACTTTTTAGGTCCCTACTCTTATGCATGGGTATAATTATAGTGGGGGGGCATGCACCCCCACAAATTTCCTTCCCCCCTGCAATTTCAGGGTCATGGGGGTGGACTTGCACCCTTTCTAAATTCTATGTGGGCCAAGCGGATTCGACGTCCTCCACAAATTTTTGCCCAAAGTTACACCACTGAGCAGTGTGTGCTTGAACCATCAAGAAAATCTGGTCTTCGATGCCTAACTTGAGGCATGCCAAGAAAATAGTGACATGCATACACAACACAAGTAAATAGGATTTTAAAAAAGTTTTCACTTTCAAAAATCTGAAAGGGTAATAAGTTTGTTGACAACATGTGATAAAATTGTTCTTTTAAGTCCTGTACTTACATGATACATCGCTATGAAATTATGGTTATTGAATACTTTATTATTTTTATCCTGCCCTATCCCATAAGGTTCACGGTGGCTAACATCATAAAAAAGATAAAATACAAAGTAAAATCCACAAAATACATTATAGTACTACCATCCCTATCCCCAGGATCTACTCCTGTCAGTTAAATCCCTGGCCGAGGTAAATAGGTCTCTCTCTGCCTCCAGAAGATGCTCAAATGATGTTAATTTACAGTAGAGTATTAATAGTTGAATTATATCCTTCTATCTAGGTGTCCTATGGTGAAATGGTGGGCTGTGATAACCAAGATGTAAGTATGAAAATACTAAAGATTCACTTGCTAAAGCCTGGTTTTGGAGGGGGTGGTGTTTTGGGTTTTTTTCCTGATGCAGAAGCTTAGGAATGATCAAGTTGTTTCATCACTTTCTGTATTTATAGTTGAAGGCAATAATTAGACTTTTTAAAGTTTCCTTTTCTTGTTTAACTTTTTTTTTTAATAAATAACCTTATGAGCAGAATAGAATACAAGTTTTCATTGTATCAGTGGCGGCTGTAGCGAGGGGTGCCTTTCGCCAATTACATCTGGTACGTCGGCTTAGGCCCTATGTTTCGGACTCCGACCTGGCCACCATCATCCATGCTTTCATCACCTCTAGACTAGACTATGGTAACACACTCTAAGTGGGGCTACCCGTGGTGACAGCTCGGAGGCTGCANTTTGGGTTTTTTTCCTGATGCAGAAGCTTAGGAATGATCAAGTTGTTTCATCACTTTCTGTATTTATAGTTGAAGGCAATAATTAGACTTTTTAAAGTTTCCTTTTCTTGTTTAACTTTTTTTTTTAATAAATAACCTTATGAGCAGAATAGAATACAAGTTTTCATTGTATCAGTGGCGGCTGTAGCGAGGGGGGCCTTTCGCCAATTACATCTGGTACGTCGGCTTAGGCCCTATGTTTCGGACTCCGACCTGGCCACCATCATCCATGCTTTCATCACCTCTAGACTAGACTATGGTAACACACTCTAAGTGGGGCTACCCATGGTGACAGCTCGGAGGCTGCAGCTGGTGCAGAATACGGTGACCCGTCTCTTGGTGGGACTGGGCTGCCTGGAGCACATAACACCAGTGCTCCGATCTCTGTGCTGGCTGCCGATAGTCTTCCGAGCCCGATTCAAGGTGTTGGTTTTAACTTATAAAGCCCTAAACGTTCTGGGCCCTGCCTATCTGCGCGACCGCCTCACCCCCCGGTACTGGACCAGCCCCTGCGGTCATCGGGATGCCCTCCTTGTGGTCCCCCGAGTGTTCCGGGCGGCTACGCAAGGGAGGGCGTTCTCGGTGGCTGCACCGAGGCTGTGGAACTCCCTTCCGGTGGAGGTACATCTGACCCCAGACCTTCCTTCCTTTCGTAAAATCTGTAAGACCTGAGGCTGTTCTGCCAGGCGTTTGGCGAGGGAGATGGGTAGCGGTGGGGGGGAGGAGAGGGATGGGGGTATAATATGTTTTATAGTTTTATGGTTTTAATTGTCAATGTATATTGTTGTGAGCTGCCCTGAGCTGCCTGTGGCAGGAGGGGCGGGATACTAAATGCTTTTAATAAATAAATATCAATTCCTTGGTACAGTGATATTACTGTGTACATTTCTTTTTTAGTGCCCTATAGAGTGGTTTCATTATGGCTGTGTTGGGTTGACGGAGGCACCCAAAGGAAAATGGTACTGTCCACAGTGTACTGCTGCAATGAAGAGAAGAGGCAGTAGACATAAATAAGTGTCTTCATTTGAAGAAGAAACTTCATGCTAAAGATTTTATACAGAACGCAACCACTTAAAGGAGGACTAATATAGCAGTCATAAAATCTTGACCTATTATTTTGCTAGTTGTGTTTTAATATTGTAAGTAAATTATTTATGCACAGCTGATGTGCTATAAATACTATTCCAGTTAGCCTTGGATTATTCCAATGGCCAACATATGCAGTCATTTGTACTCTCAAACCATTTTCTCTAAGCAGTGGGCATTCTACAATATTTCAGTCTTCAAAGAATTCCAACAAGTGAAGATTTTAAATGTATGTTTTATATTCAGCTGGCATATTCTGCTGCATGTCCTGTACTCAAGAGCTGTTATGTAACACTATGTATATAAATGGTGCAAAAAGTCAGTGCTTCTATAAAGTATATAAGATAATGGATTTTTAAAATGCCTTTATAGCTTTGTTTCTCTGTGAAACTAAATTCAGCAGGCTGAAGAAAATGGTTCTTGTATAAAGTGGGCTGGTGTCCTCTAGAGTACTTGGCGACATAAAAACAAAACTCTTGTACAGTTTAAAAAAAATAAATAAATTGTGCCATTAGTCTTTATATGTTTGTGCATCTTTCAGGGTGCAGGTCATAAGAAAAAGGGTGTTAAAGTGAAATTTTTTATACCAAATGTGTTTATTTTTTTGTGCAAGTAATCCTTTAAATTGGAATTGTATTAGGTGTTAAACTTAAAAAAATAAATTCAAATGCTGGAATTGATGCTTTGCATCCTTTGTCAGAAAAAGAAAATAAAACTTCAGAATTCAACTGTTGCTAGAAGTATGTCTTTGAACAGTAACTTGATATTTACACAAGGCATTCCTGCTTATTCAGTCTTAAAACAAACTTCAAAAAGTTACATGGGTTTGGTCTATAAGAGCACTTCAGTTTTGGATCAGGAATGCAAGCATTACAGTCCATGGCCATGTCACTTAGATGTGTCAACTCCTCTTGTTGCTACAAGTTGTTCTTTCCAATCTTTCAATTCTATTCTAATTCTTTTCCAGTTTAACTTGTATAGGCTTTTATATTTCCTTATACCATTGATCCGCTTCAATTTTGTGGGTAGTTTTAGTCCTCAGACAAGGACAGAAGGCAGATCCATGATCTGTAACCTCCTCTTCCTGCGCACATCAGAGCCCTCCTTCCACCTCTAACTTTCTGCTCCAGAACCCCCCTATCCCAACCTGCCTGTTGCAGGGCCCCAGGGCATAGCTAGGCTGTGAGGGGCCCAGGTGTAAAGATAGAATAGCCCCCCCACACACACACACACCCCTTGGTGCAGGGGGGAAACTAGGTAGCTAATGTGGGAGCTTGTGGGAAGGGTGAGGGTCAGGGAGGGACAGGAATGGCTGGTATGGTGGAGAAGGGAAGATTGCTGGGACAGCTGTAGATGCTGGGGAATTGGAGGGGAAGAGGACCCCCATCACCACTAGTGCCTTTTAGTTGGCTGCTGCAATCCATCATTGGGGTGCCTCTGTCTCTTGGCCCCCCTCCTCCCTCAACTGTCTGCACCTCCCAGCGTGCCTGCTCTCTCTCCTGGGTTTTGCACCCCAGCCCTCGGGGCGGTCTCTCCCGGATCTGTGCTGCCTCAGGACTCCCTCTCACAACTCTGCTCCACTACTGGCCAGGTTAGCCTGCTCCACTGCCTTCACCTCCCCTCCTCCTTTTCAACCAGGTCTCACTGCTGCCGCTGAGTGTTCCTCACCTTGCAGAGTCCTCACTCGTGCCACTGCTGCTAGTCCCGCAAGGAAGTTGCCCCTCTTATTTCCTGCCTGCCCAGACAAGTGGTATTATGACAGGGGAGGGAAGGAGGACTGGACTCCTAAGTCTGACCATTGCGGGGCCAAGGTGGGGCTGGACCAGGAAAAGTATCGGGGAGTGGGGGAGCACATGCCTACCCCCATATCCCCCCTACACGTCACCCATGTCTCACAAAGTCTTGAGAATGTGTTTTGAGGCTGAGCTTTTAGGAGAACTTGTTCTGAATATGCTCTTTATTATAAGCCCCTCAAGAGTTGGCAGTGGCAAAGGTGTAGATCTAATAGGAACAGCTGGTACAGCTGCACTGGGGTCTATGAGCCTAGAAGCCCCATAGTCCCTTGTGCAGCTGCATCCTCTGATGCTGCGGGAGCAGGTAAGGGAGACCCATCTTCTGTGCCAGGGAAAAACAATGGTCATGTTTAACTCAAGTACTCTCATTAAACCATAGAACGTCAAGAGTTGGAAAAGATTTCAAAGGTCATGTAAAATCTAAAATCGCCCAGCTGCCCACATGCAAAATGATCCCCAGGCTAGCCTGACTTTCCCTGAATGTCTCACTGCCTGGGCCTAATTCCCAGTGGAGTTTGTAGGAGAGACACCTGCATCTCAACTTTCACCTCCACTTGGCTTGGGACTCGGTCTTTATTATGACCTCTGGTCAGTGGCGTGTAGGCTGAAGCAAGCTTCAGCAATGTTCCTTGTGCTTGGAGCCATCAAACAGGGTTGGCCCTCTGAAAGGCACTGATACATAAGAGGATCAAGCTTCCTGGAGCCTTGGGTGAGAAGGGGTTGTCTGTCTATGGGCTGTATTGGTCTCCCTGAAATGAGAAGCCTAGTAATTGAGGGTTGGCTGCTTCTATATCTTCTTTCAGGCCGGGCATTGTCCACCATGGGGAGTGATCTCCCTCGTGGCCAGTAGGATGCTCGAGGATGATCACGTCCTCCATCTCCAGTTGAAAGTCTGCCTCGGATCAGATAGGATGGGGGTGGGTCTCTACACCTCGGGCAGTACTTCTTTAGCCTCTTGCCTTCAATAATTTCTGGGGCAGTTTTTTTTCTTAGTATTAGGTGCCGCACCACACGGGAGCAGATAAGAGCCAGCTGAAGCAGCTCCATACAGATCTCCTAGGCCTTGAAGTGGCCCTCTATTTCCCTACCTATCGTCCCTGCGGGCACGACTACAGGGAAGTCCCAGCCAGCACTCTCACCCAACATAAACCTGTCCACTACACCAGTTCCTCGACACCGCCGCCGGCAGCTCGCAGGCCTCAGTAGCAGCTCCAGAACGGGCGAAACCGAAAGCGCGCCAAAAGGCAGCATGCAGAGGCATACCCCAGAGGAGCAGGCCCACGCCGAGGAGCAAGAGGAAGAGGGCCCTCTCCCTTACCTGTCGAGCAATAAGGGAGGGGGCCTTTACTGTTTGACTGGGGTTCCAATTTTAAACTTTAAACACCATCCTCCAATCCCTCAAGGGACCTGGAAGGGACAAAGGAACCCCCAAATGCCCTCTAAATGCCCCAGAGGGGCCCCAGTGCCCAAACCTAAAGGGAAACAGAGCTTTAAGGGCAAATCCAAGGCTCTTAACAAAGGCTAGTGCCCTATCCATAAAAAAAAACTCAAGAAAGGAAAAAGGAGGACAATATTAAAGATCTAATAGGATTCTCATCAGAGCGGGAGGAGAACTTTAGTGAACAAGGATCAGAGGAAGGGGAACCCGCCCCGTCAGATACTGAGAGCAGCCCCCCTCTCGAGATCCAAATCAAAGGCTTCCCCTGCACAGGCAGCAGAGGAGGAACAGGAGGACTCTGAGGATGGCTCTCAAGAGTCGGTGGAAGAAATGGAGGGCGAACCTAAGGATAGGGAGGACACCCTCCTCCAAGACCCCAAGGAACAGGGGAGGGAGCTCCCCTCTTCTTCCTGTGAAAAACTTTTTAAAAGGGCCCAGATGTTGCTCAAAATCAGGGCCAAAAAAGGAGAGGAGTCTGATTCCTCCAAGGAAGATGACTCTGACAGGGATTACATACCCCAAACCTCTGAGTCTACAAAAGGATTAATCCTAGATAGGGCCTTTGGAAAAAAATATTAAAGAACAGTGGAAACAAACTAACAAAACACAGAGGCTTTCCAAAGCCCAGGAGAAACATATGCAGGCTCTCCAAACAGTGTCTCCATCTTTAGAAGCCCTAAAATGGATGACACAGCCACCTCCTTGGCATGCCATTCAGTGTTCCCGATACAAGGAGACCTCTACCCTAAAGATCAGACCAGTAGGGGCATAGAGGCTGTCCTTCGCAAATCCTATCACCCTATTCAATCTGTTACACATCTCCACGACAGCCTCGTACTGCTCCTGTGCCATCCTCAACTGGTTCAAACTGGCCAAAACCCCGGGTCTCCCAGAAGGGTTGTCCAGCAAGCTTGCCTGAAATATTATGCTCACCAATATCTTTCTGACTGTTGCATCTATGGATGGGGTCACTTGGGCAGTCAAGGGCATGGCGATGAAGATCACTGCCCGCCGCTGACTATGACTGAGATCATGGAAAGTAGACTCATGCTAAAAACCAACTCGTTAACAGACGCTTTAAAGTGAACAAGTTATTTGGAGTATCACTAGACCAGGTCCTGGCGGACGCTGCAAATAAAGAGAAAAAACAAACCAATAGTTTAACAGCTACAAATTGTTTTTTCGTCCCTTCCAGAGAGCCTTTCACCACACAATGCTTGCAGGAGAAGGCATCCAAGAAAGTCCTACAACTACAGCCCATCACGTTCCAGAGGTGGAAGGGGACCTATAACTGAGGAAGATCCTTCTAAACTTTCCACCCCAAGTCCGGATAGGGATTCCAGACCAGAAAACAAGACATGTGACTACTCAAGTTCCTGTTTGCAGCTCAACCTACCGCTCAGAGGACACTTGCTACTGTTCTCAAAAAGGTGGGAAAGTGTAACATTGGACACATGGATACTAGAGACCATATCTTGGGGATACACAATAGAATTCAACACACGCACCCCTGGGGCTCCTTTCACGTATCCCTGACATCACGAAATCCAGACAAACACAAGGCCATGAGCCAATAAATCAAAGACTAGAGGCCATAGAGCCAGTCCCTGCACCAGAACACAAAAAGGGGTGTTACTCCATCCTGTTTCTAGTAAAGATAGAAAACATCACGATCCTGGAGAGCAGTCCTGTATCTGAAAAACCTGAAAGTAGAGGTCCAAAAATTCAAAATGGAGACCCTTAACTCCATTTACCTCTCAATAGCCCCGGGTGACTGGCTGGTATCTATAGACTTACAGGAGACCCACCTCCACGTCCCCATTCGCCCAAAGCACAGACACTGGCTCCACTTCCTGTATCACCATCAACATTGGCAATACAGAGCCCTGCCCTTTGGTCTTGGGATGGCTCCCAGGACATTCACGAAAGTCTTAATACCGCTGATTGTGAACCTCAGAATTCGGGGTATCGCAGTCTACCCGTACTTGGATGACATACTGATACGGGCACCAAGTCAGGAGAGGGCCCTGCTCCACTTGCAAATCATCATACATCATCCAGAGCACCATGGATTCCTCATCAACTGCGAAAAGAGCCACCTCAAACCTACACAATGACTTGAATACTTCGGAATTGTACTAGACACCAGTATGGACAGGATCTTCATCCCCCAACAGAGACAAAAAAAAAAAATCAGAGCCCTGATAGAGGACATCACCCTCAAAAAAAAGTAGTCTCCCTGAAAACAGTGGCATCACTGCAAGACCATGGTCTTGGGTGTCATGCATTCGTCATGGGCTACTACACTGGGCTCGCTTGCACCTCCGCCCTCTCCAACAATTTCTGCGACCTTGGCAGCGTCAAATAATGGAAAACACCCAAATGTTCTCAAGATTTCTCCACACGCCCTAAAGCCGCTTTAGGACCCTCTCAGATTCGACCAAGGGGTCCCGTTGTCAGAGCCAGAGAGGGTATCTGTCACCACAGATGCAAGTCTTCAAGGCTGGGGGGCTCATCTTAACCGGAGTTGCATGCAGGTTACATGGAGGGTGGAGGACAGAGTACACAGCATGAATTGGCTGGAGCTCAGGGCCATTCATCTTGCCCTCCGCCATTTCCTACCAGAAGTCCAGGGCCATTGCATCCTAGTCTACACAGACAAAACAACAGCTCTCGCACATGTGAAAAATCGAGGGGAGGGGGGGTCTCAGTCCAGGGAGACAAAGACCTTTCTTCTTTTGGTGACACATCCAGTCCATTTCAGCAGTCCACATTCGGGGAATCCACAATGAGAGAACAGATTGGTGGCTGAGCCAAAAGAGCATAGATCTGGGGGAATGGTCTCTGTGACAATGCATTCACCCAGCTAGTGGAGAGATTCGGGAAACCGACCCTGGATCTGTTTGCATCACAGGCCAATGCCAAAACGACCAAGTTCATATCACGCAACTTCCATCCCAAAGCAGTGGTTCAGGATGCATTAAATCACCCCTGGCCCAGGGGGCTCCTGTTTGCCTTCCCTCCCTTCCTGCTCCTAACCAGAACACTGAACAAATGCCAAAAGGAGCAGGCCACCTTGATCATTGTGGCCCCATGTTAGTCCCAAAAGCCTTGGTACGCAGATATTGTGATCATGCAGCAGGGGAATCCTCTGGAGCAGATACCAACCCCGGATCTGCTGACACAGGGACCAATAGCTTACGATCATCCAGACTTCTTGAAGCTGACAGCCTGCCTCTTGAAGTCCTAGCTCTATGGAGCCTTGGGTATTCCAAG
This sequence comes from Sphenodon punctatus, assembly GCA_003113815.1. Taxonomy (NCBI): domain Eukaryota; kingdom Metazoa; phylum Chordata; class Lepidosauria; order Sphenodontia; family Sphenodontidae; genus Sphenodon; species Sphenodon punctatus. Next base: position 1,403,744 of record QEPC01001547.1, read on the forward strand.
CCAGTGCTTCATACTCTGATGGCCTCCAGAAGGGAATCTACCAATGCACTTTGAAGATTTTTGTGTCCTGGTGCTCACAGTCCTAGTTAGACCCTAAGAACCCTAAAATAGCGAACATCCTTCAATTCTTGCAGGAGGGTTTAGACAAGGGTCTGAGGCCAAACACCCTATTTCATCAGGTGGCAGCCCTTGATAGCACCCTGGGCGTCTTAAGGGAAGTTCGGGTTTCCGCTCACCCTCACATTAAAATTTTTTTAAGGGCTGCTAGACAGATCTCACCCCCGGTGGTACACAGATATCCATCCTGGAACCTAAATGTAGTTCTAAAGTCTCTTAACAGAGCCCCCTTTGAGCCCCTCAGGGACGTGTCCAACTATTTTCTAACAGTTAAACTAGCTTTCCTCCTTGCAATTATCTTGGTGCATAGAATGTCTGAATTGGGGGCACTGTCCATAGATCCGGTACTGTGCACTTTTAAGGAGTCAGAGGTTCTCTGCCTGGACCCTTCCTTCATGCCCAAGGTGAACCTCCAGTTTCATAGGGAGCAGGAGGTTGCATTACCCTCTTCTTGCCTGAGTCCCAGGAATAGACTAGAGAAATTGCGGCACACACTGGATGTGAGGAGGACTCTGAAAAATTATTTGAAGAAGATGGAGTCCTTCAGGAAATCTGCACTTTTTGTGTGCTACGATCCTTGAAGGAAGGGGATGAAAGCCATAGCTCAGTGGGTTTCTTCCTGTATTACAGAAGCTCATAGAGTAGCTGACCTTCCTCTTCCTCAGCGGATTGCCCCTCACTCCACTCTGAGTGCGGCCACTAATTGGGCTTTTCGTTCTAGGGCTCCCTTCAGTGAGCTATGTAGGGCTGCCACTTGGACGAATGCTCACACTTTCACTAGACATAACAAGATTGATGTCTTGAATTCAGCAGAGACTGCCTTTTGCAGAAGGATCCTCCAGGGGGTTCTGGATCTGGACTAAGTTCCTCTGTTGAATTCATAGCTTTTCTTTTTTGATTCCCGACCATTACTTGATAGGGAACCACTGCTTTGTTACTTCCTCATGGTGGACAATACCCGGCCTGAAAGAAGATATAGAATGTATTCTGACTCTTGTGGGGATCTTAACTGAGCTGGTTCATCAGGAATAGATGCTTGGGATAGAGTCTGAATTTTAGGCTTCCTGTCTCGTAGAGAAGGGAATTCTGTGATTTATCCTTTCTCCTGTTATTTTAGTTTTTCTAGATGTTTTCTAGTTTTTGCAGGTAACCTAGTTTGGTAGGGTAGGTTGTTCTTGTGATTGCCCTTGAGCATGCCCAGTTGAAAGCTTTGCTGCCTCCTACTGGCCACAAGGGAGATCACTCCCCATGGAGGACAATACCCAGCCCTCAGAAGAATATAGAAGGGCAATTCACGAGGTAAGTGACCCAGTTGTCTGTTTCCCTTCAGGTATTGATCCATAGGGGATCCAGCTGTCTGGACCATCTGATGTTGGCCAAAGTAAAAGGACTCTGACCATTATTGGCCAGTGTTGCCCAGGCTGTTAAATTTAGCAGCACACTAGGGTGTCACAGTGCAGTTTGGGAAACCTACTTCATGCTGCGCTTATGGTAAAGCATTAGATTTGGCATTCTTTAATAGGGCCACAATCCTGAAAGTACTTAGAAGCCTACATAGCAGAACCACAGCCTGGAAGTCTGTAAACTTGCTTCAGTAGAACCCTATAAGTTCTTTTTTTTAAAAAAAAATACATTCTACATATGGTCAAATGACTTTTGAGTAAATTAATACATTTCCCCTATTTATCAGATTGAAGGAAGAGTAGATTTATGGCTGTTAATGAGTACCTTGTATCTAAAACGGAGAGTTCATCATGATTTTTCTGACTGCCATGCATTGTATGGATAGAAGATAAGTGGGAGAAGAGCAGGTAAGATAAATACAAGTTACAGGGGATATTTATGCTTAAGGATAATCTACAATTAAGGATAATCTACAATTACCTTTGATTCTGACTTGTTGAGAAGATTTTCTTTTAGTCCCATGTAGAGATTTTATTTTATTCATATTTCTACATCTACTCCTGATATTTTAAGGTAATGTACTTATTCCAAAAGCATTATTTTCCTTTGATGTGTGTGTGTTAACTGTTAAGTAACCTTTACTGTATTAAATTTTTGCTAGCTCTTGAAAGTCTTTAAAAAATATGAGATATGAAAGTGTACAATGAGAAGTTATATGTGAGGGGAAACATTAAAGGAATGTGCTGCCTATTCAGCGTAAATTTGAAATATGCAAGGTATTTTAAGGTGGGGTCATCCATTCACATTCAGTATTTATTATTTAGCATGTCTGTAGGGCTTTCCTTCTTTTAAACTTCTCAAATGCTTGTTGGTTTACTGTTTTTAATGCTAATGTTCTGGCTTTGTGCCTGAAAGAAAAGGTTTCCTTTTCTATGGGAAAGAGAACTCATATTGTTAGTGAAGGGAGGGATAGGGACAGGGATAATGAAGTTGTTAATTGTAAGGATTACAAATTGCATTAGCTCCCACTGTTAACACAACTTCCTACTGCAAAAGACTGACTGATGGTAAATTTCTCCAGGCAAATACTGCACTTCTTTAGCTGTCTAACAGGATTTTGAATATCCGTTTTTCTTTTTAAAAGACTCGCATGCACTTAACATTATTCATATGATTTGTGTGTTGGTTTTGAGTGATTAGTTTTTATTTCCCTAGACTATATATATATTACATTAAAAATAATGTTGAAGCAGATATTAATTTACTTTTTAAAGAAAATAAATGTTAGTATTAAAAATAGCTCACTTCAACTTAAAATTAACAGTAATTTAAGAAAAGAAACGCATTAATACTATTTTATACATTTACAATACATCTGAATCCATTATAGCAGTTCCATTGGACTTTAGGCTATAATTCTCAAACCACTTACTGCAGAATAGTCACACTGAGTTCAGTGGGACTACTCTGATATAAGTGGTTTGAGAATTGTGGTCACAGCTTTTCTGAAAAACCTGATTACCTTTGTGATGTTTGTACAACAGCTAGTATGGTGGGTCCTAATCTGTGGTTGAGTTCTGTATATGCTACTTCAGTAGAAATAATAGTAATGTAACCAAAACAAATGCTTGTTAACTTTTTCAGTTCCACTGAAAAGTCTATATGGCAAAACAAGATATTAAGAAGGAAAAGAGAGGAGAGAGACCTACCAACTTGTATGCAAGTTTCTCTTACATTCTTGAATCAGAGATTTAATCAAACATTTCCCATCACCTTGAATGGCAGCTTTACACACATGACCCATTCAATCAAACTACCTAAAATCACCCACTGACAGCTTAATGTTCAACTTCCTGCAAGCATTATTCCTACAGTTTAGCATGGCATACCTCCTTCAGTTTGAGCTTTCAATCTGTTTCCTCCCAACCAGCTTCAATGGCCAAGTAGTCAGGCATGCTGTGGGAGGTTTTGTACAATATAGACTAGCACTGAGAAACAGTATGGTGATTCAGCAGTGGTCCAGACACCAGGAACTGTTCTGTTCTGTAGGCAAGTCCATTAACAACTTGCCGTGTGGACTTGGCTAATTTATTAAACAGTCTGCCTGTTTCCATTTCCTAATCTGTAAATCTAAGCGTATAAGACTGGAAGGTAGGCAGACATGCTGAGGAATTAGTTGCTTTATTAAAGTTGTATAATTATGAATGTAAAATGAGCTCAAAGGGGAGGTCTAGTCATCTTTATCCCCAAATGACCCCAATCTCTAATGTCTCATAATACTCTCCTGGGCTGTAGTAATCTGTTGGAAGCAACCAGAGCCTGGAAAGAAACTATAGCTGTTCATGATGTTCTGTTCACTGGATCAGGCTTGTTTTGGAAGCAGGTTAGAAAACTGCTTAAAATAACAGCATTCCTTTGCTAGACTGTTAGGATGACAAAATGTCATATCCTAGAGACTATCCTGTTGCTGTAAATGTTGCATTTCCTTTTATCATGCAACTTGACCCTGTTCTCAGCTTCCTGTACTTACAAAAGTATCATCACATTTTTGACTGACATATTATTACTAGGTTTGTGGCACAAGCTTGAAAGAGATTTCTAAATTGCCTACTATATCAAAGAACACATTTAATTTGGGTGGGTGGTTTATTTATTTGCAATTACTTTTTATTCTGACCATCCGGTGGCGGTAATGCTATCTGCTCAAATATGAAAATCCAAATGTCCTTTCATCATATGGGATGACTTTGGGAATAGCTTGTGACCAGTTTTAATCTGAGCACAAGTGAGAGGAAAATTAAATAAAAATGCTTTCAATAAAAAAATTGAAAATATTTTTGTTTTCTGAGCAGGAGCCAGAGGCAGTCTCCACTAAACCCATGCTATCGGTATGAAGGACCATGAGTCATTGAGAACTTGGGTCTAGAGCTGAAACAAATGCCCTCCAAAATGGGTATACCCATTGAATAGGCAATAATAGGCACTGGCAAGTATCTGTTTAAAATGGCATGTAGGTAAATCCCCACTAATTGTATAAGCCAGCTGCTAGAAAGGGACATGAGCAGGCAGCATAAAACCAAGGACCCTTGGCACAGTTGTCCCAAAGCCAAGCAGCTGAGCCACACCAGAAGGGCCCTTTTAAGGCACTGACTCTAAACTCTTTATATGAGTGATACACAGTGCCCATCCTCATGACCAAAGGAGATAGGAGCTGTAGTTGCTCTGGCAGAACTTTGGAAAGGAAATGGAAAGATTGGTGCTTCAAGGCTCCTGTTAACAAAGAAAGTATGAAAACATGAATCCACCACACAGGAGGCAAATCTTATATAATTATTTCCCAAAATGCAAAAAATCCCACCTTCAGCTTACTACTCATTACAGATTTGAACCCTCAGTCTTCTGCACCAGCAGAGCTATAGGAGAAAAAGTTAGCTTGAGTGTTTCAGCCTGCCAGCCAGGAGGGGAAGAATGCTATATCACTCTATTCACTCCCTGAAATTGGACTGAAATCTCTCATTCAAAAGTGAGCACTGTCTTGGTGGATCCCATGTATAACTAATTTTTCAGAATCCTTCCATTCCCAACTCTTGCAATTTTTTCTGGAAATCCTGCCATTCTTCTTGATCTTTTGCAGATCCTTCTGATTTTGTGAACAGCTGCTGTCAGTTCAGTAATTTCAGGTTGAGTAAATGTGGGTGGAGTTCCTATTGAGGCCAACAGAGGACACTCTTGGCAGCTTTGGTTTAGTGGATTTGGACTGTGCAGTATAGGCTGAGCTCTCAACCCAGAGCAAAGGATGCAGCTGGAGGAGGCCCTAAGTGGAGGAGTGTGAGTGACCAGTGGAAAGCCAGCTGACCCAGGAGAGAATGGTGTGAGAGGAAAGGCAGAATAAAGAAACCAGCTAGCTGGATATATCAGCAACAGCAGATGCAGGGAGGAAGCTGCTTAAGGAGACAGAACAAGACCAACAATCCTTCCTTTCCTTTCTGTCCCCATAGTGCTACCCTGATGGATGGTGTGAGAAAGAACCAGTTATAGAAGGACTTGAGAAGGGGAAAGTGGAAAAGAAGGTGCATATGTCCAGCCAGCTTGGTTTGTGGAGATATAGCATGGTGGGGCAAGCGCATAGGGTCCATCACATTGGGGTTGAAGAGGCAGGTGCTGATGCAGCTTGGAAGGCAGCTGTTGATACAATAGTGCTAGAGGGTGAAGTAATGGAAGCAACTGGGAAGCCTGGGGTATTTGGAGCCCTGTCAGGAGGGGCTTGGGGGAGAGTATCAGTAAAAGGAAAAGGGAGCTGCTTCCCTGGCTTTTCTGTGGGTGTACTGCTTACTGCAGCCTTACGGTTAACACACTATGACCAACTCTTTGCACCCTGTGCGCTGAATAAAGTAGGTGTCTTGTGGGAAAAACAGAACGTGCTCATGCCACAATGCAGGCACACAATAAAGCTGGTTTCAGGACAACTCTTAGCTCTGGCATTTTCTAACTTTCAAGGGCCTACCTTTGTAATCTTAAACTTCTATACATTATTTATATACAATAAGCTGAATTGCAAGTGTGTTGTGGCACCCTAACTTCTGAAGTCCCAGAAGTAGTCCATGTGCACCACAACTTGAAAGCACTGAAAATGTTTCAGTACCCCAAAAAGCTGTAGCCAGGAACTCCAACCACATGCTTGGGAAAAAGTTGTCAAGGTTACAGGAAGCAAGGACAAAGCCGTAAGTATGAATGTCACTTCCAATGACTATGCGTTGTATACGTATCACCCCTTGTCCTTTCACCCTGCTTTACCAGGTAAGGAACTATCAGCTGGTGCCTTATTTTAAAAGCAAGCGAGCAGGTGAATCGAGATCACAATGAGGAATAAAACCAACAGGAACTGAAGCATAGGTATTCAGCCACTTTTAATCGTATTGCTGTGGTATCAATGCTATGTGGTCCCAACAAACTGCTATTTAACATCCTGGGTAACGTGGCTGAATTAAAAAGGCCAACAATTGCTTCCATAATTCAACTAGTAGAGCTTTGAAGGCCAGATGTTCAATTCTGAACTACATGAGGGGATGGTGTTTGATATTTCAAGATTACAATTTTAAAATAACTCAGGTTTTTTTTTCCCCAGTCTAGTGTCAATGTGAGGCAATGAGCTGTTTTTGCTTGAATGTACATTAATTAACACAAGTACATTTATGAACGAACAGGTGGATTTTGTATATGTGAGCACACTAATGTGAAACGTGAATCACCAGCACCAAATCACTGTTGGGAAAACAAATTAGGTGGATTATGTTGTGACCTTGGGAGAGGCCCAAGGCAGCTTTTATTGCCCATAGTGTGGGTCAATGCTGTTAGCCTTTGGGTTACTAAATAGAAACTCTAAAATTGGCAACCACACATTTAATTTATTTTTTAATTTTTCTCTCACCAGTATAAATGATCACCGAGTGATTACTACCAATTTTATTAATTATTATTATTTTATTTTATTAGCATTTATATAGTGCAAGCATTGTACCTGGTGCCTTACAAAGCATAAGATAGACATGGTCCCTGCCCGAGGACTTACAATCTAAAGACAGGGGGAGGGGAGACAGGGAAGGGGAACAGAGTGAGAGACAAGGGATGCAACATTCATGAGGATGCAAAAGCTCAGGTACACGTTCTGGGCTTGGTTGCAGTAAGTTGGGAGTTTACAGATAACAGGTGTGGGATAATCCTGGGTGGGGATGGTTAGCAGGAGTTAGGAAGGGTGGAGCGGAAAAGGTGGGTTTTGAGGAGGGACTTGAAGGTGTGGAGGGTGGGAGCCAGGCGGATGAGGGCAGTGAGGGAGTTCCAGATGTGCGGGGCAGTGAGGGAGAAGGGACGTTGGGGGAGCAGGGGAGGCGTGGGAGGGTGAGGGAGGGGATGGAGGAGGAGCGGAGTGCTCGAGCAGGGGTTCGGAGGGAGATCAAGGCAGAGAGGTAGGGGGGAGCGAGGTTGTGAAGGGCTTTGTAGGTGAATACAAGAAGCTTGTGCAGAATGCACCCAGGAAGAAGGAGCCAGTGGAGAGAGGAGAGGAGAGGCTGCACATGGTCAAAGCGATGGGCTGGGTGGATGATCCTGGCAGCAGAGTTTTGAACAGAGATAAGGGAAGAAAGGTGGGAGTGGGGAAGGCCAGCGAGGAGGAGGTAACAATAGTCGAGGCATGAGATGACTAGGGCGTGGATGAGAGTTTTGGCAGAAGAGACAGACAGAAAAGGGTGGATCTTGGCAATGTTGTGGAGGGAGTAGTGGTAGGATTTGGCCACTGAGTCAATATAGGGTTTCAAGGTAAGGTGCGAGTCGAAGATGAAGCCCAAGCTGCGGGCTTGGGGGACAGGGAGGATGGAGACCCCATCAATGGTAATTGACAGGGAAGAGGGAGAGGAAGGATTGGGAGGGAAGATAAGGAGTT
>QEPC01001547.1:1426519-1445454 GCA_003113815.1 Sphenodon punctatus
CCTGCGGCTCCAGCCGCTGCCTGTGGGCTTTTAGCCCCTGCTACTTCCGGGTGGGGGGGGAGGGGACAGGACAGCCCACGTGGCTGCCCTCTGCGTTCCCCCCCCTACCCCCAACTCACAGTTTTTTGGTTCTTCTTGTCCCCGCAGGTATCCTGCGGGGACGAAGCAGCAGCGGCGGCAGACCCAGCAGCGGCAGGGATGAAGGCGGCAGCGGCGACGGTGACAACGCCAGCAAGGGGACCAGCCCCCCCCAGCACCACCCGCAAGTAGGTAAGTCCAGGTGGGGGGGGAGATGGGAAGGAGGATCCCCGCAGCAGGCTCCCTCCCCTTGGAAGTTCATTTAAGCCCGAGCTTGCTCATCTTCCAGAAACAATGCAAAACCTTTCTGTTTGGCAGGTAGGAACAGGGCTGGGTGGTGGTTAGGGAAAGAGTTGGGAGCAGGGGAGGGTTAAGGGAATTTTTAGATGTTTTTTATAGTTTGTAAGCCATCCTGAGCTTTAATGTGAAGGGTGACATATAACTTACATAAATAAATAATATTTCTCTCTCAAGATTCTTGGACTCATGGTAGCCACCTGATGAACTGATATAAAATAGGCACACCTTGTCTTGTCTCATAGCAGTGTAACTCCGTGGCAGGGCTTCTTTCTGCTGTACCCCAAGTAGAAGGAAGAAATAAGCTGACTAGGGTTGCCAGATCAAGTTTTTAAAAAAAAGGGCAGACAGATTCTGAAATAAGGGACATCCACTATGTTCCATCAAGCTGTGGGACATACATTCTGCGTAGGTTCTTAAATAAGTGATTTACTTTAGAATAAGAGATATGTGGTAATCCTAGGCATGACTGACGGTGGGGAGGGAGGTTGTTATGTGAGTTGTTGATCAACATGGCTGGTGTAGTAGGACATGGAACTTAGGCCATGGCTGGTGGAGTCTGGCAGGAAACATAGTGCAGAAGGAGTTGTTGTCAGCAGCTGCTGCTGCATCCCAAACAGCTCCAAAGCAAAAATGCATGTTGGTTTTATTCTCCTGTTGTTTAAGATAACAATTAGCATCTGATGGAGGAGGACATTCAGAGTGAGAAGTGCAAAGAGTACAGAGAATAATGGCAGTCTTAATCCACTCCTAGATTCATGTAGAGCATCAGTATCAAACAAGAAGTGGAACAGTCAACTCCTCTCATGGAGGAAGCAAGGGAAAATCCCTCTGCCCGTCTAATAGTCAAACTGCATGACGAGGGATTTCAGATCTGCCAGACACCTGGAGACAAAGTAGTTCAGATATCATCTTTTGTTTGGCCAGTTTTTTGGGGTGAGAGTTAGGGATGTGCGAACAGAACTGAGTTCGGAAATTCGGTTCAGTTCAAAAATTGAGTTTGGTTCGGAAGTTCGGTTCGGTCGACCAAACTAGTCAAGTTCAGTCAAATTCCGAACTTCTGAACCAAGTTAGTACATTCAGAACCGGTGTCTTAAGCTGTTTTTAGCCTTCCAAACTGGTTCGGATTCGACTCAACAGTTCAGTCGAATTTGAGTTCGGTTCTGAAGTTCAGTTCGGTCCGAACTTCCGAACCACGTTCGCACATCCCTAGTGAGAGTATGCAACCTTTCAGGCATCACAGGGTCCTTCTTCAAGCAATATAAGAAGAACTATATACAGAGCAATGAGAGACAAGTGTATATATGAAAGCAATTACTTGAGAGGGAGCTCCTATGGGGAAAAATCATTAGCATTTCAAATGTTTAAATACAATGAGGGGAAACTAATAAGCAAATGAAAAAATAAATGTGTATGTGTATAATTCTCTCTCTCATTATAGAGCCACAGGAACAGTTCTGTAGTTAAGGCAGCTGCACCACTGTGTTAAAATCACAGACATTCTATTCATTATAAAAAGTGAAATTTGGTAGAGAGGGTTGTTTGGGTGAGGGGCAGAATCTTTCCAAGTTTCAGGCAAATCAGATTAAAAACAAGAAAATTACAGATACTTGAATTTTGGAGGCAGAATGACATTTTCTTCCCATGCAATTTTTTTAAATTTTTTTTTGCTCATGGAGACATTCTGGGTGCAGTATTAAGAAATCTAGCAGTGTTTGAAAATTCAAGTGTGACCTAAATGGATTTTGTGGTTTTAGTTTTTGAAAATCCATTGTATAGTTTTGAAGTTCTGATGTTTTGAACTGCCCATTTTGGCAAATGGGGAGAGTGAGAAACTGCCTGTTTCACTACCATTCTATTGAATATGAGGGGAGAGATGCTTTTGTGAAGGCTACTGTTGTACAGAACTGAGCAGCATTTATTGGATGGGACCAAGCTGGAGCTGAAATGGAAACTCACTGACTAGCTGCTTCAGTTGCCAAACAAACTCCCCAGCAGGTGTACTGGCAAGGCGCAAAGAATGCTGATTGGGAACAATAGAGACAACAGGAATGCCAATTGGTAGTAATGGGATTTTGGGAATGCCAGTAGCCCTTCATGGGCAGTAAACCAATACAGTGGCAGATGCTTAACTGAAACAAAGCAAGTGGGGGAGGATATGAAATGCCAAAGACGGTGGGTGGGGAGTACTAAAAAGGCCGGGAAGGGGCAAGAAGAGAGGAAGCCACATAAAGAAAATGGACAAACGGGGAGGGGAGCCGGGTGAAACAACAAGTAAGAGACCATTCATAACATCTGGAATTATGGGGGAAGGGGCTGGGTTGAATGATGAATATGGGACCAACAAGAGCGACTGGAATGACACATGGCTGGGTGGAATGACAGGTAGGAGGACACCGAGAGTGGCTGGAGTGACTAGGGGTTAAGGGAAATAATGGTTAGGAGGCCGCTGCTGTTGACTAGAATTGGTGGGGCAGCATGGAATGATGGGTAGGAGGTTTTCAGGAGTGGCTGAAATGACAGGGAGCTGGGTGGAATGACATGTAAGAGGCCAGAGGGAGTGGCTGGAATAATGGAGGACAGGGTGGAATGATGGGTACAAGGGAAGCATCTGGGATGATGGAAGACACTGGGAGAAGTTGAAATGACAGGGAACTAGGTGGAATGACACATAAGAGGCAACCAGGAGCAGCTGGAATGATGGGCGTTAGGGTGGAGTAACAGGTATGAAGCCACCGAGAGCAGGTGGAATAATGGGTGCGAGGACCCAGCCCCCCTCACCATTTTCCCGTTTCCTTACTCCCTCCCCTCCCCTTCCTGGTGAGGGAATAGAGACAAGAGAGAGACTGTGTGGAGTTAGGTGCATTGAAGAATTTTACATATGTTGGACAGAATTCCTTTAGGCACATAACTGGCAAAAAATCAGGGCTGCAAGGGAAACATGATGAGGAGGGGTCTGCAAAGTAAACTTCCCTCCTTCCCCCACCTTTCTGTGAAGTTGAGAGGCTGCTCCCAGGTGGAGAAAAACTCTGCTGGTGAAAGTGGCAGAGCTGGGGCTGAAAGTAAATTTGCTGGCTGGCTGCTGTGGTTGCCAAGTAAACTCGCCAGCGGGTGAAACTGACAAGGCTACTGCTCCCAGTTCTGAACCAAACCCTCTGGTGAAAGTGACCAGGCTTGGGGCTGCAAGGGAAACTCTCTAAAAGAAGGGGTCTTCAAACCACTTTCCCCTCCCCCCAGGGAAACTGTCAAAGCTGGGGCTGATGTGGTTACATACATTGAGGAATTGTACTTGAGTTACATAGAATTCCTTCAGGTATGTAACAGAGCTTAAAGTTGCAAGGGAAACACTCTGGTGGGGAGGAATCTGCAAAGCAGTATCCTCCACGAGTTCCTCCTCCCCCTGCTGGTGAAATTTGAGGCTGTTCATTTCACCAGCAGGATTTTATTTTTTTTAACACCTAGGAGCAAAGTTTGGGCTGAAAAGGAAAATGGCTGGTTGGCTGCTTGTCTGCCAACCAGACTCTGGCTGGTACTGTGGCAGCAGGGGAAATTTAGTGCGTTTCCCTTTCAAAAAACAGGGAAATTCTTGGAATAAAAATTTTTGGTTTAAGAGGGGAGTTAAGGCTCTTACAAATTCATTCATGCTCCAAAAAAACATGGAAATTGTAAGTTAAGGTTCCTGTCTTAATTTACGTGCCATGGAAATGGTAAAGACATTGTACAGTCTTGCATATTGTGCTTGCTTACAATTTATGGTCCATGCAATTATACTTTGCCTTGGTCGTTCAGTCCCAATCCTCTTCCTTTTTTAGTTTTGGGACTTTACTTATGTGCTTTCATTTTGGTTGGGGAGATTGGGAAGAATGCATACAGCATAGGCTACTGGTAGTTTGCATCCAGGTTATAATGGTCGGGGTCAGACTTGGTTAAATACTGGGATTAGAAACATAAGGGGAGACAGGGCTAACTTTACTGTTTCCTGTCTTAGTGATGTCCCTAATCTGTAAGATTGCGACTGTGCTGTAGTTGGGTAATATTTGAGCAGTACTCCTCCGCAAAGATTTGTTAATGTAGCACGGACAGCATTGATATTAACCTGTTTTAAGGGTCTTGGAGCAAGACGGCAGGTGAAGGTGTTTGAAATGCAGATCAAGAAGGTTTGCTACACTGTTTCAGTAGAAATATAGTATATTCTGAAAGAAAGACTCTTTTGTTAGAGATACGTCCTCACTAGGAGTGAAACATGTAGCTAAATTGCTGCTCGTGATCATTTCTTGCGACATCAGGTACCAGAACAAATTATTGTTGAGAAATGTTTTTTAAAAACAAAGAATCGTGCAAAATGGCCACTACCCTTAACTAAAATGGCAGTGATGCTATCGCTGCCATTTTGGTTAAAGGTAGTGGTTATTATGAATGTACAGTGATTTATTTATTTTTCTTCACTGAGAACTTGGTGAAGATATCCTGGCATCCTGGGACAAACCGAGCACTGTGATTTCAATGACATATCAAGTAATCTCTTTCTCATTTCAGCCTTAGTCCTTACCATAACAGGGAGCAAAAGAGAAATGGTGTAGGAATACCTGAAATAGGCTGTGTCCACAATTATTTCTCAAGAGTGACCACTCACATTTAGCCTGACTGGAAAAGTAGATCGTCTAAGGTTAGAGTGGCAAGAAAGGACATTCCAAAATAAACATCTGTACTGTGTCCAAGGGATGATTTCTGTGAGTACCAAACAAGGGGGAGTATGGGACGAAGCAGAGTTAGTGAAGAAGCAGGGGGATCTGACTGTAAGCAGCAGTATTACCAACTGTTCTCCCCCCCCCCTCAATACAGTGTAGTACCTCATTGCATAACATAAGAGGACAAATATTCTGCTGCCCTTAGTCACCTGTGCGCTTGAGATGTTGTCTGAGAAAGGAGCTATAAATGAAAGAGAAATGGAGACGGAGATGAAGCATATAATATTGGGGCAGGGAGAAGCTTGCTGTCCCCAGCTTCAGTGTTGCCCCCAACCTACAGAGAAAGAGGACTGGGGCTGAAAGACCAAGTCAAAGTGCGGATACATAGAGCATAAGTTGTAACCAAGCACAATATAGACTGTGCACAATATGTGAGACCATACAAGTTCTTACATGATGCACAAGTTATGGCAGGAGCCTTAACTTGCAATTTTCATGCTTTTTGGAGCAGGGCTGGCCCGAAGCATGTGCCACTGGTGCCCAGGCACATGGCCCTGCAGCAGCCTCCGAGGGAGGAGCCCCACACCTCGAAGATGGAGTCGGACCCACAGTTTAAATTCCACCCCCCCCCCCATTGGTAGCAAAGCCCCGGTGGCCACCTGTCCTGGTTTGGTTTCCCACCCCCCCTGCCCTGGGTTCCCCCTGCCGACTGACACATGCCCCCCCCTCCCCTCCGCTGCTGGGCTCACGCTGCAGTAGCAGCAGCGATGAGACTGGGAGATATAGCTGTTTGTTTACAAACAGCTCCTCCCCATGTGCTGATCAGAAGGTTGTAGCCTTGTAAAGAAGGTTCTTCGAGATGGTACCTAACATTCTCACAACTGGGTTGTGCATGCTCACCCTATTCAAATAATAGCCACATGATGGTCTCAAGCTCCTGTAGTATAAAAAGTGCACTCCCCCTCAGAATGACAGTTCCTTCCAACCCTTTCTAGAAATACAAGGAAAAAATTCTATGCGAGGCTGGAAGGGTGGGTATTTGTGAGAATGTTGGGAGCCATCTCAAAGAACCTTATTTACAAGGTAGCAACCTTCTGTTCTTCTTGGAGTGGCTCCTCACATGCTATTTTTACTAAATATGAACATGCTTGTGTGATCAAGTATTATTAATAGCATGCAGCTATTTTGATATGGCCCAGAGGTTTTGTATGTTTTAAATATGTGAACAGGATTTTTTTTTTATCCTGCTATAGCACTACCACTGATGGAGAGAGAGGGAGTTGTCCTACTGGAGTCCCATCCACTTACTGGATGAGATGCTATTAGGAGGGTTCTCTTAGTCTCCAAGTGGCAGGGTTTTACTCAGCAGCAAGGAGTTTCCAGTGTAAACTAATGTTCTGTCCATCACATCTTAATGCTGAAAAGTGAAAACTCTTTGTTGCTGGATTTTTGGAGGCTCCCCCTACAATGAACAAGCCCCTCCCTAGAGCTCTGCCAGCCATAAGGTTCTGCCAACCTGCCGGTGGCAAAGCCGCCAGCAGACCGGCAAGCCTTAGGGGCCCCACAGCAAGGTTTGGCAAATGGCCCCTCAAACCCTTGGGCTGGCCCTGTTTTGGAGCTTGAGTGAATTTGTGAAAGCCATCACTCCTCTCTTACAATGAATGTTTGTTGTGTTTTTTATCTAATGTATATACGATACAATAAATGGTATTTATTTCTACAAAAATGCAACTCTGATGTCCCATATCAGCATCAGGCCATTCTGAGTAGTTCTGTTATTTCTAGTAAATTTTTAAAGGCCTGCACTTGTGATAAAAAGTCTCTGACTGAAGAACAATACTTAAAAACACGATAACCTGCTTCTTGTCTTTTTCCTTCTCCATAATGATGAGAGGTAGTAATCTCTTTTTGTTCCTCTGTCTGTTCTCATGATAACATTGCTGTGTGAGAGATGCAGACTATGTGTCCTGATAACATGGAGACAAAGTGATAGCTTTTATTGGACCAAATTCTGTTGGCGATTGTATGCAAGCTTGCAGGCCCCACAGGGCTCTTCCTCAGGCATGTAGCATAGCAAGTCAGAAATATAGAAACTGAGCAAATGCAGGACAGGTATATATGAAGAGGCATGGCAATTACTTGGGTGGGAGTAGATAGGGCAAAGTAACTGAAGAGGGGATTGTATTAGGTGGGAAGAAAAGGAGATGCCAGACAATTTAAAAACAAAGCTCTAAAAATGCATGGGTGTAAGAGCAAAGAGACAATAGGTAATAGTAAATACAAAGATAGGACAAAGCTAAAGCTAACATATGAGTAAGGGTGTAGCAGAAACAGCGTATCATTTAAAGGGAATTCGCATGTGAAAGGAACTGAGTTCTGATACACAAGGGTTGTGTATACAGCCGACAGGGTCTATCCGTCACTACAGATTTGGATAATGGCTTGAAAAGAGTAAGTCTCAGGTGAGTCCATTATTTTTAGTATTTAATAAAATTATGCATTTTAGTTCCTAGGCCTGTATTTTATAGGTGTTGTGTAAGTTTCCTTTGAGCATGAGGACTGAGAGATGAGAGATAGATTCTCCGTTCTGGGGAAAGTGACTGCCCCCTGTAGAGTCCTTGCTCTGCCCCATGATCAAGTTTCTACGCGAGTTCATTTGTTAATGTAAGGATTGCTGGGTTTTACATAGTTTCCATGGAGACATTGAAAATCTCCAAACATAGTGTGCCTTATTCTGTGCACAAAATGAACTTGTAGGCCTCATAAAAGAAATGAGTTTATTGGGAGGGTTTGCGAGAGCAGGGTGGTAGCTTGCCACACTAGGATTCTACATAAGGGTATCATCAAAAAACAAAAACAAAACCCCCCACAAAAATGCTAATAGGAGAGAAAAGTAAGTAGGATATGCAGAGTAATGCTGCTGACTCTCTTCCATGCATATTACTGGGATTTTAGAACTTTATTGAAATCTAATGATCTTCCAGTATGTTCATGGAGTAGATCAACCTCAGACACAGGGCCAAATTTGGTCCACATGTCTCGTTTTTGTTTGGCCAGTTCCTGGATTTGGCCCTTTGATATAGTTCCTGCCCCCAGATTTGGAAAGATTGAGCTCAGGGTAAGGGAGCAATGATGAGGGCATGCACAGAAGGATGGGGAATTAATCCAGGGCATAGATCCATGATCTGGACCCTGAATGCACCCTCCCACCCCCAACTTCTATACAGCCTTGGAGCGTGTACTAATTTTCAAAGTTTCCTATGCCTGGTGTAGATACTGGGAGAAGATGAATACCCAGATTCTCAGCTAGTTCTCACTGTGTACAAACAAACCTTTAGACCCCAGGGTCTGCACAAGGTCAACTGTCCCAGCTTTTCAGTTGCTTTGGTAGGACAGAAGAATTAGTAGCCTAAACTGTATATCCAGAGGTACCAGAATTTCAGGGTCCTAAAGGCTGCTGTTCTGGGAGGCTGCAACCATTTTTGTAGGGCAGCAATGCATGGAAAGAAGTGTTAATTTTGCCTGTCCATCTCTCTGGGGAAGAGAAGTTGGAGGTACTGGTTGACTTTTACACTCCCTTATTGTTCATGCCATCCAGGGATGCAAGTTAAAATCTGTCTGTTGTTACAGTGTTATAAATAGGGATAAAACAATTGCAGAATCATTGAGGGAAGGAGGTGTCTTTTTGTTGAATTTGTCAGTGGCTAGCATACTCTGTGGATGTTAACAAATGTGCAGCTGCTGCAGGAGGGAGGGGGGCACCCCTGGCTGGGCCTGCTTGGGGAATGAAACACATGTTCCTGCAGCCTGACTCATCCAGGGAGTGGGGCCAGGGAGTGGCACGTGGTTGGCTGGCTCTACTCCTGTGCTGTGGCTTGTGCCCCGTCCCTCACCATGGCAAGCCCCCATGCCAGGCTGTGTGGGTGAAAAACCAGACATGGCTGTCTGGGTCCGGGTTGGCTGGCCTAGACACTCTTGGGTCTGAATTATGGGCCCAGTTCCATCCGGGCCCACGTTTCCATCCCAACCGCCAACCCTACCAGGGTCTGAACCAGGCCCACATCTGGCGGGCCTGAAACAGAAGTGGGTTCAGCGCTGGCCCAGGAGTGCCAGAGCATGCTGAACTGGGCTATCATTTCATTATTTGTTTTCACTCTGTGTCTGGTCTGCTAGGGACAAGAGATAACAATAGTTAAAAGAGAGCCTGTTATCTGAACAGCTTCTGTTGGTAACTGTGACATTTTTTGACTTTCACAGAACTACTTCTTGGGTGTTATCTGCTCTACATTTTATCAGTGTTAGAGTGTCTATGTGAAAAGGGCCATTGTCTTGGGGTGGATTCCTATCCTGAGGCAACAGCTCCACAGGCTTCCTTGGTTCTCCAAGGAACTGCAGGAGCTGAAACGAGAAGGACGGCGGTTGGAGCAACGGTGGCGTCGTTCGCGTGCTGAAACCGACAGATTTGCATCATAGAACCAGTTTACGGGCCTATGCCATAACTATGCAGGCAGCAAAAAAGGAGTTTTTTGCTACCCTCATAGCATCCACTAAATCCCGTCCAGCGGAGCTTTTCCAGGTGGTACGGGGGCTGGTCAGTCCGGCCTCTCTCCGCCTTGAAGTGGAGTCATCTACTGCTCATTGTGACATGTTTGTGGATTATTTTATGGATAAAATGGCTCAGATTCACCATGACTTGGATGCCGTAATTAATACATATGGGGAACTGGAGGTTATAGAAGCCTCGTCTTGTCTGGTTTTGTGGGATCAGTTTCAGTCAGTGACACCCGCCGATGCGGTTGGTGTTCTTGGGGCTGCTAGGGCCACAACTTGTGAATTAGATCCTTGCCCGTCCTGGCTGATTAAATCTTGCCGGGAGACAATGGGGCCATTGCTGGCCGGGGTGGTCAACGCCTCCCTTCAGGAGGGCAGAGTGCCGGGCTGTCTCAAAGAGGCAGTGGTTGGGCCTCTGCTCAAGAAACCATTGCTTGACATTAACTCCCTTGCCAGCTATCAGCCTGTCTCAAACCTCCCCTTTTTAGGGAAGGTTATTGAACGGGTAGTGGCTCAGCAGGTGCAGAGACATCTTGACCAAATCGGTTATCTGGACCCCTTTCAGTCGGGATTTCGTCCGGGGTATGGCACTGAGACTGCGCTTGTGGCTTTGGTGGGTGATCTGTGCCGGGAAATGGACCGGGGTCATTCAACCCTGTTAGTTCTATTAGATCTTTTGGCTGCATTTGATACCGTTGATCACGGGATATTGGTGACGCGACTGTGGGACTGTGCAGGGGTGGGTGGGACTGTTCTCAAATGGTTCTGCTCTTTCCTGACCAGCAGAATGCAGCGAGTGGTTCTTGGGGAGCCTTTTTCATCATTCCAAGACCTCTCTTGTGGAGTCCTGCAGTTTGGTTTTGTCCCCTCTCCTGTTCAACGTATACATGCAGCCACTCATCAATGTGATCAGGAGCTTTGGCGTGCGGTGTCATCAATATGCTGATGACACCCAGCTGTGTCTCTTCTTCAACAGACCCAGGCCCTGCAATCTTGGTGCTTACTCGGTGTTTGATGGCTGTGGAGGACTGGATGAAGACTAACCGACTGAGGCTGAATCCTGACAAGACGGAGGTGATGTTGGTGGGTAAGGCGATGGAGATGGTGGCCACCATTATTGGCGGAGTCTGCCCTCCATTGGTATCCTAGGTACGGAGCCTGGGGGTGCTCCTCGACGTGCAGCTCCACCTGGATGCCCAGGTGGAGACTGTAGCGAGGAGTACCTTTCACCAATTACATCTGGTGCGATAGCTTCGGCCGTTCGTCTCAGGCTGTGGCCTGGCCACCATCATCCATGCTTTCATCAT
Source organism: Sphenodon punctatus (assembly GCA_003113815.1). NCBI lineage: Eukaryota > Metazoa > Chordata > Lepidosauria > Sphenodontia > Sphenodontidae > Sphenodon > Sphenodon punctatus. The sequence goes on from QEPC01001547.1 coordinate 1,437,441, forward strand.
CTCCAGATTGGACTATTGTAATGTGCTCTATGTGGGGCTGCCCATGGTGACAGCTCAGAAAATGCAGCTGGTTCAGAATGCGGCGGCCCATCTTCTGGTAGGACTGGGTCTCCGGGAGCATATTACGCCAGTTCTCTGCACTGGCTGCCGGTGGTTTTCCAGGATCGATTCAAGGTGTTGGTTTTGGCCTATAAAGCCTAAATGACCTAGGCCCAACTTATCTGCGGGACTGCCTCCCCGGGTACTGGACCAACCCCTGCAATCATCTGGGGACGCCCTGTTCAAGGTCCTCCCGAGTCTTCCGGGGGGCCACGCAGAGGAGGGCGTTCTCAGTGGCTGCACCACGGCTGTGGAACTCCCAGTGGAGGCACGGTTGGCCCTCCCCTCTTTTTGGAGAAGTTATTATTATTATTATTATTATTTATTATTAGCATTTGTATAGTGCCAGCTGTGTACCTGGCGCTTTACAGAACAATAAGATAGACGCGGTCCCTGCCTATGGCTTACAATCTAATAAACACGGATGGGGAGACAAGGAGAGGGGACATAGGGAGAGACAAGGGATAAATAACATTCAAGCAGATGCGAAGTCTCAGGTGCACGTGCTTGGCTTGGTTGTGGTTAAAGACCTGGCTGTAAGTCCTGGCTGTTCCGCCAGGCATTTGGCGGGGGAGATGGGTGAGGGGATGAGTTGTTGGGTAGGGGTTATTTTTCTTTTTGTCCTCCTTTTAGTTCTTCTTAAATTGTTGTTTTAATGTTTGTTTTGCAAATTGTAAGCCGCTCTGAGCTGCCTGTGGCATGAGGGGCGGGGTAGCAAAATTCTAAATAAATAAATACCTCTTAATGTTAGTCTCCTGTAACCAAAAATATGCCCCTGGTAAAAAAACTACCTCAATTTCAATTGAGTTTTCCTATTGGGTTAGAAATCCAATGTAATCCAATTGGGGTGGAAAGCTACCCCAGCTTAAAAATCCATCAATTTAACACTTTTCAAGGGCAGTTCAGACTGCAAGAGGAAATGGAAGTCAAAGCCACATCAGACTGGCAGAAGAAATTAAAATTAACCCCTCCACTGCCACTTCAGACTGTCAGGAAACTGCCTGTTTTGTCTGTCCCTAAGTCTGGCCCTGCAGACTGGCAGGAAACTGCTTCTTGTGCCTGCCCCTAGGTCTGGTGCTGCAGAATGCCAATCAACTGCCTCTTGTGCCCACCCCTAGGTTTGGCACTGCAGACTGCTCGAAAAAATGAACATCTCTCAAGGTGCCCACTACAGACCAACAGATAAAATGGCCTTAAAAGATTTTTCATTTCTTCACTCAGCCTGTTTGGTTTCCTTCATTGTCACCACAGAGTGGCCAAGCAAATGAAACTAACACTTTTACAGTCCCCCTCAGGCTACAACTAAAAGACTGAAACCAAACTGGCTATTAGAATAGAGCACATTTTTATTCCCCATGCGAAAAACTTCTTGGGATACAAATCTACCCTAAGTCCTGCCAAGTGTCATTTTTTTCTAGACAAAAGGTAAGGGTTAAGCAGGGAATGTGATGAGGCTTGGAGTAACCAACCAATTATACAACAGGTGGGGCATTAAGATTCTTGTAGAACAATTCCAGCATACAAAATATCCACACATCTTTGTAGAATTAAAAAGCACCCCTAAAATATGTAATAAATTCCAAATGCAATTAAATGTAAAGATTTTGGATTCAAACACTAGATCTCATATCCCCCAAATCACACTCAACTCTAGTCTTGGCTAGAGCTGTAACACAGCTGCTATTGCTGTAACAATATACCTACACAAGAACATAATAACAGTGTGATGTTCCTCCTGTCTCAAAGAGGTGAGAGAGGGTCAGGTGGGGTTACTCTTGTTTCTGATTATTTTCACACACAGTTGAGGCTACAAAACAAAAACCACGTGATATCAAAAAATCTTTTTTTAGCAATAGGACCATTTCATTTCAGTATTTGAGGCCATATCAGTATCTGATAACCCGTAGGTCCCTAAACTTTTGTTTAATTAGTTCCTTAGCTATGACAGCAGGGGGAAGCAGTAAGCAAGCACTTCTGTAACTGAATGCTTTAGTTTGAGACATTCTGGCTGTCTCCCTATCACCCCATCCTCACCATTTTAATATAACTATTCCCGGACAGTAGCCCAGTGGTACAAGAGGCAGTTATACATGACCTTGGTAGTATTAGAAATGAGGCTTGAAAGTAAATCTAACTTTCTGAAAAAATTAAATATGTTTTCTAAATCTGGGTCTGCAGATGATCTTATGTTCTATTGCAGTTGTTGTAGTGGCATGGCAACAGTCTTTTAAATGATTGCAGTGACTGTTATTCGGGGTGTGGGGAAACTTGTGTGAGAAAGTGCTTGGTTTCTGATTCAGCTTTCCCAGTCTCCAGCTTGTGTCTGTTCAGAGTGAAGTGAACTTAACCCCACCCACAGTGCAGTCCAGCCTTTTATTTATAAGATGTCTGTGGTCCAACTCAGTTCAGATGGTGTGTGAGTGCCTGCGTGCGAGATGAGCTGGAGTCATGAGGCTGGGCTGCTCCGAGTGGTTTTAATCAGCAGCCCATTAGGGGAGAATGGAAAACTTCTAGCAGGGTAAGAACTGAGTAAGTAAACATAACTTTGAACTCGAATCTGAACAAAGCAAACCTAAAGAACACTCCTCATAGTCTGTCGGATTTCAGCTAAATGTTCATTGAAAGAAAGCGGTGCATGAGGACAGGAAAAAGGCAATTTAAAAAAAAAACTGGAATGGAGGAAACACTGAAAAATAAAGTGTGGACAGTGAAAAAAATCAAAATGATTGCTAGGAAACACTAGACACACTTCAGCTGGACAAGAGGCATGTTATGTTTTAACTTAGTGCTCTTAGATGCTGTTTTCTGGCTGTCGTTTCTTCTGCAGAAATGGAACAAAGATTTCTGCTCCTCTGCTCTAGATCTGTACTGTTGGCAACATAGCAGAGAAAGTATGAGTTTGGCTCATTGCAAAACACACAGTATTGATGTGATTCTTCTCGTTTTTTTGTTTGTTTTTGCTTTTTCTGCACAGGTCAAGCGTTGCTCTTGTATTCTTCATGGAATGGCTCTGTACAGCCCTCTCTGCCCTTGGGACCTATGACTTCTTACCAGATGCCATGGGGAAGTTCAGCAGCTGAAATGGGCCGAACTTGAATTTGCTGTGGAAAACCACACTTCTGTCTTTTTCATGCTGACAGAAAGTAGTTGCTGAAAATGTTTCTGTAATGCACAAAGGGGCAACGTGAAGTGGTCATGGTGTGTGGGCTGATTCCCCATTGTCGGAGATGCTGTCGCCCTCGACCTTTTCTTCTGGTCTTGGTTGTGGCCCTCTGTCTCTTCTACCAGACTTTGACACCTGTAGGGACAAGAAGGTTCCTTTCGGCAGTTGTTAATGGGATTTCACCAAACAAAGTGACTGAGATGCAGGAAGGGAATTCCAAGGAAGTTACCTCAAACAAAATCCATTGCATCCTCCCTTCAAGTAATCTGCAAACAGTGAAGAAGGTAAGACAGCCCATTGAGTATACTGGAACGACTAGATCCAGGAGTAGCATCTTGGCAGGATCAACTAAAATTCTTTGTCATTCATTTGCTGCTTAGGGCATATTTTGTTTAGCCCTTAAGAATGAGGTCAGGGACATTACAGTACAGGCACAGGTAAAATGATACCCAATGGAGCTTCATTATTATGACTCAAGACGTTAATGAGCATTGCCTCTTGATCCCAAACGGTTATTCGTACCCATAGTTACTGTGTTATTTTAAAAGTTATCTGTTAGTCCATTGTGAAGTTTGCTGTAACCTTTGAACAGCTAATATAAACTTCATGCTTTCCTATCTCACTGATGTTATTTACTTTTTTAAATAAAATTTCTCTTTGCTCTCAGATTGTCCAGTATCTGGTGCTTAGTTTGTGGGTTGCAATGTAAACATATATTAGAACATCAGACCAGTTTAGACCTTAATCTTTTGTTTGTTAGTAGTTTTATTCAATGTGGCTGTCGAATGGTCAAGACTGCGTTGACTATTTTTACTGTGGAATTTGTGATCAGCACTGGCACAACATCGTCAGGTTCTGTTAAATCCCATAAAGTGTTCCTAATAGTTGTGGATGAACTTCGTTATGAAATGACCACTGTGCCAGTGATCTCATTACAAACAAAAATTATTCCTTGACTATAAATATTCCATGACACATTTGTTTATTAGACACTGACAGTATCCATCTAGAGGTGTAGGGTCTGGATTTTTTTTTATTTTTTATTTTTAAACAAACTACAATTTTATACATTCTTCCACTGGTTTCTTTAGATATACTTCAGTCTGAAAGATCAAAATGATTGACTTTAGGACAGCAATTTTAAAGTGCATTTGTTGTGACAATTAAAAACAGGTACGGACAAATGATTTGTCTGAATCTTTAACCCACAATATGGAGTGTGTGTTTCTGCAATTGTCCATGTAATAGTTCTCTCACAGCTTCCAAAATGTAGTCTTGATCTCCATAATGTATTATTTTGGGAGGAATTTACTCACTTTTGATTTTTCTTTGACAATGTGGCAAGCAGAATTTAAGAGGGAAGTTTAGGAACTTACTAAGGATGCAAAATCCAATACCAAAATTTTTTGTCCAGTACATCAAAGGCCCTTTTCACATGAGACGCCGCCACCCATCTCCATGCAGTTTTGCTGCGTGGAGTTGGGTGGAGGCACCTGTGTGAATGCTGCGGAGGATGGGTGGGTGTGTGTGCATGCACTCTTGCGCTACACCCATCTCCACCCATCACCCACGCATGGAGCAATGGGCTACAATGTCTGATGCTCCGTGGGTGGAGGTGGGTGTCCGCCTGTAGGAACGGGCGTACACCCACCTCCACCCACCACGGCCGCACACCCATCCCCTCACCCGCCATGGTCCGTTTAAAAAGGGCCATTGCCAGGAAACCTGCTGGAGAGGCAGTTGGTCCACTAGTTGATCTGGGAATAAAGGGGGGCACTCATAGACAACAAGGCCATTGCTGAGAAACTAAAACAGTTCTTGGCATCAGTTTTTACTGCAAAGGATGTTGGGGAGGTACCTACACCAGAACTATTTTTTGTTGGTGATGAATCTGATAAATTATCTTGAAACTAGCGTTACTCCAGAAGAGGTCTTATTGCATATTGACAATTTAAACTAGCAAGTCACCTTGGTCAGATGGTATTCAGTGTGGGGGGGGGGGTTGCTGCGCCCCCTCTCTTTGGGATGAGAGCAGAGAGAAGGGAAAGGAGCTACAGGGGCCAGGGGAAACCCCGCATTTTCGACCTGGGGACCTTCTGATAGGTCGCCCAGGCATCACGCGACCCGAATGGTGGTACCTGATTCGTCAGCGCGGGGGTAACCCCCTCCCTTCGCTAGGAAGGGAGGGGTCGAGTTGCCGCCCATGCATGGTGTTCTGGCTAGGTGCTCCATTCGCACCTAGCTTCCCTAGCAGTCAGCACCCACCCACCCGTCCCTCTAATACTGCGGGTTTAACTGGTTGCCATTAGGGGGCCAAGAAGGGATTTTGATAGGCACCAATCATTATGGCTGTCTGTGGGTTTTACCTTCTTTGCAGTATTAGAATAGGTTAAATTAGATAATTGGTACTGATTGATACTTCATTTGACGTATTGGTGCAATTTGATTTGGCAGGCAATTTAAAATAATGTATTTTCAATCAGACACATGTGATTCTGTATTTGCATTCATAATTTGGACAAGGATGTGATTTGGCAAGTAATTGGACCGTTATACAGTTTACTGGTATTATTTATGTCGCACTCTTGTGGGGGTCCAGTATGGTTAATAGGTTTGGTTAGGTAGTCTTAGGATAGAAGAGTCATCTCCATAAGAGATGCTGGGGGGTGGGGGTGGGGGAGGCGATACCTGGCGATAAGCAGGGTACGACTAACAACAGGATCGTTACCCCTGGGAGGGGTGTCAAGCGGGAGGTAAGGGCAAGCATGGCCCTCAAACCTTAACGACACCATTCTCCTTACTCGTGCCCCTCCGGGTGTTCCGACCTTGACCAGGGAGCTGTTCGAAGGGGAATGTTGTGTAAGATTGTTATGGTACTGGCATTGGAGGACATATCCAAGTCAGACCCTTTAATAGAGTTAGATAAATGTTTGACACAAAATACTGGACCCAGGATTGCTTAGTAGCAATCTCACCAACTTTACTCTGTTTATTAAAGAGTGCGGCCATTTAAATCCAAAGCAAGTCTCCGTGTCTCATTTCAGGGGGTGCGTTGGAAACTGATTTTCTTTCTTTCTTTCGTACAATATTTTGCATTTTCCTTTTGATTTTCATTTGGTTTCTTCCAGCCCAGGTTTCTAATTTATCTAAATCATTTGGTATTCTAATTTCCTCTTCCCAATTGCCTGCAGCCCCTCCTAATTCTGTCATTTGCTAATCTGAAGAGTATTCTTTTCACATCCTCTTCCAAATCGTTAATAAAAACACTGAAAATTATTTGATTCAGGACAGATTCCTAGGGCACCTCACTTTATGCCTACTTCCAGCGTGACACCAATCTGTTAATTATTACTGTGGCTTTTAAAGCAATTGTGATCCCATCTAATGGTAGTTCTGCATTTTCACAGCTCACTTATGAGAGTGTCATGAAGGACTATATTAAAAACATGAAGTTTAAAGAAAAGGGAAGATATGCTGGAGGTGGTCTTTTAAGAGCAGGTGCTGATTTTGAAGAATCTGAAGAAAAAGCATCTTTTTTTCATTCTGTACTATCTCTTCTGTCTGGCTCTGAGGGGCACAGATATTGGATCCTATGTTTTTGTCCTACCTTCCACCACCATAAGGATAATGACCAAGTTAGAGAGGCCTGTGTATAAAGGCTGAGCCTTTATCATACCTTCCAACAGTGTCTATTTGGGAGAGATCATCCCTCTTCGGGTGCTAAATCCCACTGTACCTCTTGCAGGGGTCAAAGTCCCTCTTTTAAGAGAGAGAGAGAGAGAGACAAAAAAAGACCCGTATTCAAGCTTCAGGCACTTTCCTGGTTGTCTCCCAGGAGAGCATGGACGCGCTCACCAGTTATTGACCCGTCTCTAACCTCCCCTTTTTAGGGCGATCCAGCTCCAGGCACATCTAGATAGCATCGGTTTCCTGGACCCTTTTCAATCTGGTTTCCACCCCGGCTATGGCACTGAGATGGCGTTGGTGGCCTTGGTCGACGATCTCCGCTCGGAGATGGATGCAGGATGTTCGACATTTCTCATCCTGCTAGATCTCTCAGCCGCTTTTGACACCGTGGACCATGAGCTGCTGTTGAGATGGCTGCATGACCTGGGGGGTCTGGATGGGAATGTTCTTGAATGGGTGGTCTGCTCATTCCTCTCAGGGAGAAGCCAGTGGGTGGTGTTGGGGAATGAGACATCTTGCCCCCGCGCTTTATCATGCAGCGTTCTGCAGGGTTCCATTCTGTCTCCGCTATTATTTCATGTATATATGCAACCCTTGGGGGAGGTCGTGAGAGGGTTCGGGGTGTGATGTCACCAATATGCCGATGATACTCAGCTATACTTCTCTTTTTCAACTAACCCAGACCCTGCTGTCTCGTTGCTATCCCAGTGTTTGGAGACTGTGGCGGAATGGATGTGGCAGAGCAGACTGAAGCTCAACCCTGATAAGACGGAGGTGATGTTGGTGGGGAGAGCGATGGAGGTATTGACCCCCCTGATTGGGGGGGTTCGCCCTCCTATAGCTGAGCAGGTCCAGAGTCTGGGGGTGATATTGGATGCAGATCTCCGCCTGGAGCGGCAGGTGGAAGCAGTCACGAAGGCTGCCTTCTGCCAGTTGTATCTGGTGCAGAGGCTGCATCCGTACGTCTCCGGCCCGGACCTGGCCTCCCTCATCCATGCCTTCGTCACCTCGAGGCTGGACTACCGCAACGTGCTCTACGTGGGGCTTCCCTTGTTCCTGGTTCGG
>QEPC01001547.1:1445649-1493149 GCA_003113815.1 Sphenodon punctatus
AAAAAAAAAAAAAAAAGTACTTGAGAAGAAAATGGGGGAGGTAATGGAATAATGGGTGTTTTTACATGCACCTGATTTCTCCAGGACTTCAAAGTCTGGGTTCAGTTAACTTGCATCCGGGGAATTTAGATGCTCCTGGAAGTTGGTCGGGTGCTGTTGTAAACAACGCCACCCAGAGACTTCCAGATGTTTTGCGACCAGGACTTGTAAGTCTTCTGCTACCGTGGACTTACAAGCCCAGGTCACGAAACATGTGGAAGTTGCTGGGCAGCACTATTGTTTTACTATAGTGCCTGGCTGACTTCCAGGGGGTGGGGAGCATCTAAACTCTCCATGTGCAAGTTCACCAAACCTGGACTTTGGAGTCCGGGAGAAATCAGGTGCATGTAAAAATGGCCAACAACAAACCATGTGGAATTATAAGCATGAGAGCTTCTAATATGTCCCGCTTTATGTACTTGGAATGTGAGGAGGGGTGTGTGTAAATACTAAGTGTGTGCCAGAGGAGGAACTTATTTGCCGAGGGGCAGTGCTTGTCCCTCTTTGGTCACTTGAAATGTTGAGAACTATGGTCTTGGCTTCCTATCACTTAAATGAAATTGTATCTATGTGTAGATATCACAAAGGCATTCAAGTTAAAAGCTGGCTTCATTTACAGCTAATGTTGGCATTTCTGGAGATGTGCAGCATTGCTAGTTGAACTTCTAAGAATGGAAACTCTTTCACCATCTAAAGCTTTACCTTGCAAAGATATCACATGTCATTTTGCTGGAAAGCGGACAGTTCAATCTAGTATGTAGAGATAGTATACATAGGATTAACTGAATTGGAGCTACACTGCTTGCTTAATGTAAGTTTATTTATTGTAATTGTCAAAATACAGAGCTAGCTAACCATTTGGGAAAATGGCTCAGCTGAAGTGGCCTGATTCTTTTGCGGGGAACATGGGGGATTGTTTTAAAAGTAAAACTGTTTGAAGGCTGATTCTGGCAGCTCTTTTTATGTGCCCAGTGGACAAAACTTTCAAACTTGGATGACCTAAATTTGGCACTTAATTCTGTCTGGTTTTCAAAGTTGTGTGGTATCTGTGAGTAAGAAGATGGCAGACAGAGGAACATGTGAAAGTAACAGTTATAATCCACTATAATCTCCTCTTTGTTTCTTGTATTACTCAATGATCATGTGGTGGGAGGAGTGACTCTGAGAGGGGGACATTACACGGATGGGCAGTGGGAGAGACAGAGGGTGTTTTCCGATGTGATGCTATGCTGCATCATGAGCCATGGATCCGACCACCCGACTCAACGTGGAGCAGCTGAATGCACACTCCCGTGAACCACGGAGCACCCACTTTCAGCCACTCATGGATTCGTTGTAATGCAGAGTGAGCCATGTGGGGTAAGCCAGTTGTGCAGTGGCTGCCTCACTGGCCATGATAGTCATGCTGGGAGTTGCCTGTTTTGTTTCACTCCCCCATGCCCTCCACATGTGTGGGTGCTCTGTGGCAGAGCCTCGCGGCAGCCACTCCCCCTACCCCCCGGTCTATTTCCTCATTTGAAAACACCCAAAGGCTTGGATTTTGCTTGCTCTACTTATGGAAGTAGCTCCAATTAAGTCCATGGAGCAGCTGTGGGAAGTAGAATACTATGATCTGTTTCCTCCTTGTGGTTCAATGGAATATATAAAGTAACAAAGGAATTTTGAATTATAGCAGTACTCTTCATCTCCGGATCCTTCTGTTGACTGAGTAATTGCACCTCTCAAGCATCGCTCTTCTGCATTGGAAATCAATCATTACAGTATATCCCCCATGAGTAAGTTGCCTGTTCTAAAATAGTGAAAAGTAGAATAGCATTCCAACTACTTCAGTCCAAAGCCCTTCCTAATGGAAAATCTAGCATCATATGAGCCAAATGCCCTCCAGAAAGTGAAACAGGAAATTAATTTCTCTCTAGTAATGCAAGAAGCATCTGAGATGTACAATAAGAGAGACCAAGAATAAAACCTTGAAGAATGGTATGCACTGTGCAGAGAGTCAATTGTATGAAATAAATGTCAGTTTACAGTTACTGGAGTCTTGCTAGAAACTTTCTATGAAATAAACCTTAATCCAAGTTTACCCTACCAGATTTTTCTTACTGGATTCAGTGGTGATGAGACAGCATGACAGTGCCAACTCTCTTGCTGTGTGGCCCCTTGGGCTACTCTGTTAGTGCCATATACAACCAGTTTAGCTGGTTACCCAGGAATTTCCTTGATCTACAGGGAATCGCTGCATGGCATAAAGCTGGCACAAGAGTTCTACATCACTTGCTATGCATCCAGCTAGAGGCTATGGGTAATTTCAGATGTTACGAAATCGCTGCTCACCACAGTGAATCCCAGTGGATTCCGTGTGGTGGCAGCGATCACGGGAACGTCTGTTTGCTCCCGGCCAGATGTTCACCACAGTGAACACCCAGCCAGAATCAAATTGACCATGGTTCTGGCCCTCAGGCCGGCCTGAGGACCAGAACCATGGTTAGATTGACCACAATCTGGGATGGGTCAAAAATAACGTCTGTTACCTTTGGCCCATCCCGGATCATGGCCCCGACCACAGTATGGTATCAGGCGCAGCGGCTCCATTGGCTGCTGCGCCTGCCTGTCTCTCCGAGGGCGCACGGCTGGGGGCGTGCAGGGGGGCTGGGCTGTACGGCCACATGTTGCGCTGTGCAGCCCCGCCCCCTCCTAACGCAGCCCCACCCCTCCCCAATCCCCGTTAGCGATCAGGCCGGCACGTCTAAAGGACGACCGGTCTGATCACGGACCGGGATCCGAGACCGTTCCCAGTCCAGGGTTCAGTGTGGCAGGCCGAACAGTCCATAACATCTGAAAATACCCTTAGATAACATATCCTGGCCTTTACATGTTGACTAAATCCAAAGTGTGTACTCCACATTTACTCATTTCCAGAGAAGATGAAAGACAAGTAGAGGCCGGTTATGCAGGGTAAAATACCTCTTGAGTGAGCAACTCCTGAATTGCTAACTGACAATGTGGGATTGTTCCACATTAAATTAATTTACTGGAAGATAGAGGGCAGCTATTCATTCTCTTCTGAATCTGAGGCATGTTGGGGAGAAGGAGGTGAGACCTGATTGCTGCTGCATTCTGTCTACTAAATGCTAAACTCTTTTTAATGAAACTGCCTTTAATATAGTTGTGAAGCAGACTAACCAATCACCTATATGGGGAGCTACAAAGGTATCATTAAGCCATTTTTGTCCATCTTATGTTATGGGTCCTGAGAAAAACATGGGACAGCTGGACTTGAGAATCAGGACTAAAGCTGCAATTGGGTACCCGGCAAGTCAGACATTCCATCAAATCTGGGAAACCTGACTTGCTCCAGTTGCATTCAGGTGCCAATTGGTACCCAAACATGACCTATTGGACTCCTTGATTCCCAGGCTGACTCACCTCACCACTAAACTGCTGCTCCTCTGGTCCGGTCCCTGCTTGCCGCTTGTTGTTCCCTGTTCCTTCCTGGCTCATGTGCTGTTCAACTGAGCTGGGGACTTTCCCACTTGGATTTTTCTGAGCAGGATAGGGAAAGTGAGGACGCCTACCCACTCTTCCCACCGGCGTGCAGCCTCTCGTGGTTCCTCCGTTCCCAGTGGGACTCAAATGGGGATGCATATGAGTTCTGTGTGCACCCCCATTTTCGGTCCCCCTAAGCTAGGGACTCGTTAGGGGTACATACAGGTGGGAAGAGTACTCCTCACTCCCCTCTCCCAACTCAGAAAAAGCCAAGTGGGTAAGTCCCCAGCTCAGCTGAGCAGCGCATGAGCGAGGAAGGAGAAGGGAATAGCAAGCAGTGAGTAGCAGCCTGGCTGTGAGGCGAGTCAGCCCATGGAGTGTCCCAGAATGCCCTAGTAATACCCACATTTTTGGGCACTGGGCACACAATGGGGAGCAGTACCCTAACGGGTGCCCACTAAGGGTGCCTTAAAATGCAGGTATTACCCATGGGCAGCAAATGTGCTACCTGCTGCAGCTCTAATCAGGACCACTGTATATTTTTTGTGAGGGGAGTTGAATTTCTCAATATGAAGTCATAACCAATGAACTTCTGTGGCAGCCATTCATATGGTATTTTTCCTAACCTGCCAGATGCAAAAGATACTTTCATATTAGTGGAGTTACACAATATGCCAAGAGCTTTTAAACAAAAATAATAATAAACAAACCAAAAAACCCTATAAGGAACTTTTTCCAAACTTTAAATACGTCAACCTTTTTGAATATGTTTTTGGGCCAAAACAAAACTGGTAATTATATACTGTACGAGCCAGTTGCTGAGCCAATTTTGTATTTTAAACAGAAACAGCTTTGAAGAGATGTAAGTCAACAAATGCATCAGAGGCTAGTAAAGCCTCTTGTATTTTTATACTTCCATAACTCTAAAGTGGCCAGGCCAATTTAAAAGAAAATGACAAAAGCATTTCTCCTATGTGGATAATATTACAAGTGTCCTATAAAACTGATAACATATCTGTCTTGCTATAGACCATAATATTTATATAATTAGAGCTTTGGTATTATCTAGAGTTTGTTGTTTTTGTAGGTAAAGTCCTCAAGTGTATGTGGAAGACTTTTTACAAAAAAATACACCAAAGAACCCCCAACCCAACTCTTTTTTGTTTTTGTTGAATCAGCTCCATAAAACAGGGTCACATAAGTCCTGTCAGGACCAGGACCAAGAACAGGGGTAAGTCATAATAAGGATGCAGCCCAAATAAGTAGAAGACATCTTTCTTCCTGTATTTGTTGTTTCTTGAGATGACTCCATGGCATTCCCACAGTTGGATGCACAGCCACTCGAGGAGAGGCTATTGGCCCTTTAAGGGCTCAAACAGTTACTAAGTAGGTCAGCGAGAGGCTGCAGTTGTGGAAAGCCTCAGCTAACTCTGAGGAGCCTGATAATTCTCAGAAGAGGCAGTCTGGAGAGGAGACAGCTGGAGGAAAGAGCTTGGAAGGAGAGCACTGTAACAGGCAGGACTTGGGAAGGCCACTTAAACTAGGCAGACATTAAAGCCTAGCTCTGTTGGCTGGAGGAAGCCAAGCAGAAAAGAAGCACATGCACAGATCAGCTGCCCTTTTCTGACAGCCATTTGTGCATGCACAATGATCTTTTAAATTGTTGTTTTTTATAGATTTAAATACAGATCCATAAACTGAATCCATAGTTAGATCTGGAAATTACAGATCCAAAGCCATAATGGAGCCCAATCTGTAATTTCATCTGAATGTCCACCCCTACAATGGGGAGATGATGGAATGACCAGTAAGAGAGTTTCTATTCCTCCTTATGCCCTTCGTAAGGGCATAAGGAGGACAGAAACTTCCTTGGACTAATGAGAGGTGCGTGTGCAAATGTAAGTGCATGAAGAGTGGAGCTTATTTGCTGAGAGGTGGGGCAGGGCTTGTCCCTCTTGGGTCACTCAGAATGTTGGGAGGTATAATAATATGACCAAATCCTCACCAACTTCAAAGGGTCCTCCTGTATGTGTCTCTTTATGGCTCCAGTCCTGCAGATAGTATTCCTTAGGTTCAGACAAACGGATCATAAAAGGAGTGATTCATCCCTTGTTTTTCAATCCCAGTTTGCAACAGAACTTTCATTTCTGACTACTTGTCTTAGTAGTTATTGGTGGACGTATCCTCCATGAATTTACCTAATCCCTTTTTTGAACCTGGTTATAGTATTAGCTTTCACAACAGCCCAGGACAATGAGTTCAACAGTTTATTTGTGCATTATGTGGAAAAATACTTCCAAGTGATTGTCCCACACCCCGAAGAAAGACACTGACACCATTATTTGGGTTAAAATAGGCCGCACCAATTTATTAAAAATTATTCTGTTAAGGAGGGGGCTATGCCCCTTTTAGTCCTGCAAACCTTAACTATTAACTCAGTTAATAATACTAATCATAAACTTGAGCGGTCTGAAGTTCCTCAGTACCGCCATAACGCTAACGCTAACTATAGCTGCTGCAAATGTCACACCTGTCCGGCCGCCCCCCAGCCGGATCAGGAGGCCCTTGCCAATTGTGACCCTAAGAAGGAATCGAGGAGATGCTCCCCCGTGCCTTGGACCGCCTCTGTCCTAAGGTCCTGGGGTTGTCCCCCTCGCCCTCGCTCTGAAGTGATGCTGGCCGGTCGGCTCTAGCCTTCACTCAGAGCCCACCTCTTAAGGAGATGACTTGGCAGCAGACTATCCCTATTTCTAAACTAACTACCTCGCAGGACCCCTGCCACTAAAAACTGCCAGCTTCTGCTTGGCTAGTCTTCCCCCTCCCCAACTTCTTAAGTAGCCTATCTAATTGTTCTTGTACTGCCTTAAGATAGATTTCGAGCCCATCATAGGACAGGTGCACACCATCTACCCTGTATAGCTCGGGCTTGTTAAATTTAATTTCAGGGTGCCGAATTACATGGCCACCCATTTCTTGCACTAGTTTCCCAATTTCTTTGTTAACTTTTCTTCTAGCCCTGTCAACCTTACTTGGGCGCACGGCGTTTCTCCAGTTTATGCGTTCAAGCATCTCAGACCATACAAACACAGTTCTTGGGAGAATCCTTCTTGCCACGTGTAAGTCCTTGATACTAGTGACCAGGTGTAAACCTGTGTCAACCGGCAGGTTGTTCTCTCCCAAGTGGATAACGAGTATGTCTGGATGCTGTTGTGAAGCCAAGGAGTGGATCAAGGGCAGGAACTGGGCCCACTTCATCCCGCTCCGGCCTCTCCACGACACATGTGCCAGATGGCCCAGACCAAGCTGGGTCCCCCAATAGGAGCATCCAGCTCGTCTCCCAGCCCAGTAGACAATACTGTGGCCAGCTATGACGACTCGCTGCTGCCGGCCTGGCAGCTCGCTCCCTACGAAAAACACAGTGATTGTTAAACCAGTTTCGCTCTCTGTGAGCTCCCTCCTTATTCTTAAGCTTGGGCCCTTGCTATAACTGAACTTTCCTAACATACGATCGGTACGCTCCCGATTTCCAGCGACCTATCTCCTTTACTTGCTGCTCGGATAGTCCCGCAGCCGTTGCACAACTAGCTGCTCCAATCCGAAAGGAATGTGAGCCAAATTCTTGAGATGATAAACCCAGTCCCTTTAACGCTCTGTTCATTACTGCAGAAAATTGATATCTCGTAAGATTTGAGCCATTTTCGTGAATGAACAGCTGACCGTCTCTATTTGGTCGCTTACGCATATATTCAACCACTGCCTTAACCGGGCAAATGTCTTCCTCAACTATCCTGGCCAGTTTTATCAATTGTCCCCTTCTGCGCTGATCTGTCTTAGACCCCCGCAGCACTATCTCCAGCCACTCTATCCCCACCTGGACATCCTCCATGCATAACACGGGACCCGCTGGATTTCTTGCTGATGCAATTGCAAGTTCGCCTACTCAAGGCCCCAAAAAAGGCCAGTTTAAACACTGTTTGGAATAACTGGGTTTCAAACTCAGAAAAACACACACTATGGAGTTGCTGGCACATGCCTCGCAGAATTGTCAGCGTAATGGGCTTCCTGGCATCCCCGCTTCTTGGAGACTCTCACTCCCACCCTTCTAGCATTTTCCGCATAAAAAATCCTCCATTAGGCAATTGAAAGCCGGCGAGTTTATTATAAAAGGTTAAGGCAGCCAGTTTCCCAGCGATAGTGCCTGGTGCCAGCCCTCTCTTTTTTAAGTTCACTGCAAACTGCAGTGTCTGGGCATCCGTAATTGGGAACTGTGTTGTCCATCCCTCCTTGCTCCTAAATTCTTGGAATTCTACCAAAGCCTGACTGTAAGCTGCTCTTGTGCGTGGTGCAAGTGAACCCTGTACTGCCTGGAACATTGTCACAGTCCAATGTTCCAAATCCCCTCGGGCAGCTCCTCCGGTTTGATCCTGACTCCAGGTGCCAGTTGCCTGAACCGCTTCATCTGTTGGCGAGAGAGTGCGTCGGCTGTGCCATTGTTAATACCCGGCACGTGCTTAGCCGTGAACAATATGTTGTTCACCAGGCATTGCCGTACGAACCCTCTCACCAATCCCATTACTCTTCTCGAGTGGGATGATAACGAGTTCAACACTTGTACCACCGCGAGGTTATCGCACCAAAACAGAATTGTTTTGTTTGCGAATTCCCTCTCCCATATGTGTATTGCTACCACTATGGGGAACAGTTCTAGGAATGTCAAATCTCTAGTCCAGCCCTCTATAACCCACTTCGTTGGCCACAAAGCCGAACACCACCTCCCTGACCAATAAACTCCGAATCCCAGAGACCCGGCAGCGTCGGATTGTACCTGGAGCTCGGCCTCCATCAGCCACCTCTGCCGCCATATACTAACTCCATTAAAATTGTGGAGGAAGTGGAGCCAAGTTCTCAGGTCGTCCCTCATGTCAGCAGAGATCCTGATGTGGCAGTGCCCCGGTAAGTTGGACCCCGTCTTTTCGTACAGCCTGGATAGAAAGGCGCGGCCTGGCGCCACTACCTGGCACGCAAAATTGAGGCTCCCCGTTAGGGCTTGGAGCTGCTTGACTGTTGTTTTGGGGCGCCCTAATATTGCTTCGATATCTCTGACCAAAGCCACCAGTTTATCGACCGGCAAGCGTGACACTTGCTGCTCGGTATCCAACTCAACCCCTAAAAATGTGAGTACTGATGATGGTCCAACTGTTTTTTTCCGGTGCCAGGGGGACCCCTAGTTCCCCTGCCATAACCTGGAAATCCTTAAGGGCGTTCCTGCACTCCTCAGTATCCTTTTTTCCCAAGAACAAAAAATCATCAATATAATGCAGTATATATTGTGATTTTGTTCTTTTTCTGGCCAGCCATTCCAGAAGGGAGCTAAAGTGCTCAAAGGCTGAGCACAATATGGAACACCCCATGGGCATTGCCTTATCATAAAAATACTGGCCTCCAAACTGGAACCCGAGTAGCTTAAAGCTGTGGGGGTGGACTGGCAGCAAGCGAAATGCGGATTTAATATCACATTTCGTGAGGAGCGCCCCCTTTCCGCACTCCCTTGCCATCTCTATTGCAGCATCCAATGATGCATAACGAACCGAGCACAGCTCAGGAGGTATGGCATCATTCACAGATATTCCCTTGGGGTAAGAGAGGTGGTGTATAAGCCGGAACTCTCCTACCTGCTTTTTGGGCACAATGCCGAGGGGTGACACATGTAAATCAGGGAAGGGTAAGGCCGCAAAGGAGCCCGCAATACTGCCCTCTTCAAGCTCCTTCCTAAGCTCGGTGGCCACCAAGTTCTCCCTCCCCTCGGCTGATTTCAGATTCCGTACCCAATTTCTTGTTGCCTCAAATCTTGCCACGATGATAAAACCATCCCTGAAGCTCGACACTACATACTCCACTTCGCCAATCATCGGGCAGCCCGTGAGGGTGTCCTGTAATGCCCTATGATTGACCGGCGTTGGGGCCCTTGCCTCCTCCTTGAGGCTGGTTGCTCCCGGTCCCCTGTTTCCCTTGCTGTTTACCCCGTGAGGGGCCCCGCATGCTGTTACAGCTAACCTCTCGGTGTCCTCCCCCACAAAGGGTGCAAGCATTCCGAAAACGGCACATGGGGCGGGTGCAACCCCCCGACCCGTTAAAGTCCCAACAGGTCATTCCCTTCTGACTCCTACGGCGCCCACCCTCCCGAAAGGGATCATTCATAGGGGCCACCCCCCCTCTGGCTAGAGTGTGTCCGCTGTCGGTCCTGTGCGTCCCAACCACATTAGACATGCACTTGAGCCATAAATCCGTAGCATAAACATCCCATCTGATCCCCGGTGTAATCGCTGCCCGTTTTCTAAAACCCTCATCATAACAGAGCCACGCCCCGGGCTCCCGGAGTTGTACGCCCTGGGCACGATATCAAGATACTTGATCAATTCGGTTGCCCTTTCAGGGGCCGCCTGAATCATCACTCCTATCAGCACTGAAAAGGCGGCTGACCAATTTGTCCAATTCCTCTCCACCTTGGGGTGCTTAAATCTCTCTTTGTCTTTTTCCTTCTCCTTCGAGTTCGGGTCTGGTACTGGTTCAGTGTATAGAAGTGAGAATACGTCAACGTATTCTCCTTTCCAAAATTTTTTCCTGGTATGGTGGGCCAAGTGGGCACCCACAGGAGCCCCTACCGGCGCCCAGGTACCTGGTTCCCGCTGAGTTGTTGCGGTAGTATCGACCTTCCCCTTACACATACTACATGCCCCTTGTTGCTGGGTGGCTGTCGAGGTGCCCAATTTTCCTTGTGTACCTACCCCTGCCTGCTTCTGACTGGCTTCGGGCGCCCTCGCCGTGTCCTGGTCAGGCCACGGTACCCATGATCCGACCCACCCCATTCGAACTTCCCCTTGGGGTTCCACCTGTGCGGTTTGCTCCTTGCTCCCCGTGTTATCCTCATTCCCGCATTGGCACTGCTGACAGTGCGCGCACTTACCTATAGTCTCGCGGCTAGGACCTGTGCCCATGTTCACCATTCGGTCATCATGCATCTGTGCGCATTGATCCCTCTGTCTCATCCCCATCTCCTCAGGTGGCGCTGGCGCGCGTGCTGTACTTTCCTGCTGCCGCATGGGCTGTGCCACTGGTTGCTGTCATGCTTCCGCAAGCCCATCCACTTTTTTCTCGAGCGCCTCGAAATGGCCCATGAATGTATTGAGGGTCTCCAGGACTGCTGCCAGCTGATCGCCTCGTGCCCGCTGGGCTGGTGGCTCTTCTCCGTCATTCCTGTGTGGAGACAAATGGCGCCTTCCCCCTTGTCTGGGCAGGGGGGGGGAGGCCCAGCCGGGCATTGCCCGGCTTCCTCTGCTGGGTCCCGGGGTCCCGGTTCCCCCAGTTCTTGTGCACTCGCGGGGGCTAACCCCCCCGGCGCCGTTTCGTCTCGGTCCGGCTCTTCCCTATACCGTGCTGGGGGCTGCACCGCTCTCATGCTAGCCGTCGTTCCCTTGTTCAGTGCTGCCCTTTCAGCCCCCAGGGCTGTAATGCTCTCGCTCTCCCCCTCTTGCACACCCTGCCTCTGCCCGCCTGTGGCCTCACCACCCTGTGCCGGTTCAGGGGCCAGTCCTTCCCTTTCGGTGCCCCCCGTGCCCGCTTGCCGGTCACCGGGGGCCTGTTCCTGGCTCGTCAGGCTAGTTAGGGTGGATTCGCATCCACTTATTCGGGCCTGCAGGGCCTCAAGGACCTCTTTGACTCTCTTTGTCAGGGCCTTTCTGGATGGGCCTTTGCCCTTCTTCCCCCCCATTACCTTTTGCCATGACTGCTCCTCCCCACAACCTGCTTGGTCCCCGCAGCTTTGCCCACCAGAGGAGGTGGCTCCTTTACTGGCTGCTCGGCCTGACCCCCCTTTAGGGCCCTTCCTTGTGCCTTCCCTCTTGGCACGATTGGGGGTGGTTCCTGGCTTGTGGCTCCCCACTCCTTAATTCAGCCACAGACCAGCAATTGGCCCACCTTTATGCCTCCCCCAGGGACTCCCCCCCCCGATCACCACGTTTCCAACTTCTCTGCTCCCTTACCTGAGCAAGGCAGGCCCTTTGCAGCAGGGCCTCTCGGTTCCTAGAAGGGGCCTCCCTCAACGTTGGTCCTTATCAGGGGCTCCCTCTGAGCCCTCCTCTTCTTGTCCTCACCCCCTGCTGTGTGCCCTAGGGTCACCGTCTCGCCACTGACCCCCACCCCACCGTAGGGCACTTCCCTACTGAGGCTCGTTCGGGCCTCTGCTCCCTTCTCCGCACCTCCTTTTTCCCCCCGCTTGTCGATTCTACAAGTGCAGCTGCACCACGCTGCACTCACGATGCGTTGCAGGCGTGGAATGGCCGCTTCGCACCTGAATTCAAGATGGCGGCCACGAAGTCTCTTCTCGCGAGACTTCGCCTAGGCCGCTCCATTTTGCCGTGCGCCCCTGCCCTAGGCTTTCCTCGCTCCAGCTGGGGGGGGAGGGACAAAAACCGCTGCCCCGCGAGCCGCTGGCCGTATTGGGTAGGGCCACGTGGCGACGGGGCTAGGGCCCACTGCATGTTAAATTCATTGAGTAGTAGAGTTTGTATATCTTTGACCCTTTTCACATGAAATGCCCCCATGCAATGCACAAGTTGGTGCCTGCATAAATATGCCTGTGTGGGGGAGTCCCCTGTGACTGATGCAGCAGGTGGGTGAGGGTGTGCACGTGCTCCTGTGCTCCACCCATTTCCACCCACCTCTACCCATCGCCCACGCATGAAGCTATCAGCCAAAATTGGGATGACTCCGTGCATGGAGATCAGTGGAGATGGGTGTGTGTCCGTATGATGGCTGCCCATGCACCGCACATCTACCGTGGCACACACCCATCTCTCCCCGACCTCCCCCCCCCCCCGACCTATTTGAAAAGGACCTTTGTTGCTGTCTGGGATCACAGTATTATACTGAAGTCTCAAAATGGGGTCATGCTGGCTAAAAGCTTGGGAACCACAGTAATATTGTGGGGAAAGTCAAGTAACAGTACAGCTCCTGATTTATCTTTTCTGCACCATTAATGATTTTAGAATCCTCTGTTGTATTCCCTCTGTTGTCTTTTTTCCAGGTCAAAAATCCCTAATCTTTTTGAGCCTCTCCTCATATGGAAGCCAGTCCATAACCGGACATAATCAGACAAGAATAATCTATTGATCTAGTTTGAAAATAGAAACATTTTTCCACTTCAGAATTGTTCCTGAATGTTGCAAATGCAAATAATTCAACTCTTGGAGTATTCGCACCCACTTGAATTATCTGAGTACCCAAAAGTGTCAGATTAGTAAAATGATAAAATATTAGAACAGATTCTTTCCATCTGTTGAAATCTACGGTGCTCTTTTCATGCCACGTCTCAGCCCAAAGTTGATTTTTATGGTTGAGAAAAGGGGATTCTAAAAGCAAAACTTGTAAGCTTTAACTGTAGAAATAGGAATGCTTCTACAATATTGGGAACACTGACAGACTCCTACTGGTAACAAGATCAGCATGAATAGTGACGTAATATATTTTATGTAGCGTACTGGAAAAAATTATGAGTAGTTGTTAAAGAGGGGAAACGCTATTAAATCTGGCAGGACTTTTTAAGTGTGGCACTGCAAAAGTATAGATTTCTTTTTTTATTATTTTATTTTTAAAGTATTGGACAAAAAATGAAGAAAGGAAGCATGTTGAGAACCAGACTGCAGAGTATCCTGAAAATGAATGAAAGAACTGGGAAATTTTGAACATTAACTTGGTCTATGGATTCTTGGGAAAAAAGGGCCAAATATGGTGATGAGCTTAAATCTGCCAAATCTTTCTTCACCTGTCAGAGTGGTTGATATCATAGCCCAAGGCTGTACAGCCACAGAATGATGCCTAACTACAGAGCTAAATTTTCCAAAGTTATTTGTGGAGTTACTGCTGTTTGCAGTAAAGCTGTACCAATAAATCTAGGGGTTGGACTAGATGATCCTAGACACCCCTTCTGAGCCTATGAATCTACAATTAAATCTGGGTGCACTGCAAGGTGTGATATTGGTGTCTGATCTAATTTTGAAACATGTAGTTATTGAATTTCAAAGGCTAAGAAGAAAGTCCCTCTCAGGAAGCAACTTCTGAGCTGCTGTTTCCTGGGGATATGGAACACAAACAAAATACCCACCACCAATAATCCCAAAATTGTCCTGTAGGGGGAAGGCTGTCCTATAATTAGGATATGTGTTTAGTAAGAAACATTAGAGGTCAACAACCAGAGGCTACAGAAACTCAGGCTCAGAGGCCAAATATGGCCCATCGCTGCCTTGTATTTGGTTCCTTTTCAATTCTTGGATCAGGCCCATGGCTATAACCCCTACCCTCGAGTACTGTACAGTGTACAGGTGTACTTGGGGAGAAGGAATGCATTTGCAGATGAGGACATGCACTTGAGGATAGTGCAGAGTTGATGAGAGAAAGATACCAAGAACCATTTTAGTTTTAAACAGTGTCCTTCCTCACAGGAAGCCCCTCCTTTATTCTTATTCCCTGCTTTCCCCACTTCCTGGAGCCTTCTGGGCCCTATGAAGACCAGAGACTCTATGATTACTCCACGTGTCTCTAGCCTTGCATTCAACAGAATTTAAAAGTGTGTAACTCTCTATAAACTTTCAACAGAACATACATATATGACTCTGTTTAACTGTCAACTTACAAATGTCTCAGCTGGCTCTTCATAACTGTATTTTAAATCCTAAAGGTCCAGTCTTTGAGGTGGTCTGACTAGTCTTCCTGTTCTTTTACTTATCACTGTTAAGTTTTCATGTACAGTTTCATGAGAAGGGAACATATTTTCTGACTGAATATCTAGAGGCGAGTGTTTTTTGTCTAGTTGAGGTGGAACATGTCTATGGTGAGCCCAATTGTTTTGGAGAAATCCATGTGGCGTCTTTACAAAGTAAGATTGGGAAGTATCTGCTGTTTTCCTGATAATTCCGTATGTCTGGGAACTTTGCAACCCTTGGTATCAGTTCTGATTGCTTTTCCTTCTATGCGTAATCTTGAAGTTGTATTGCTCTTGTCTCATTAGCTCCTCATCCCATTTTCAGACTTCCTGAATGCTGGGCCATCCTGGTTCAAGCTGGCTTGGTGCCACAGTTAAGGGTGTTCTGAGTCGACTCTGCATGAGAGGTTCAGCTGGGGACAATCCCGAGGTGAGGGGAGTAGAACTAGATACCAAAATCGTCAAGTACGGATCCCTATTATTTTGTAAGATGCCTTTTAGCATCTGCACCAGTCTCTCTACCTCCCCATTACTCTGGGGGTAGTGTGGACTACTGGTACAGTGCTCAAAATCGTATGTCCTCGCGAACTCCTGAAAGGTTTCTGATGAGAACTGCAGGTCATTATCAGACATGAGGACTTCTTGAGCTCCGTGTCTGGCAAATATTGCTTTTAGTTTGTTGATAACCTGTGTTGATGAGGTTTGGTTAAGTAAAGCCAAGTCGATATATCTGGAGAAGTAATCCACTATGATCACATACGTGTACCCTTTTTTTTTTTTTTAAAAAGGGTCAGTTGCTAACCTTTGCCATGGACTGTTAAGTAACTTTGTAGAAAGCAATGGTTCTGTTGACTGCTCAGTTTTATACTAAGGTCTGTATCTCCTTACTCAACTCTGGCTATCATATAGATTGATGAGCTCTTTTTCTGCACTTATTTATTCTTTGGGGTACCTCATGGATCTTTGCAAGCATCTCTTTCTGAAGCAATTTAGGGATCACAATGCATTGTCCTTTAAGAAGTAGGCCATCTGCCAAGTGAAGGTCATTCCGCTCTTGCCTCTTGGATGAAGCCCTACAAAAAATCAAATAAAATACTAAGAAAGGCCAATGACAATACACTTGAGGTTTGGGGTCAGTTCAAAAGAAAGCTGGAGAAGGGAAGGAAACTTCTCCATCAAACCATTTATGTAATACAGGAACTAACAGTTCCCCCTACTACGATTGCCCGCAATATGGAAGTTACACTTAGTGGAGAAATTGGAATGTATAAATGGAAACTAGCAAACCACAAAAAGATGTATCCACAGGTTTTCACAGGGTTGGGCAAGCTATTAGGGGAATACAGAATAAAGTTGACAGCCACCACCTTTGCTCTGACAGCACTGCAACACGTTCCCATGCTGTTACAAGAAAACATCAGGCTGAATTAGACAGAATGGAACAGATGGGAGTTATTTTTTCAGAGAGGTGAACCTAGACTGATGTGCAGGGATGGTTGTAGTCCCAAAACCAAGTGGAAAAGTCCACATTTGTGGTGTGCAGAGAAAGGCATATGCTTCCTGCAGTTGACCAGAAATTGGCTCAGCTATCGGGAGCCAAAGTATTTTCAAAGTTAGATGCAATGGTGGCATTTTGGCAGATCCCCCTTGCTAAAGAATTCAAGCCCCTGACTATCTTCTTAATCTTCCTTTAATAAACAGGTACTGCTATATGTACACTGATACTACACTACATTGATACTACATAATAGGCTTCCTTTTGGTCTATTATCTGCTTCGAACACTTTCAGAAAAAGATTTTTCAGATTGTGGCTGTTTTGTCCAGCACCCTTTTCCACTTAGATGATGTGCTGGTTTATGGAAAGGTTCAGCAAGAACATTATGAGAGATTATATGCATGCTGAGATGTTTCCAGCAAGTGAGGCTTACACTTAATGTAAAATGCAAATTTGCAAAAGAGCAAATAAAATTTGTAGGATACATAGCTAGCAAAGAAGGGATCCAACCTGGCCACAATAAATTAAAGGCACTGTTCACTTTACTCGAACCAAAAGATGTTCCCGCACTAAGATGATTTCTGGGTATGGCAAATTATTTTGGAAAATTTGTACCAAGTTTGGCACAAGTGACAAAACCTTCAGACCTCTTAGTTGAACACAATATGTGGATATTGGGGAGATCCTAAAACATTGGCATCATCACCAGTGTTGGCACAGTACTCCATTAAGTACCCAACAACAATAGCAGTGGATGCTTCTTAATATGGTCTAAGTGCTCTGCTAACCCAGGCACAGTCAGGAGGAGATCACAGACCGGTTGCATTCATATTCAGATGTCTTATTGGAAGTTGAACAAAGGCACGCCTAAGTAGAGAAGAAAGCTTTAGCAGTTATATGGGCCTGTGAATATTTCAGTTTCTTTCTTTCTTTCTTTCTTTCTTTCTTTCTTTCTTTCTTTCTTTCTTTCTGTCATGGCTTGATATCCTGTCCTCTCCTGCAACACGGCAGCTTGGGATGGCTTACAAAATGGCATATAAAAATAATAAAACACAATATAAAATCAGAACAATAAAACATATCAAACCGATGGAGCTAAAACAACTCCCCCAACACCCCACCCCACCCATCTCCCCCACCAAAATCCTGGTGGAACAGCCGGTCTTACAATGTCATTGAAAGGAGGGAAGGTCCAGGGCCAAACAAACCACTACCGGGAGGGAGTTCCATAGCCTCGGAACAGACACCGAGAACGCCCTCTCCATAGTCACCACCTGAGAGACTTGGGGGACCTCGAGAAGGGCACCCTTAGTTAACCGCCGGGGTCAATCCAGACTCCAGGAGTTGATGGCTTACATTTCAACATACAAACAGACCATAAACCACTGGTGGCATCATTGGGTTCAAAGTTGTTGAATTATCTTCCACCTCTGATTCAAAGGTTTTGACTTTGTCTAATGTGATTTTCATTCAACATTGAACATATACTGGGGAAAACTTTCGTACCAGCTGGCACTAAACAGCCACACTCTGATAAAGAAAAGACGTTAGCGAAGAAGATAGATGTCTACATAGATCTCCTTCAAAAGACAATACTGGCATCAGAGGGACAGCTCCAGCAGTTTAAAGAACAAATGCAAGACAAGACTCGTCAAAAGATAATTTCCTTCTGCCCAAAAGAGTGGGAGTGTAGGAGACATCTTCCATCTGCCTTAGTACCCTATTGACAAGACCACAGACTCTGCAATCACTCCACAGATTCAGGAGATGGATATGTGAGACAGATCCATGATCTAGACCCAGTCTCTTCCCTTCCCTCCCATCGCTGAGCACACTCCCCTCAGGCAACCCCATCTCCAATTCTTATCTTGCCAGATACAAGGAAGTACAGACTGAATGACTGCACAGAGGCCTCCCCAAATATGGGGTCCATGAATAAACTTGAAATGACAGCAGGAATGTGAGAAGCAGTGGTGAAAATTATGGGACTGCAAAGCCTCAAACACAGGGAACCCCAGCTAATGTGGGATCCATAGCAATTCAGGAATTCTCCCCACCCCCCCATGGGACCCATGTATAAACTAGAAAAAAGAATATGTGTATAACACTTAGGTCTACAGGGCCTGTAATGCAGCGAACCCCTGTCCCTGAAGGGGATGTTCAGTTTAACTGAGCATCAAAAATTAATTACAACACTTTTCTTCAGGGCTATGTCTGTGTATCTGACTATTCCCATGTTGCAAGGGGGCCCACATCACCATTTTGCACAGGGCCCAACTTCCCTGGACCAGCACTGTTGTTTTGTTCATGGAGCCTTACTAATTTTCAAAGTGGCATCTAGAGGGCAGGAGCTTCTAATTTAAAGAATTTAATCAGTGGTCATATGAGACCACTGAAGCTAGTGAAATTCTCATTGGGTGTAAACAGACGGATGTGGAGCCTGCCCACCCCCAGAGCTGCTCTGGGATGCACCCCTGAGTCCGCCTGCTTCCAGCTCTGCTATGGTCCACTTTAAATGGAGCGGTGGGTGTCCCCTGACTGCGGGCTGCCTGTGCGGCACCTCACCCACCATAGAGTTGTGGCCGCAACTCCATGATGCTGACCAGTGCGATGGCCGCCCAGGCATGGGGTTGCACTGTGGGTCCACCCAACAGATGAACAGCAGCTCCACATTCAACTGTTGCCCCAAATTTAGCTAGCCCGCTCCACGTGGCATGCTCTGGGATCTTCAGGAGTGCTGCCAGCGGGGCTGCCACTTTGCATTTCTGCTGGGTGCCTTTACACTGACCAGTCAACTATGGGGTGAAGCGGGCTGGTGTGAACAGAAGTGGAGCTACTGTCTGTCTAAAAGCACCCATTGAGTCCATTGAATCAGGTTTGCACCCTTTGATTTGAAAAGTTCTCTTTTACAAAGATTTTTTTTTTAAAACAACTGCTACAGTTGCCTGGTAGGCGAATATCTATACTTCTATACGCAGATGACATGGCCATACTTTCCACCTCCAGAGTGGGGATGAAACGGCAGCTTATTGTATTGAGCCAATATTGCCAAAGTTATGGTCTTTTCCAAGGGATGTAAAATTTATAATTGGCAATGTAACTCAGCCCCACTCGAACAGGTGAAGGAGTATAAATACTTGGGTATTTGGTTTACACCCTCAGGTAGGTGGCAGAGACACTTAGAATATGTTAAACTCAAGGCTGCCCATACCATAAATGGCTTATTGAAATTCTGGAGAGGCAGGGGGCGGAAACGGTTCACCCAAATACTTAAGTTAATCTGCGAAAAGTTGCTTCCCCAGATATTATACGGAGCTGAAATTTGAGGTACAGAAGATGCTGAAAGTCTTGAGACATTACAAAACAAGATACTAAGGACTATTTTGGGTGTCCCTAGGGGCACTCCGGTTATCCTGTTGAGGGTGGGTGTCCCTAGGGGCACTCCGGTTACCCTGTTGAGGGCCGAGACAGGGACTTCCCCTATTTCAGGGAAAATCAAATTGCAATTGATGGGATATTGGCTTAGGCTGACTAATATGGATGGGGGCGACTGCCTGGACTCTGCCTACAGGAGCAGGGTAATGTCTTAATTCAGTGCAAATGGTATAGAACAGTAACAAGGTTTCTCTCACAGATTGGCTATTCTACTGCCAGCGTGCTTGGGTATTCAAAAGAGCAAGCTATGACCCTGATAAAAGATAGGCTTGCTGATGTTAACTTGCAAGCTGAAAGAGAGGTGATTGGCTCCCAATTAATAGCACCTTGGTGTACCCTTTTTTGAAAACGAGTAATGGAGTACATAGCCAACTTTGTAACTAGGAGGGCTTTGACTACCCACAGGTTCAATTTGATGAATACCCAAGTTCTGGAGGGGAGATACAGAGGTATCCCGGCTAACCTCTGTTTTTGTATATACGGGCAGACGACGGTAGAAAATCTTCTGCAGTATTTGTTATTCTGTCCCCTGTCAGCTCGATTGCGGGAGGAGGATATTGGCCCTTGGCTTCGGGGCAAGGACTATTGGGACCCTCTTTTTCTAATCTCCTTTCTTTTGAATAATTCTGATAAAAAGATTACTAAGGTGATGGCAATTTACGCCTTAAGATTGGAGCTCAATAGGAAGGCCCATTTGGATGTATGTAACTAATCACCCATGAAGCTGGTACTGAGGCCTTTGTATATTGATTCCGATTTGGTGGTTCTTACAATCAAACGGAATGGGACTTGTGATTGCTACCTTTGAGTCAGTATTGCCAAACAGTATGTATTTTCCTTTCCTTTTGAGGATGACCTCTTTCTTAACTGGTACAATTTATTATTAATATGTTGATGTGGTGGAATGGTTAGTAGGAGGGTTGACTGGACTTAAAGCTATGTAGTTGGGACTAGAGCGATAACCATGAGGGTGCTATTTTACAGTGGGAAATGTATGGTCAGGAATGATACTTTAGAGTTATGAGAGTCCTGTGTGAGGTACGGCACAGGGAAATTTTATTATTGTTTTGGGGGTTTTAGATAATGCTGTATTATGTGTGGGCAATTTGCTGCCAATGATTATTCTTATTTTACTATTTTACTCGTTTTATATGTTTTTATTTTTCTTATGTGGCTTGTATTGGATTGGATTGTTGTTATGCCCATTGGCTTCAACACTCAATAAACTAATGGAACATTGAACTGCTACAGTAGATTCTGTTCGTGAAGAAAATCTGAACTGTTTAATTAATAATAATTAATAATAATAAATCTTTCTCCCAGAGGCAGAAAGAAACAAGTAAGGAAGGCTTCTGTCTAGACACTTTGGAAACACAATGCCAGATGATTTACTTTGCTGTTTTCCAGATGTGACTTATGAAATGGTTGTTTGAGCTATATTTGACAACTATCAGTGTCCCTAATGGGCAATAACTGCTTTGTCTGGCCATCTTCCAGTTACATCATTGTTGGGTTTTTTTTAAAAAGTTTCCCACTAAGTTTTCCCCCTTACTGTCTTGTAACTGTGGGTGGGTTTTTTCCCTATTTTTCTTACATTTAGTCTGTGTACTTGTTTATACAAAATTAATCGGTTGCAAATATTCTTCTGAATCCATAGTCTAAGAGATATTCCATATTATTCATTCAAAAAAACATTTTTTTTAAATTCAAAGATGTTCCATGTGCATCATTCCATTTTTGTCTTGCTTGATCTTTTTGCTGCTTCTGACACTGTTGACCACACCTTCCTCCTTGATTCACTCCTGTCCTTGGCTTCCAGGGCTCAGTCCTGAAATAGTTTTCTTCATATCTTTCTAATGGCTCTTTCAACTAACTCCTCTAACTGCTCTTGCTGGTGCCTCCTTAGTCACTTCCCCTCTCAGCTGGAGTTCCCTAAAGTTCTGTCCTTGGCCCTCTTCTTTTTTTACACTCTCTCCATGAGTAATCTGATTGAATCTCATAGCTTCCAGTATCACCTGTATGCCGATGACATGCAATTCTATCTCCCCACCTCAATTTTCTTCCCCTCCATCCTAACTTGCATCACTGTGACTCCAACGTCTCTGCTAGGATGTTTCATCATCAACTCAAGTTTAATATGGCCAAGACTGAACTCACCTGCTCCCCTCTTCGCCTTGCCCAGAACATCTCTCTTTCCCTCTTCCCTTTTAGTTTCCATTGATGGTGTCACCATCCAGCCTGCAGCCTGTCCCTCGGGCACATAGCTTGGAGTTCATCTTTGACTTTTCCCTTCCTTTTACACTTAACATGCAGTCTGTTGCTAATGTCTGTCGTGTCTCTCTGCACAACATTGCTAAAATCTGGCCCTTCTGTACCGCTTTCACTGCCAAAACATTAGTCCATGCTCTAGTCATCGCTTGCCTTGACTACTGTAACTTTCTTCTTACTGGTTTCTGCCAATCTGCTCCTGGCTCTCTCATTTCCATTCAACAGTCCACTGCCAAGGTCATCCACCTTGCCTGTTGCTTTGATCATGTTCAACTCCTCCTTCCATTTACTCCCTCTCCCCTTTTGCATTCAGCACAAGCTCCTTGTCATTTACCTTCAAGGCTCTTCATGGCCTTGTTTTCTTCTACCTTTCTGATCTTATTTCCTGCTACACTCCCACCTGGGAGCTTTGCTCCTCCTCTATCACTGCCCTCATACACACTAGAGTTCCTTGCTGCCTGAACTTCCTGAATGGAAATGTCTTTGCCCCTTCCTCCATGCAACCCCCTATGCATAGGACTTCCAACCTTCAAATCCCTCCTAAAAACCTACCTCTACTTTGTCACCCCTCCCTTGGGTGTTTTTAAACACTTGCACTTGGAAGCATGGAGATGGGTGGGGGAGGTCATGCAGAGTGGCTCTTCCATGGAGCACCCACACAGGTGGAGTGCATGGGGAGTGATTTTAACGGGTGGCTCCCAATGTGGCTACTGTGGCCACAGAAGCAGCCATCATTCACTCCCTCTTAATGGACCATGGGAGAGGGGGAAGCATGCTGGGCTGGCCTTTGCAGTGACATGTCCTGGGCATGAGCGCTGGGAAACCCGGGCTCTCCAGCACTCCCAGCCAGTTCTTATGACTTGCAAAGACTGCTTCCCTGTCCATAGTGTCTATGAGTGGCAGACCTGTCTGCTGCGTGACTGGGTGCTGCTATTAAAATGGGATGGGGCTCTGTGGCTGCCGATTGCCACGCATCCATTTGGCCTGCCCTGCACAGAGCACTCTGGATTTCCTGGCAGTGCTCCGTGCATGGCCATGAGTGGGTGCTCTGTGGCTCACGGGAGCACGCATCTGCCTCCTCCACCTTTAAGACAGGTGGTTGGATCTGTGGCTCCTGGGTGACTGTGTTGGGTAGCATCTCATTTGAAAATGACCCTTCTCTTTTCCAGATTTTAAGCCCCTCTGGGCAGGGAACTGTCTCTAACTAATGAGTGTACAGTGCCAGATACATTGCTAGCACTATGTAAATAACAGGTGGTGGTGATGATGATGATGACCACATTTGGGTCCAAGGGCAGGGGCTGACATTTGACAATGTTAGATTCTTTGTCAATGTTGGATTACCACCTGGCAGCATTCGGAGGGAAGATTGTGGAATGGCAGCACTCATGGCGGGGGCGATCCCTGGTGTTCAACTGTAAGGATGCTCTCTTGACTCATGGGGAAGCTACAGAAGATAGCCTTTCTGTGTTGTTGTGTGGGTCTCCTATTCCCCCTGGAATTCATGCAGTAACCCTGCTGCTTTTGAATGAGTTTCCCTGCAGCTGCTCAGTAACAGGCATGAAGGGGGAGATGCAGAAATGTGACCCTCAAAGGGCGTATACATACAAGAATGTATGGACTAAACAAGGGTTAGTGCCATTCATTCTGATTTGGTTGTATCCACTTTGCACAGATGTAACTGCCTGTACATACTATAAGATAGTATAGGATCAGGTTGTTGTAGGCTGTTTTCTGGTGCCTGTAGGCCGCTTGGTCTCAGGTTCAGCCTTTCCCATGCATTTTTTCCATTTCCCTGTTTGTTGCTTTTTTTCTCCTGCCCTCATGCACCCCAATATTTACCCAGGCGAATACGAAGTGTTTGCACTCATTTTCACCTGACTTCTAATTTCTGCAGTAAAACTCCATAAGTTCCCAAGAAATTTCAAACAAAAATAAAAACAGAAAACAAAGATCTTCGTGACCTTCAGCAAGTCTCCCTGCATGTGGTTTCCATGTCTGTGAATCTGGGATAATGATACCCTCCTTTATAAAGTGCTTTGGAGTGATGATGTATGCACTAGAAATAGTAAAGAATTATGTTAGCCTCCCATCTGAACATTATATGGTGGGAGAATCTGTTGTGCTCTGTCCACATCCATGGGTGGCTGGGAAGCAGTTGAGGGAACACAATTGGTAGGGCCAAACTTGGAAATGAAGGGAAGGAGCAAGAAGGAAATCTATCTGAGTGGGTAATGGTGGTGTGATGTAAGGCCCTCAATTGTGGAAGATTGTCTTGACCTGGGAAGACGCAAGTCATAAGTATTTATACTGAGCGAGGGGAAGGCACTGAAACTATAGATTTGAAGGGAATAATAGTATACCAGAAAAAAGAGTTGGTCCTTCCCAAGCCGTGTTGAAAAAGGGGGGAAATTGTCAGAGGCAGCAAGAATTATTGAGCTGTGAGCAGAGGTTCGGAAAAGATGAGGTAAATACTATGCCTCTTTCCCATAGTTTTACCCTGAATTGAAGAAAAAAGTATAAAGGATATTCCTGGGTGGCAGGAACAAGCCGAATATTCTCAAAACAAAATACAAATGGCATCCTAAATTTACTTCAGATGTTATCACATCTGACATTGCATATGAAAGCACAATGGAGGAGGATTACAAGCTACAAAGGGATAGAGATGTAAGAACAGTACTGAAGGCCATCAAGAGGAAAAAGGAAGGTAGGGGGATTGAAAGAGAGTAGAGTAACAAGAAGGAGAAAATTGGGGAGGGAAAGCTTTTAAGGGTCATAAAATTAAATTACCTGGGGAAAGGACAGGAAGGGAAGATGAGAGAATAAACAGAATAAGGGGGAACTGGTGAGGAAGATAGGGGTGTTGTGATGTAAAGTAGCTCTGATCAAGCCACTCTCACTATTGGACTAGTAAGTATGTTATAAATACTACAAGGGCAGGGAAAGGCTGTGCTACAAGGTTATGTAACTTAATTCCTCTGACCTATTCTTGTTCCTTTTGCATGTGAACAGAATTTATTTCATTATCTGAACATTCGAAGTATTCTTGTATTACAGGTTTGGTAAATGTTTAGTAGAGTCTCACTGTTTCATAGTTGGACAGAATTCAGCAGATCTCACCATCAATTATGCTGATCCCGGTCAGAGAGGACGCCTGGTCTGTAATAAAAACAGACAAGTATTAGTCATTCAGAGATCCAAAATAGTTTATACTTCTCACTGCTGCAAAGAATTTTACTCTTGCGCCAAGTGTAACACAAAGCTACATCCTGTGACTGGGGAAGAGACTGCTGGGAGAGTCACTTTATAGCTATCTACCAGACCTATAAACAACTGGAAGCATCTTGAATGGCATTTGTTTATACCAAAACATCTGCCCTTCTCCTTTTAATCTAGGTGCTATGATAGACTGATAACTGTTTACATAACACTTCCTATGTTCATTCCAGTGGTAAATTGCACGTTGAGTAGATTTCATCCCTTCTACTATGTTCAATGTGAACTTGAAATCCACTCACTAACAGATAACTTTGCGACCTAAGTTAAGCACCTATTTTTACCTTAAAAAAGGAAATTCTGTTCATTAATATGCGTTCCTGTTATCTTTATTGCAAAAGAACATCTAGGAAACTCCACACATAATCACATTTTCCATTGATAACATGCTGTTTTCTGTGTCATGTGATGCACTGAATCTTTGCAGTTCCCCCCAGATATATCACTGGGTAGGCATAAACAGCTTTAACTCCAGAATCCTATTAGTAACATGACACGTCTCATGACATCTGTGTTGTACTGGAACAATTAAACTCTCAGCTAAGGGGAAGCCTGCAGAGGTGATGGATCCCCTGTGCAGGGGCATAACTAGGTGGGAATGGGCCATGGTGGAGAAGATGGAATAGTCCTCCAGTTAAGGGAGTCTACTGTGGCTATAATAGATATGCAGGTGGTCCCAGGAGAGCCACTCCGCTCTAGTGTGCATACACATTCTACTTGGGGGGGGGGGGGCAGGCACTTGGGCCCAGGCATGCCTGTACCTGCTTCACATATTATAGCTAAGCCCCCCCCTCCTCTCCTGCAAGATATGAAGAACTCCCCCTTTCCAGACCTAAAGGCCAAACTCCTATCTTTGACTGCTCATGCAGGGCAATGGGAGACTTCTTTCTTGCCACCCTGCAAGAGGGTGGGAAGTGAGACTGGGACCTAGACTTTGTTTGGGTATAGTGCAGGGTGTGAATTGTCCCTAAATGCAACTGGCACCAGCAACAGAAGGGAAGAAAATATGTGGTATGTGGTTTGCCTCTAAAATCTGTTTCTGCTGTTTCTCTTGCCCCACTGTCTCTGTGCTAAGTGGCAGTGCACTGCAGAGAGGGAGACTGCTCAGTCTATAGTTCTGATGTGTTGGTCCCAGATATGAGATGGAGACAAAGTAGTTTGGATTATATTATCTTTTATTGGGCCAATAACTGTTGGTGAGTGTGTGCAAGCTTCCTCAGACATGTAACATGTCAGAG
This sequence comes from Sphenodon punctatus, assembly GCA_003113815.1. NCBI lineage: Eukaryota > Metazoa > Chordata > Lepidosauria > Sphenodontia > Sphenodontidae > Sphenodon > Sphenodon punctatus. Next base: position 1,471,644 of record QEPC01001547.1, read on the forward strand.
CAATAGACTGAACAAATGCAGGACAAGTATATATAAGAAAGCAATAACTTGGGAGGGAGCAGTTGGGGGGGGGACCCCATATATTTCAGACATTTTAAAAGCTAAAAACAATTGATAGCGGGAATTCTTGGTTTTAGTGTATCTGGCCATTCACCTCTCACCCCTGGGATGGCTATACTGTGGGCTGCACTGTGCAGCTATGCATGGTATTACCCATCTCTTAAGGAGATATTTCTGCTCCGCCTATACCTCTGCACTGTGTACCCTTGGTAACTCCCCTAGCTCATACCCCCACCAAAGAGTGAGACAATTGCGAGCCTACCACCGGCTAAATGCCCCGCCACCCCTTGGCCAAATCGGTTAACACTCCGGGAAAGGCGAAAAACCTACTGCTTTTATTATGCCAATTAGGCATAGGGAAAATTCCTTCCCGGTCCTAATTGGCAACCAGTGTTAACTTGGAGTGCTGCCTAAAGGGTTGGGTGTGCTGCCCTCTTGCTCACCGCCGCAACAGACTGAGGTGGCGATTGGGGGATTCTAAAATGGCGCCCGAGAAGTCCCGCGTCTTGCGGGAGTCCCGGGCGCCTCCCCATTGGTTCCCATGGCAACCCGCTCTCCTCCCTTCTCTTGTGCCGATCTGCGGTTGCCCCACCCCCTCGCCGTCTTCCATGAAGAAAGGGGGCCGGCACCAACCCCCCCGCCGCAGTAGGCGCGGGGGGTCGATTGGTGTGTCTCTTATTCTCCCATCTCACAGACTTGATCACTTGTACTGGGAGGCATTTCTCAGCTCCTGTTTCCCCTTTGCCTTAATTTCGTCATCCCGCAAGTCACATTATATTCATTTTAAACAGTTGTGTGCTCAGCCTCGTACATGCACACAGATCTTTTCTTTGCCTTGAGGAGCTCAAAGTCTATAATAAAAGACTTGAGGCTTTGGACCAGGATACCCTTCAATTCTGGGACTAGAGCCTGAATTCAAATGAACAGGGACTCTCTGGCACCACCCATCTTCCCTCCCCTGACATCACTGGATGAGAGCAGATCTCTTTTATTACAGAATTCTGAAGCTAAGGACATATCTTCTGTTGTTAGTATTAAAGAAAATTAGAAAAATTGCCTTCTGCCCATTTAGGCCTACTTCTCTATCCTGGGTCTCAGAAGCTCTTTGGGCACAAGGACTTTTTAGTCTTAATGAACCAAAACTTAATCGTTAAACAATTAAATAAACCGAACGTTGTTGGTTTTATTATTTATTTATTTATTTATTTATTCACTCACTACTCTGTTTCATATGTATGAATGTATATTTTGTATAAATTATCAGTAACCTCTTATGATCCTTAAGGGGTATCTTACAGGCGTTATCTTTTTTTCCTGTCAGATTGAAGACTCCGTTCTTAAGTATTTTGGAAGTCAGACAAGAAGGGCAATCCTATATGTCCCTCCCTCCCACAGTAAAAAAGAACTTCAGCTATATCAGCACATCCTTACGCAACATGGATACTCAATTACAGTCTCTGACAGGCAGCTCGGTGAACATGAGTACTGCCACTCAGGTAAGAATTATGAGGTGCAGTTAGTAATTTTTGTATGTTTGTTTATCATTCAAATTATCAGCCATAAACCTCACACTGCTAAAACGCCAGTAACTACTTCATAAAAGGGCCCTCCAACGCACGAAATGGTGGAGGGGGGGAGTTGCCGCGCCCCGCTTTACAGGGGATGAGTGCGGAGCTGCCTGGAGTGGAAAAAGACCCGGATGTGGCGTCCGGGAGCCTGATTGGTCACCCGGGCATCACATGGCTGCAGGAGAGGCCGGTGATTGGTGGAGCGGGGGGTGCCCCCCCCTTCCCATTGCTAACAACACGGGGAGCCCAATTGCTTCCAGACCAACAAACAGCTAGCACCCACCAACCCATTCCCTCGGACACTGCGGGTAAGAAACTGGTTGTCATTAGGGGACCAAGAAGGAATTTTGGAAAGCACCTCAGAGGTTATGAGGTTTTTCGAGTTTCGCCTTCTTCACAATGTTGAAAAAGGATAAAATTAGTTTAATGTTTAAGAATATAATACAAGTTCTCATTTGAATTGGCTAAGTAATTGGCGTCTAATGTTATTAAGGGGAATTTAATTTGGCAGAGGAATTACTTCCGACGAGGGCAATTTGGACATGATGATAATGTGGAAATATATTGGCTTGTTAGACATTTTACCATTTATATGTAGCACTCTTGCGGGGGTCCAGTATGGTTAATAGGTTTTAGGATAGGAAGTTTAAGATAGAGAAATGAGTCATCTCCATAAGGTGGTGATACTTGGCGATAAGCAGGGTACGGCTAACAACAGGATCGTAACCCCGGGAGGGGTGTATCGCGAGGCGTAAGGGCAAGCATGGCTCTCCAACTTGAAGACACCTTCCTCCTTACTCGTGCCCGACAGGATGTTTTCCCTTCGGCCTTGGCCAGGGCGCTGTTCGAAGGGGAATGTTTGATTTGGTGCTGGCATTGGAGGGCACATCCAAGCCAGACACCTGTTACTGTTTAAAGAAGTTTCTTAACATAAAATACTGGACCCGTGATTGCTTAGCAGCTATCCCCACCAACTTCCTTGAATTTGTTTGATTAAAGAGTGCGGCCAGTTTAACCCACCTACTGTCTCCGTGTCTCACTCACCGGGGGTGCATCGGCAAACAAAACAAAAAGCCACCTTAGGTTTCTAAATCAACATGTCTTGATGCTTAAACACATACTCTCTCTCTCTCTCTGTGTCCATTGTTCATATTCCTGCTTTTCTACAGAGAGAAGCTCCCTCTGTCATCTGGTTGCTTTTAAAACCAAGCCCTACTCAGTTATTTATCTGAGCTGAAACCTAGTCCTGGAAAGTGTTCAAAAGATACATTCCAGCAGTGCTTTTTTTGTAGAAATGACTCTTTTTTAAAAATGGTGCAGTTTGTTGTCATTTTTAAGGAGGTGTAACATCTGATTCATTCATCCTCATGGGACATTTTTGTGGTTATTAAGTGCCTCAGATGTGTGTGTTTGTGGCAGTGGATTATACACACATTGGAGTTACCCTTCAGACTAGTATAGTGTACTTAACACAAGTTTCAACCATGATTTTAAGTTTCATGCTTCAAAGATTATTTCTTCAAGGTGTGCAGAATTTCTTCTTGGCAACTGCTTTTGATATTAGACTATACAGCACTGTCCATTCTGAGGTTTTCTTCAGTATTCCTTCCCTCGGTTATCTCCCTGTCATTCATTTACCTTGTATTGTGCATTAGCAGCAGAATGCAGCATTTCTGAAGCCCACACTGATTCTCGATGGATTTGGCTGTAAAGAGGTATGCCATGCATCCAGCATTCTATTCTCTGGGGTTGATATAAAGCACTTCTGTGATGGCTACTCCCTCATTGGGTGATTTCAGATGTGACGGGGCACTAGTCATCCCAGCATGGAATCACCACGGGGATTCCCCACCAGGATCACACCGGCGCGTCCAACAGACGTGCCAGCTGATCCTGGCGGGGAATCGGGGAGGGGGTGGGGCCATGCGGCGCAACGTGCCGCCGCACGCGCCCACACTGCCCACGGCCCGGAATTCCGCCGCGGATTCCGGGCCGTGGTAGCCGTCCAGACGGGACGGGCCCTTTCATCGTGGTGGAGAATCACATTCACCACACGATCGGGGCCGGCCCCACCAGTTCCGCCAATCGCATGGTGAATGTGATTCCCTGCCGCGATTGATGGGGGTGAACATCTGGGGGAGGGGGGAATTTCTGTTTCCCCTTCAGACGTGACGAGACCTTTCTCGCCCGGTGGGAATCCACCGTGGTTGAGCGTGATCTCGTCACTTCTGAAAATACCCATTGAGTGAAGACAGGAGTCACCTTGGGTTCAGTTCAGCTTGGCGCAGCTTTCGCCACAGAATGTGGCCAGTGTCCACTGGATAATTCAGGGTTAACTTTGTGCAGTAGAAGGTTGTAGCCATAAACAAAAATTTGTCTGCATATTTCACATTTACTGGAGATATTTATACATCTCTTAAACCAATGCCAATATTTTTCCCAGTAATAAAGCGAAAGGGATTTATGCATTCTTTCAAAATCCAGATATCCAGATGTACCTGCAACTTTCAGCATATGGGAGTTGCATTTAATATGTCAAACAGATGCCAGCTTTATGTAAAGATGCTGGTACTTTTATTCAGTGGCAGCATAGGCTGTTCTTGCATAGGTTGTATAGTTGCTGGATTTCTATTTTAAAAAAACAATGAATTGAGTAAAAGAACATGTCTGCATACCAAAGTGGTGATCTTTTCCTAGAACAGAAAAAGTTATGCTCCGAGTTCTTTTTCTTTTTCTGGCAAATTATGTTTTCTGCTGTCCTTGCTGGTGTTGAACTTGACACACTATATTCTGGAGAAGAATAGTTTGAGTTTGTTATAATGTTTATGTTTTGTTTATGTTTGTTATGTTTTCTTTATGTTGTGATAATAAATGTATAATAAAATAGATTTATAAAATGTATAAAAAATTAATATAATAAAATTGTCAGGACAATTTATAAAAATGTGTTCCCCCAAAGGCAGTATGAAAAAGACAGAGATCATAAATGTGGGAAATCTATAAAAATAATAACTTCTTGCCTGTTACAATTTAGTGCCTTTATCCGGTGCTTTCATTTTTTGTGCAGTTTCTGTTTTTGAAAGTCTGTCTCATTTGATGTATCTCTCAAAGTTCAGATGGATTTTTTAAGGATTTCTGTTTATGTTGGCTCAGAGCCAAAGAACCTAGCTGAAGGCATATATGGGAAAAAAATCACTACAAAACATTCCTAACTTTTTCTTGTGCTAGCTCATTATTGGTTTGGGGACAAATTGTACATCAGCTAGGTACGTGGGACATGGATGCCAAGTTTACAGTTTGTGGGGAGGAAGTAGAGGAGGCTTGACTTGACATCCTCTTCAACTCTTATTCCTCCAGCCTCTAAAGCCCAACCCTCTCAAGCCACAACCAATATCCCTCTCAAAGCATCGGGGTGGCCATGACCATCCCCTTAGACCCCTACCTTTTGTGATGCCCTTGAGCCAGCTCACTTTCCCTCATTGTAATAATCAGCAAGTGCAGAAACATCCTTAGAACTAGGATTTCTTTCTTGCATCTCAGAACAAGCTTTTTCAAGGTGCTTTTCGACACTTCATTAAAAACAATTAAAAAATAATCTTCAAGCCTGTGTTGCTTTAATACTGAGTATGGATTCTAGAGTTAGCTTAAATTATCCTCCAATCTTTGTGCACTTCATCAGAAGCTGCCAAGGTTCTTAACTTACAACCATTTAATTCAGCTTTTTATTTCTTTAAGTATTTCCTTGCTCTCACCTCCTGCCTGACATGCTCTTAGTAGCTCCTCATAGCAGCAGTCTTAGGGCTCATTCACACAACTTGCTGACAGTTGGAGAAGGAATCTAACACACGAGCATGTACAGCCTCTGTGGAGTGAGCAAACCCAGAAGCAAATATTTGCACAGTTTCACAGGGTGTGCTCTGTGTTCACTGTCAAGGGATTGTGTGAGTGAGGTCTTAGTGCAGAGATCCCTGATCTGTGGGTGTGTTTGGACCTTGGCTGGGATCATGATCTCAACTGATATTTACTATATTTTATTTTGCGTGTCTTTGCTGTCTGGGGTCACACAGTCATAGTTAGGTCTCAAAAGATTTAGGAACCACCATCATAGTGATTTACTGCAGAATGTTTATGCATCCTACAGCAGCAGGACACAAGCAAGATTCTTATCACCCTCTTGGGTGTTCAATAAGCTCTCTAGGCTTCTCTGAGCTGTGCAATAATCTCAGCTGCTTCAGGGAGGGAGGTTAACATGTGCTAGCACGCTTGTATGCCTTTTTTGTTGTTTTGTTCAAATAATGGGCCATGCTGGGAAGGAGGGAGGGAGTGCAACAATATCCCAGCTCCACCAGTATTCCATCCTGTGCCTGAACATCTTTGCTTGCCCTATCACAACCACAAAGAAGGCATAAAACCCTAGCCTATGGGCTTTAGCTTGGGTAGCTGACCCTCCACAAACTGCTCCCAGGAGATGGCTGAGTCACCATGTCGTTGGCACCAATGTGGAGACTCCATAAGGGCCAGCATTCTTCTCATCTCCCAGACGCAGCCACTTCTACAACCCCATGGCAACTTTTTTCCCTGGCCATACTTTGAACCCCACATGAAAAATAGGGTGTTTTTAGACAACACGGGAGGGTGGGTGGGTGGGGGTCCACGGTCATGTGGGGTGGGTTCACGAACGCTGTGCATGGGGGTGGGGGGCACTTTACATGACCGGTCCCAAGCACGGCTGCCCCGCCCACCCCGTCCCCACATGGGGCACTCTGGCTTTTTGTCAAAAGCCCCGTACAGGGCCAGAGATGTGGGGGGGAATGGGGGAGCACAGGAGCATGCACCAACCCCCCTACAAAATTTTAGATGAGATGGGTCCCACACGGATAGGCGGTCTTGTGTGGGGCTGTCTCAATTAAAAACACCCAGTGTGGTGAGTATCTGTGAAGCCAGCGATTGCTGGCTGTAAACCATCTTTCTGCAGCAGCTCTCTGGGAGCTCATATATTATTATTATAATTATTATTATATATTATAATAATAATTATAATAATAATATGAAACTCCCTCCCCTTGGAGGTCCACGTACGCCCAAGCCTGTTGGTCTTCTGCAGGAGATGTAAGACCTCTTTGTTTGGCCAGGTATTTGGCAGCCAGGGATGGGGTTCAGTGGGATTGGGTGGAGGGGTTGAGGAGGAGGATTAGTAGGTGGGGGTAAAGGGTAGGGTGAGAGGGATGATGGGTTTTAAGAGATGTTAATGCATTACTGTATTTTATATTTTGTTTTTTAATTTCATAATTATTCTTCTTTTATTATTAGCAAGCGGGTGGGGGGGAGACGAAGGAAGGGGAACAGAGGGAGAGACAAGGAGTGTAACATTCACGAAGATGCGGGGTCCCAGGTGCACGCGCTTCACTTGGTTACATCAAGAATGATGGCTGACCGGTCTGTGTGGTGAGGATATGAGTACACAGACCTCAGGTAACCGAGTATACTGGATGGAAGGTATCAGCAGGAGTCAGGAGAGGGGAACGAGGAGTTGGGGAAGGCAGAGCAGAAGAGGTGGGTCTTGAGGAGGGATTTGAAGGGAGGGGGCGAGGCAGATGTGGGCAGGGAGGGAGTTCCAGGCATGGGGGACAGCTAGGGAGAAGGGATGAAAGCCGTTAGAGGAGGCATGTGAGGGCGAGAGAGGTGACAGAGGAGGAGCGGAGTTCACGGTCTGGAGTACAGAGGGAAATTAACGCAGAGCGGTAGGGGGACCATCCTGAGTCTTCAGGAGAAGGATGGGGTAAAAATGTAAATAAATAAATAAATATCAACATCATCTGGTCACCCCATCATGAAGACATCTACTAGAACCACAAAGGGGTTCTCCTCTGTGGTTTCCCCAGGCTGTAGTGGTTGAACCACTGTGCCTGGTTCATGGATGTGTTGGCCAGGTGATCCAGGAAGAACCACGATGCCTGCATCTTCTGTCAGTCCCCCTTCTTTGGTCACGTACACTGGAAGATGCATTGAGAGGGTGCTCTTGAGGCTTGTGGTCAGAGACCCAGCCTACCCCCTGAAGCCCCGGCTCATGAAGGCCTACAGCATTGCTTGCACCTTGAAGCAAAGTTACTTTAACCAGCAGCTCAGCACCATCCACTTTGGTGAGGAGAGGACTTCGGGGCTTTTGAAACAGTGCTGGAGAGCAATTGTAGTCAGGATCAATTTCCACCTGGAGACTGCTCCCTTGCTAACCACTGCCACCTGTGTTCTCCACAACATCTGTGAGACTGGTGAGGTTGTGCTGGAGAAACCCCTTCCAGCTAGCTCTGGTGCGCCAGTTCCCTCGTTCTGGGATCAACTGAGCAGAGCAGAGCCAGAGCGATCTAGGATGCCTTGTGCCAGCACATCAACTGCAATGCTAGCACAAACACCCAGCCTTAAGTGACAGTTTACCGATCATAAATAAAGCCTTTAAAAATGTCAATAAAGTCTTCAACACTGTGTATCACTGTGTTTTCCTCTGACCTATCCAACCCCCACCCCAGCTATTTCCCGTCCCTTTCTTTTCCTGTACATTCCCTATTGGCATTTGTAGGTGAACTGGCTGTAGGCTTGAACCTCTGGGTTTCCTGTTGGTATTTACAGGCTAACCGGGTCTGGGAATGGTACTAGAAAACACAGTGGCACAGGGGTGCTGCCAGCTACTATGGGTCTCCCCCCACCCGCCTTCAAGTGCAAGTGCTTTCAACCGCCAAAGCAGCTTCTTGCTATTCCATACGGCTATTCTCCATGTCCCGCCCCCCAATGTGTCCCCCACCCTCATGTGCAAATGTATGGCCAGAGGACTCCCCCTGCCCCCGGTTTTCAGTACACTTGCCACCTCCAACCCTCAGCCCCCAAAGCGGCTTATCACTATACCATACTGCCATCCTGCACTGACCTCAATCCCCCCAAACCCCTCCCAGAATAACCATAGAAATCATAGATTGTGAAAAATCTAACAACTTTATTTAACAATATAATTTTTACTATAACTTTAACTTTATTTACTGAATTTTAGTGAACTTTAATTATTAAAAAGTGCTTTTAAAAAAACCCCATAATATTTTATTTTACTTGGCATTGGCTCACGCCATAGCTAAAACATTTAAATACATAATACACTAAGACAACACATTTAAATAATAAGAAAAATAAAATACAGAAATAAACGATACAAAGTAATAATTTTAAATTACATAATACAGTCTTTACTCCCACACAGAGAAGTGGAGCCCCTGAAATTAAAACAATAGAATGTAAACAAATACCATATGCCATGATCAGAGACATACTTCAACATATATCTTCATTATCAAAAATTCAACAATAAATTGATATCCCAGCATCTAATCATGACAAATCATAAACTGACAGGTACTAACGGATGTTTGATTCTAATAACTGCTGCACAGCTGGCAAATACTGCCAATCTGTTGATAGTCTCCTTATCTGTTTGTTGGTGCAACCTAATCAGCTTTTCTTTAGCTGTCATATAGTAAACCTTTCTCAATAAAGGAGACAGAAAAGCCTCTCTAATTTCAGAGAAATAGAGGCATTCCAGAGTATAAAGTATGGAGTCCTCTAATACCCCCAACCCACATGGACAAATTCTTTCCTTAGCTGGAAGGCCAACTCTATGACCAGTAGTAATAGCAGTTCTCATTTGTTCAGAGCAAAGCCTGGCCAAGTGTATTTGCAAAAAATTCAAGTGCAGATATTCTACCATCTTGTCAGGCTTCCGATGACTATACAAAGGTGCCGCATTGCTAACCCTGATATAGGCGAAATCGTTCTGCCGAGCTATATCAGTCAGTCTCTCCAATATCTCTACTCTCAACTCTATCTCTCTACTCCTTCTCTCTCTCCCTCTGTTCAAGCTCGTCTCATCAACTGTCTCTCTGACATCTCTACCTGGATGTCTCAACGTCAACTCAAACTCAACATGGCTAAAACTGAACTCCTTATCTTCCCCCCTCATCCTTCCTCTCCTTCCTCACTGTCAATAACTATTGATGGAGTCACCATCCTGCCTGTCCCCCAAGCCCGTAGCCTAGGCTTCATCTTTGACTCAGCCCTTTCTTTTAAACCCTACATTGACTCTGTTGCTAAATCCTGTCGCTTCTCCCTCCATAACATTGCTAAGATTCGCCCTTTTCTCTCTGTCTCGTCTGCCAAAACTCTTGTTCATGCTCTGGTCATCTCTCGCCTCGATTACTGTAACCTCCTTCTCACTGGCCTTCCCCGGTCTCACCTTTCTCCCCTCATCTCTGTCCAAAACTCTGCTGCCAGGGTCATCTACCTCGCCAGTCGCTTCGACCATGTGCAGCCCCTCCTCTCTTCGCTTCACTGGCTTCCCCTTCCTGAACGAATCCTGCACAAGCTCCTAGTCTTCACCTATAAAGCTCTTCACAACCTTGCTCCCCCCTACCTCTCTGCACTTATCGCCCTCCATACTCCAGCCCGTGCACTTCGCTCCTCCTCTGTCCCTTCTCTCACCCTTCCACGCCTTCCCTGCTCCCCTAAGCGCCTTCGTCCCTTCTCACTTGCTGCCCCCCATGCCTGGAACTCCCTCCCTGTCCACATCCGCCTTGCCCCCTCCCTTCATACCTTCAAATCTCTCCTTAAAACTCACCTCTTTCGCTCTGCTCTGTCTGACTCTTTATCCTGCTGAGCCACTATTCCTATACCTACGATCGGTTTACCCTTATCCTTGCAACATGGACCTGCCTGCTGTCATTCTCATCGTAACCAAGCCAAGTACGTGCACTTGAGACCTCGCATCTTCATGAATGTTAGACCCCTTGTCTCTCCCTCTGTTCCCCTTCCTAAGTCTCTCCCCCAGCTCCTGTCTCTCAGATTGTAAGCCCTAGGGGCAGGGACCCTGTCTATTTTATTACTTTGTAAAGTGCCAGGTACACTGCTGGCACTATATAAATGTTTGTTAATAATAATAATAATAATAATAATATCTCATATTTTTCATTATCTGGAAAAAAAACCTACAATCTTGATTGGCGTAAAAACCAAATCAGGCAGTATTCAAGATGCTAATTACAAATGCCAGCCATGGGGAACAAAGTGTCACTGGGCGAGACATATCCTCCAGATAGCACATTTTCAGCAACCACAAAGGGCTGAAGTTAGTCTAAACCGATAACCAATGATTTGTTTGGTAATAATAATAATCAGTGAGATTCTAAACCCAATTCTGTTCTAAGGAAGGGTGCAGGAAATGACCTGGGTAGCTCTAAACGTGATCTGCAGAACATACTCTGGGTTACCTCCAGGCTATTATCTTGTCGAATGACCCCATACCTCCGCTTCATATACAGTCTGTGGAATAACCTTTAACTTAATGGCTTTTACAGCCACCAACACTGATCTGCCAGCATGAGAGTTATGAAATCTCCTTACCCCACATATAGAGTGAGTACTTTTAATTCTAGCCCCTTCAATATGGTTCACCCAACTACTGCTAGATGAGAAGACCACTCCTAAATAAGGGAATGACTTAACTATATCAATCCTGTGATTGTCTACATGCCAAGGATATTCCTTGGCCCTTCTACCCCACCTAGCAATCTTGGTTTTTGTGTAATTTATACTCCGCTTATTGGATTTACATAATTCAGCAAAACTCATCATACCTCTCTGAAAAAATGCTTTTAATTATTTAGAATTATTTGTTTAGATAGTCCATTTATTTCTTCTTCCATCTGCCCCTTTTGGGGGCAGCCGGGCATGCCCTCCTGGGGGTAGCAGGACTGGTAAGGGACACACACACTCCTTCCTCCTGTGAATCCGGTCATGTAGGTTGTGGGGAACTGTTAGCTAGAGGTCTGCCTGGCCCACATGGTGCTGAGTGCCATGAGCACAGGGCAGAGAGGGCTTGGGTACTTTGGCTGGGGGGTGGGGGTTTGACGTGACTGTTAAGGAAACTAGGGAGGACAGTTGGGATCCAAGTGTGAGGGCGAGAACTGCTATTTGGGTTGGCATAGAGTGACTGCCCCTGAGCAATAATGCTCACGGTCGCGGCAGCTACATGCTCAAATAGGGAGGTCTGGATATGGAAAGACTGGGACACACTGTTTTGAGTTCGTGTACCAACAGATCTGCCATATCCTTGCTCACCTTCTCAAGCACGCTGTCTGACTGCTTGAACTGCTGCCAGAAGCAGGCCTAGTGCCTACCTTCTTGGCGGTGTCCAGGGTGCAGGCCTCAGCTGCAAAAGCCTTGTGTTCCACAGTGTTCTGCAGCAGAAGCTGCCTGCGCTTCCTGGCCATGCCTTGAATTGTGTCCTCCTGGATCTCATCTGCCCACCATGGGTGAAAACAGACATAACACTGACTCCACTTTAACACCGCTTTAAGATTTCTTATGTGTGTTGCAGGGCTGCATAGGCCACAAATACAGCCCTGCAACATGCACAAGAAATGTTAAAGTGGTGTTAAAATGGAGTTACACGCATGTCTGTTTTCACCCCATGTGGTCTCCTGGAGCCGCTCCCTCGCCAAATCCTCCCTGCACCACTTGTTGTGAACCCGCAGGTCCTGGCTGTGGCTGGGAGTTCTGTCTGCACCCGTAGTAAACTAAAATAAACTGCCTATCTGAGTCCATCTTAGCACAAGCTGACGCAGCAGCAGGGGTTTCAAATTCGGGTCCAAATCCAGTTCTTCCAGGGTCTCCGGCAGAAGCCATCCTGGCGTGCTCCTGAGACCTCTCTAAGCCCCCAGCAGAGGCCTCCCCCAGGCCTGCTACCAGGGATCCTGAAGTGGAGATGCCGAGGATTGAACCTGGGACCTTATACATGCAAAGTACGCGCTCTTACCACTTAAGCTGTGGTGACAGGCCTGTAGCAAGGCCACAGAAAGCCGTTAGGTCATCAGACTGTCCCACCCAGTTTCTCACCTCAGTGTTTCAGCTCCCACCCAGCCTTCCAGCCCAATTTAGTATTTACAGCCCTCCACGCACCCAAATGGAAGCATGAATGAGTACCTGGTCTTTGCTGCTGTTGTGGCAGTTGCTACCGTGAGATCTCGGAAGCACACAGTTCTCCGTCGATCACTGCAGAGGAGTGAAGAATGTACAAAAATAAAGCACCGTCAGTTTGACTTAAACCCCCCCGCCCCACTCCTCCATCCTGCCATGGTGCCTTTCCCACCCAATGTTTCAACCCTGCTCACCTAATGAAAGAAATCGAGCACTTATCATTCACATCTAGTGCTGCCATGTCTCGGGGATTTTTAGGTTGCTCTCCAGTGCTCTCATGGCCACCTGGCAACACAGTAAAGAAAAAAAAAACCCACATAATTAGATAGCAATAAATGAAAGCCTTTATCATGCAGCTGCTCAAATGCAGTCTGCCCCCCAGGTGCATTCACTTACCATTCTCTTCTATCTCCTCATTAAAGGTGTCCTCCAGGTCCTCCGTACCCTTCACTAGTAGTACCTCTGGTGGTTCCTCAAATAAGGTCTTGCTCTCCAGTGTGAGGGGGTAGACTATTAGTGTCACGGTATCCATGTCTGTGTTGAGCACTGGCTACAGGGTGGGGATGAGCATGGAGGGATTTCTGCTAGTGGTTGTGGGTGTCGTGGTGGGAGAAGGAGCAGTGGGAGTGGGCAGTAGAGGAGCCACATCCACCCGCTTCTGCTCCTTGGTGAAAGTGCAGCAGTAGAGGCGGGATGCCACAATGGCTCCATCTACACTCAGGAACTGGTCAAGGAGATCATAGTACGGCGATGTTTGCCACCCACAGCCACAGCCAGAGGTGGTGTAGTTACAGATCTCCTTTTAGCCCTTGCACAAGTGCTTGGCCCACTGATGGCACTCTTTCATGTCCCTGTTGTATCCCTGCAGTGCCATTTGTGCCAAGCTTTCTTAGAACACCGTCTCGTGCCTGTAGCACTTGACCAGTCAGTATAGGACCCTCTGCTCCCCCTATAGAGCAATGAAAGCATTGGTCCCTTCCTTGCTCCAGGGAATACACCTTTGGTGGGCAGATCGGTAGGTGGAGAGTGCCTGTGATGGAACACCAGAGGTAGTGGTGCTAGTGATTGTTTGACTGCTGTTCTAAGCCATGGCCATAGCGATGTAAAGGCTGTCGAAGTCGTTCCGGAGAAGGCAATGGCTTTGAAAGAGAGAGCGTTGGGCACGTGCTGCAAACCAGGACAAGCTGGGACAACACGTTTAAATTTGGTATGCATTGGGCTTTTAAGGCAGACATTATGTGCGTGCCAGTGTGAGTGAGAAATTGAAGAGAGGGGCAGGAAGCGGTCACTTCTCGGAACGTTCTAGGCTTTTTGCCTGCAACTCTGTGGTGCTGGTAGACCTGCACACAACCTAATTCATCAGATTCAGACAACTGGGCACACATTAGCTCACATTTGCCTCCACGGTGGGTACTGCATGCTCCAAGCCTCCACCGTGAGTGAGGGCTACGTGACTGTTGGGGACGAACACCTAATATGTGGACACCCACATGGTGTGGGCTACTATCTCATTTGTTAACATCCTAAGACAAAGACAACTTTATCATAAAAACACACCTCAAATAGTACCATAGGAACAAAACTCATGGCATGAAATATATACATTTATTAGGTTGCCCCCTAGGGTTCAGATACTTAACAAAAGGCAAGATTAATAGAAACTTTAAAAGAAATTGTTCATAGAATTATTATTAGGAACAGCAATGTAGTTTTGGACATTTCAGGAGCCAACTATTTTCTCTGAAAGCAGACTATAGCAAACAATTATAAAGACACCAGAAGCCCTAAGGAAAACTGCTGGTATGTTCTGTAAACATCTGGTTGCCATTTTCAATTACAAGGACCAACCCCTTTAAGGAAGCAGTTTAGTTTTTTTGGAACACAAATGAGACACTGGATTTTTTGTTCTTTTCCATTCTGGAGGGTAAAGGAAACACCAGGAATAGAGAGGTCACTAAAAGCTCAGCTTTTATAAATAAAGTCTCTGAGAAAATTAAAGTAAATTGAACTCAAATTCTACCAGTGTAAACAACCCTGTAGAGTTAAGGTTAAATAAACATGACCAGAGAACCAAGTATTCCAACAAAAGCACAGGAGTTCTTCTGTCATAAATAAACCAGCTATCTTAATAAATATTGTAGAAAATAATAAGCAAATGAGCTACAAAATTAGTGTGCCACTATCTAAGCATATTAAAACGCTGCATCTTAATCTTACCTTATTTCCTAGAGCATTTTACGTTTGATTAGCTGAGGGCACAAAAGCACATCTGTCATTGTACAATACATGTTAGTTTCTTAATTTAAAACGTATGTGATATGTCTTCTGTTTAGTTCTTTGGCAAGAAAAAACATTCATTTCATATGCATCCATTTTGCCTGTCTTTCAGCGAAAGCGCTCTCCAGCCTAAACTCATGGAAAGAAAAAATATTTATCAGAGATTAAATGGGTTTCTTAGATTTACTCTCTTTATTCATAATTTACACTCTATTGCAATTTACACTCTTGCAACACACTCTACATGGGGCTATCAATGGTGATGGTCCAGAGACTGCAGTTAGTGCAGAATGCTGCGGCCCGTCTCCTTACGGGAACGGGTCGCCGTGAGCACATTACACTGGTGCTCTGTTCTCTGCACTGGCTGCCTATAGTCTTCCGAGCTCAATTCAAGGTGTTGATTTTGACCTATAAAGCCATATACGGCCTTGGCCCAACTTACCTGCGGAATTGCTGCTCTCTGCAGTGGCCTCTGCAGCCCACTGGGGGCGCCCTTCTCGAGGTTCCCCATTTGGCCGAGGGGGCACTATGGAGAAGGCATTCTCAGTGGCTGCACCTAGGCTGTGGAACTCCCTCCTGGTAGAGGCCTGTGTAGCCCCGAATCTCCCCTCCTTCCATCGTATGTGTAAAACCTGGCTGTTCTGCCTGGCTTTTGGTGAGGGAGATGGGGTTGTAGGGGGAGATGGGGAGGGGGTGGTTTTGATTTTGTGCCTTCTCTTTTTATTGTAGTTTTTTGTTTTATTGATTTTACGTGTTTTAACGTTGTAAGCTGCCTCGGGCTGTTTGGAGCAGGAGGGGTGGGGTAGTAAATGATTTTATAAATATATAAATAATGAAAACTCAACTGGCCTTGAGGATATAATAATCATTTGTATGCACCCATAAAAACAGCATTTTGGTCAACTTTTATTTATTTTATTAATTTATTTATTTGATTTTGTATCTTGCCCTTTCTTTGAGGCTTAGGGCAGGTAACAACAATACAAGCAACAAAGATTTGTTTATATATGAACATATATAAAAATCGTCTAATAACAACCCAACCTCCCCTCTCCCCACCCCCACCCCCAGTTCCTGCTGGCTAAAAGCCTGGCCTAAATATAATGGTCTTACATTGCTTCTGGAAGATGTTCATGCCCAGGTTTTGACAAACTCCAGGGGAAGAGAGTTCCATAATTGTTGAACATCCACACAGACTGCCTCTCTATATGCCCTTGTTGTATCTTGCCTTTGTTTTAGCATAGCAGTTTGCCAACTTCTAATAATTCTGGGCTTGATCCTGCACTGCTATCAATTAACATGACACCAGTGTTTTAAATGATTACAACCAGTCTCTAAATGTTGCTCTATAATGGTATGCTGCAGTATCATTCTGGTTCATAATGCTGCATATTTTCAAAATACTATAGTCATTTTTCTTTCTTACTAATGGAACATGTTCTCCTTTCTTTAAGTTGAGGGCATTGGAGTCATTTGGCCAAGTGATTTGCCAGAAAAAGGAATTTCTTTATTTCAAAAGCACTGAAGGACACTGCACTGAACCAATTGAATGGAGAATCTTGCCATACACTTTGAATATGCATACCATTCTTAATCACATGTACCAATGTATCCCAAAGCAAGTACAGTGATTCCTATTATGCTGAGTTACAGCTGACTATAAGAAAAATATTTTAGTTCTTTGAATATGTAGTGAGGTCAATTTACTACTTTTCTAGAATAAATTATATTATGTTAGCATATTCTGTTAACCACAGAAACAGGGCTGTCCCAGACCCTAAAGTGACTGCAATGTAAATAAACGTATGTGCCTAAATGAATTCACAATGTGTGACTCCACTGAAATCAGTGGAGTTATATCAGGAATTAATTTGGTGCTCAGGAAGTGGGAACATATGATTCACAACATGCTTGATTTGTGCAGGATCTTTAAAGAGGTGGGGAAGGAGGGGTTGAAGTGAGTGTAGCACTAGGGTCAGAAAATAGAAGAGCAAATGTTTTACCTATGTGATATTTGGACACGTGAACTCCATTTGAGGTGCAAATCAGCTCTGGACCCTGTTGATATGGCACCATAAAAGAGCCTGATTTCTTGTTCTGTAAACGCATCAGGAAATTGTGCCTGGGAACATCAGCTGCCCAGTCTAGTTAGGGAGAGCCCTGCTAGCTGAGCCAGCCCAGGGGAGGTGCTGACTGTCTGTAGAGCCCCTGCTTCCTGGTGCAGTTGCATTCTCTGCCACTGGGAGGAGGAGGCCTTGTTCCATTTTCTGCACCAGAGCCCATTCCAACATAGCTACATAATTACAGGCAGATAAAATGACAATGGTGTTGCCAACTCTCGTTTTTTCAGTTCCAGGAACCCTGTAGCTTAGCTTTCATTAAAATATTCTGTAGGAAATGTTAACAATGTCACTGTGGACTTGTACCTTGTAGCAACAGGGAGTTTTGCTGCAAGGTTCTGTGGATGCAAGATCTGCATCTGTTTCCTGAGAATATTCTATAATTATTGTAATGGAGCTGTGGTGCCTGTGTATTTTGAAAAGTATACATGGCATAGCAGTGCTCATAACTGCACGATGTAGATATATTTAACAGATCTCCAGAATGGCATTTCATATAACACAGATTATTATTAAGTATTTATATAGCACCGGAAATGTGCCTGGTACTGAACAATCATTGAGACTGAGGAGAGGAAACTTAAATTATATTAAAATTTCAGCAGGAGGGAAGGAGAAAGGCGGGAATAGTACTGTACTGCAATGACTGTGGAGTCACTGTTACAGCTGAGTGATGATTAAGGTTGCTGTGGTGGACTGCCCCTTTAAGGGAACCAGGAAATGCTAGTCGGATCTGATTGAGACTGGCTATAGCCAAAAACTTTTCCATGAAGAAGGAATTGAGTGCTTTCTATCAGGTGAAAGTAGTGGGAACTTTGGGAGGGAAGTCACATCACATCACATTTTAATTTATATCCCACCTCTCTCCGAAGACTCGAGGCGGCGTACAACATTATAAATATACATTGCTATGGTTCACTCCCACGCAGGGGACCCAGCAGACAATATCATCATCATACATATCGTACATATCAACAAAACCCCCAACTAATACCTCCTCTGACCATGCCTACACAACAGGTCAATGGTCCCCTCACCCCCACTACCATACCCTGCTGCCACCAGGGTATACTGCTGGCTCCACCCCTCTCTCACCGGGGGGAGACAGCCATTTCCACTTCCTCTTCAATACAATACCCACCCCTCCACAATATACCCCTACAGAAAGCCCACAACGGCCCGAGCAAACCCCTGAACAATATTAAATATTCAACATTAATAATTGTACAATTCCCCATACCCCAACCACTCCCTCCCACCTAATCACATCAACAGGCCCCTCGGCCCCCAACTGGCCCCGAAGGGCCTCAAAGGGCCGCACCCTTTGGCTGTGGCCCTTCGGCTCGCGGCCGCCAGCCCCGCGAATGCCGGCATGTTGTTTTTGAAGCCAGTTGCGGCGTGTCCAAAATAGAGGGAGGAGAGTAAGTGGCCACAGCCACTTACCAGTCTTGTTTCTCCCCCAAGTGTCTTCCTTAAACCTGCCCCCCCCCCCGGAGTCCACTCTGCGGCCGCCGTCGCCGCCACCGCCTCCACAAATGGCAGGTAGTTGAAAACTGACCAGGGCTTCTGCCGTCTTTATCCTGGAAGGTGGGAAGGGTCCATGGTGCCGCCACCATCAAGTCTCTCCTAGCTGGTATCCCCGCACTCCCACAACCCTCGGACTTCACAGCATTCACCCTCGGCTCTCATGCAGAGCGGGCCGCCTCTGCCTCCTTGGCTCCACTAATGGCTCCACCAATGGCTGCTTCACCCTTTGGCTGACCATGTAATTTTGGAATTCATGATCTTAAGGAAACGGTGAGCATAATCAAACATGTAACTTGGACTTTAGGAAAGCTGATTTTAATAAACTCAGAGAAATGCTAGATAGTAGGGAAGGGACTCTCAGTATTGCTGAGAACCAAGAGTGGCTGATAATGGCACATTTGGTTCTAATCCGATACCAATAATTCTTGGTATTGACAATATCGGTTCTTTTGCATTGCTTTTTTTCTCTGATTTTTAACATTGCAGTTTTCCCCAATGAAGTCAGTGGCGAAAACCGCAATGTTAAACATCCAAGACCGATAGATACAATAGAACCAATAAAGGGAGAACTGACAACCAATAAAATTAAGATCCAAGATTTTGCCAAAAGTCCCATCCCTACTAGTAGATAGGGATAATGGCTAGATAATCTAAAAGAGAAATGAGTCCTAGATGGGTGGGAGTTTCTGAAAAATTAGATACTGAAGGCACACTCACAAACAATTCCAATGAGAGAGAACAATGGGAGACATCTAGAGAAACCAATGTAGCTGCACAAGGAGTTTATTGATGAGCTGAGAATTAAAAAGGACATGTATAAGAAATGGAAGGAGGGACAAGTCACCAAGGACATGTACAGATGAGTAGCCCAAACGTCTAGGGACAGTGTTAGGAAGGCTAAATGAGCTGAGACTAGCAAGGGATGCGAAGAACAAAAAAAGGGGTTTTTCAGGTATGTTAGAAGGATGAATAAGTAAACTGTTTGGTGAAGATGATGAAATGTTAACAGGTGATAGAAGGCAGAACTGCTCTACACCTATTTTGCCTTTGTCTTCTCCCATAAGGGAAACTGTGTCTAACCTGACAAAAGTAGCATGAATGATGAGGGGCTCAGGACAGATAAAAAGACAGTCAGAGAATACCTAGCTACTTTAAATGAGTTAAAGTCTTTGGGTCCACGTGAATTACGTTCTAGGGTACTGAAGGAACTTGCTGATGTACTCTCAGAACCTCTTTCTATCATCTTTGAAGCTCTTGGAGAATGGGTGAGGTCCTGGAAAGACTGGGATGGACAAATGTTGTCCCTATTTTCAAAAAGGGGGGAAAGGAGGATCAGGAAACTATAGACTGGTCAGCCTGACATGGAAAACTTGAAAGATACTAGAATGGATTACAAAGCAGTCGTTCAGTAAGCATCTAGAAAACAATGCAGAGATTACTAGAAGCCAGTATGGATTTATCAAGAATAAGTCATGCAAGACTAATCTTATCTCCTTTTTTTGATCATGGAAACGCTGTAGACATATATCTTGATTTCAGCAAAGCTTTTGACAAAGACCCCCTGATATCCTTGTTGACAAGCTGGTAAAATGTGGGCTAATGGTAACGTTAGGTGGATTTACAGCTGGTTAAAGGAAGTGTTCATCAATGGCACCTCATCAGTATGGGAGGAGGTATCGAGTGGGGTTCTGCAGGGCCCTGTCCTGTTAAACATCTTTACTAATGACATGGATGAAGGAGTAGAAGGAATACTTATTAGATTTGCAGATGACACAAAAATGGGAGGGATAGCTAACATTTTAAAGACAAAAATAATATTTAAAATGATCTTGATAGGTTGGGAAAGTGGGTCGAAACTAACAAAGTGACATTCAACAGAGATAAACATAATCTGCATTTAGGTAAGAAAAATCAAATGCACAAGTTTAGGATGGGTGATACCTGGATTGGCAGCAGTACATGTGAAAAGGATCTAGGGATTGTAGTTGATCACAAACGGAACATGAGTCAGCAGTTTGATGCAGCTGCAAAAAAGACAAATGCAATTTTAGGCTGCATTAACAGAAGCATCGTTTCGAAGTCATGAGAGGTAATAGTTCCACTCTATTCTGCCTCACCTAGAGTACTGTGTCCAGTTCCGGGTGCCACACTTTTAAGAAAGACATCAGTAAATTGGAATGGGTTCAGAGAAGGGTAACAAAGATGGTCAGGGGTCTGGAAACCAAGTTCTATGAGGAAAGGTTGAAGGAACTGGGTATGTTTAGCCTAGAGAAGGGAAGGCTAACAAGACAGAAATCTTCAAATACCCGAAGAGCTGTCACACAGAAGATGTAAAAGACTTGTTCTCTGTTGCCCCTGAGGGCAGGACAAGAAATAATGGGCTCAAATTCCAAGAAGGCAGATTTTGGTTGAACATTAGGAAGAACTTCCTAACGGTAAGAGCTGTTCAACAATGGAACAAATTACCTAGGGAGGTGGTGGGCTCTCCTTCATTGGAGGTTTTCAAATAATGGCTGGACAGCCATCTGTCAGGGAAACTGTAGCTGCAGATTCCCTGCATTGAGCAGGGGGTGGACTAGATGACCTCTGAGTTATCCTCCAACTGTAATTCTCTGAAATACCAATTTTTGCTCTTTTCTGATACCTTTGTGCATGGGCCACAGACTTTAATCTCCATTCAGCCTCTTATACAAGCCATCACTTTTTATTTCAGCCAAGGCTGCTATTTCATTTTACAGGTAGGGTGACCCAGGGTTGCAAAGTCCTACAATTCAATTGATATGATAGACCCAAAGCTTAGCTTCCCAGAGTACTGCTAACTCGGCCAGGAGCACCCTTTTACACGTACCGCCAGCTAACTTTGTCTGCACAAGGGCCCACAGAGAGGCGTTCTTGGTTGCTGCCCCCGTACTTTGGAACTACCTTCCAAATGTAGAGATTGCCA
>QEPC01001547.1:1498149-1499958 GCA_003113815.1 Sphenodon punctatus
ACATTTGTTAACACTGGGAACTCCTTGCTGCTGTGTGAAGCACTCCCACTGAGGGATAGAGAGCCCTTTTACTAGGGTCCCGTCCACTCTCTCTTTCCCACCAGGTCCAAATTAACCATAGCAGGTTACAAAAATAGATTACATTGCCATCGCCTACCTTTATCCTGAACCCTCGCATCCTCAATTTTCATGGCATCCTTTTCATTCTCTCTGCTGGCACTCCTTTGTTGTGAGAAGTAGGATGGAAAGGGTTTGGTTTTGGTGCACAGAAGAGTAAGGGGAAGAGATGGGTTCAGTGGGGGTCAGGGGAAAGGGGTCTCCTTGCTGTCTGCAGCCATCTCTGCTGCCATGCTCCTACCTATTTTCCTCTCTGTTCACAAGGAGAGCAGTTGCAGGCCTATATAGAAACCAAACACTCCCCATCCAAACCAGCATCCCCACTACCGACACTGTATCCCCAGCAGCCAAATGCCTGTCCAAACAAACAGACCTTTTAAAAGAAGTTTTGCCAGTTTCAGGGCTGCATTGCCACCAAACCAGGCCCATCCAGTCCAGCATCCCTAGTAGCTACACCCTATCCCCAACAGCCAAAACTCCTGTTCGAGCAAACAGGTCTTTTTTAAAAAGTTTGGCCAGTTTCAGGACTACATTGCCACCAAACCAGGCCCATCGAGACCAGCATCCCCAGTACCTACACCGTATCTCCAGCAGCCAAATGCCTGTCCAAGCACACAGGCCTTTTAAAAAGTTTGGCCAGCTACAGGCCTCTGTTGCCACCAAACCAGCCGCATCAAAATTTAAACAATGCATTTCTGTTTCTGAACAAAAAACTCAGGCAAGATGCTCAAGATAACACAGTCACAAGCAGAGAGGCCAAAAACTACTTTCCAGCAGGAAGCAGCAGTGAAACAGTGAAGGGACCATTAAAAAAAAAAAGAGTAGTCACGACCAGTAGACCCACAAATTTACAAAATGGCCTCTCTACTCATGCTTGGGAGGGGAGAAGGAAAGCAGCAATGCATCATGCAAACACAGAGCAAGCAAAGCAGACCATCTTAAGGCAACAATGTTATGTGCAGTCCGTAGCACACCATAAAAGCAGCAGCGGGGATTTCCACTCGTCCCCCAAACATGCTACACAGCTCTGTTGCAATGTAAAAGGTAGTTTCTGCTGCAACTAAACACAGATCATTCATGCAAGGACTAGCCATTAGTGAAAAAGCCTGCCACAACATCCCACCAAACTGCAAAGGGCGGGGCCATTTTAAAATGCAAGGAACATTTCAGCAAAGATTAGAAACCCTTCCATCCCCCACCTGTAAAACAGAAAGCAGCAGACAGTTTACATCAAAAACAGCCAAGAAAGAAACCAATTTTAACCAAAATTAGCCATGGCTAGTTTGGGCACCAGAAAATGGCCACGACCTTTGCACATGCTTGAGGGGTTTGGGAGAGGAGTGGGGGAAACCAGCAGTGCACATGCAAACATGAACATAGAACAAGCAAAAGCAAACCAGATCTTAAACCAACTGAACCATATTATGTGAAGTCTTAGCATACCACAAAAGCAGCAGCAAGGAATTCCACTTGTCCCCCAAAACATGCTTCACTGTTACCGCTCTGTTGAAGCCCCATTTTCCAGTGGTGGGACCCCGGGCCCATTACCGGTTACCGGATTTACCGGTTACCGGTTCCCCGAAAACCGGATTCCCGGTTTAAATCCGGTATACCGGTACCGGATTTATTTCATTGGTTTCAATGGGGCGCTGTGTCCCCATTGAAACCAATGAAATAAATTAAATTCCCTCC
>QEPC01001547.1:1501003-1517869 GCA_003113815.1 Sphenodon punctatus
CCCAAGCAGCCCCCAGAAGCCCCATACCCCCCAAGCAACCCCCAGAAGCCCCATTCTCCTACCCCCAAGCAGTCCCCCAGGCCCCTTTTCACCATTGTTTCCCAGCAAAATAACTAAAAATAACTAAGGGTAATTTTAGATGTGATGGGCTCAGAGACCCGCCACACTCAGTCATGGACCGGGATCCGTTTTGGAGTCAGGAATCAGGCCAACTTTCCTTTAGATGTGCTGGCCTGATTCTGGAGGGGGATCAGGGAGGGGGCGGGGCTGCATGGCGTGACATGTGGCCATACAGCCCTGCCCCCCCCCCGCTCCTCCGGCCGCCCACCTTCCGGGAGACGGGCGGGTGTAGCAGCCAATCCGGCCGCTGCGCCTGATCCTGGACCGTGGGCAGGACTACGATCCGGCCGGGCAGCAGGTAACAGACGTTACCTCCGGCCCGGATCGTGGCCAATCTGACCATGCTTGGGGCCCGATCCCACCATGCTTTCGGACCTCTGGGCAGCCAGAGGTCCGAAAGCGTGGTCAATGTGATTCCTGCCAGGTATTCACTGGGGTGAACATCTGGCGGAAATCCCTTTAGACGTTACAGTACGAACAGGGGATTCACTGTGGGTGACCGTGGTATCGTAACGTCTGAAATTACCCAAAAAATAACTAACTCACCAATGGGGATGTGTCTGATATAGATTCAGCAGCAGTGTGGGGAACAAAGTCACAAGCAAGCCAGAACAGCTAGCACTCTCTTTCCACCAAAATGGCGCAGATCACCAGCATGCCAAAAGAGGAGAGCTCTCTTTTAACCCCACCCTAGGGGGTGGGGTACAGGTTAGTAGACTGAGCCCTCAACAGCAGCAGCTTTGCACAGGAACACACTGCCTGGACATTTGAGTCTCCAGTCCAGACATCATCTTCCACAACAGCCCATAGGGCTCTGTGGAACACTGCCCCCACTGGTGGGAAAAGCAAAGTGCTTTTCCCCATTTAGGCAGCATGGGCTCTAAGCCCAGCTGCCCCAATCGCTTTTGTAAAGTTTTGTCCCTTAAGGGACTCCTTAGAGCAGGCTCAGCAGGAAGCACTGGCCCCCACCCCCTCAGCTCCTGCCTACACGTGTGTCCATGGAGGCACAACAACAACACTGAGCACGCAGCTGGTTGCTGTACTGGAGGACTCTGAGAAAGTCTGGAGGGGGTTGCTGGCGCCCACTCCCCACCGCTCCGCCCCCCGTGCCTTTAGGACTCAGTGAGGATTCTTTTTTCTTTTTGGTTTTTTTTCCTTTCTTTTTAAAAGCATGAAGAGTGTGGAGGGGGATCAGACCAGGAGGGGCAATGCCCCTGGTGCCCTGCAATGCACACCACCCCTGGCAGCAAGGGAAAAAGGGTAAATATGTTTTGAGGAGCAAAGGAGCTGTGAGTACTATACTGGGATCTGTACTGAGACTGGTGTTGCTTAATGTATCTATTAATGATCTGGAAAGGGATGTGAGGTGATAAAATATGCAGATGACGTGAAGTTAATCAAGGTGGTTAAAACATGAGTGGACTGTGAAGAATTGCAGGGGGATCTTGTGAGACCGGGCATCTGAATGGGAGATGAAAGTTAATGTGGACAAGTGCAAAGTGATGCACATAGGGAAAAACAATCCAGACTTTATGTGTACAATGCTGGGTTCTAAATTAGGAGTAACTACTCAGGAAAAGTACCTTGGGGTCATTGTGGACAATGCCTCTCTGCGAAACCGCCTCACTCTCCGTTTCCTGGATCGACCCCTGCGGTCCACTAGGAGCGCCCTTCTTGATGTCCACTGGGTGGTGCGGGGGGCTACAATGGAGAGGGCATTCTCAGTGGTGTCACCTAGGCTGTGGAACTCCCTTCCAGTGGAGGCCTGCCTTGCCTCATTTCGACGACAGTACAAGACCTGGCTATTCCGTCAGGTCTTTGGTGACGGTGGGAGGGGAGGATGGGGTTTTAATTTTCTTATTCTTTATGCCTCCCTTTTATGTATTTTATGTATATTTTAAAATATTTTAACTTTTGTAAGCCGCCGCGAGTTGCCTAGGCAGGCGAGGTGGGGTATAATAATGAAAATAATAAATAAATACATAAATAAATAAATAAATAAATTACTTTGAAATCCTCCGCTCAGTGTGTAGCGGCCATCCAAAAAGCAACAGCATGTTAGGAATTATTTGGAAAGGGATAGACAATAAAACTGAAAATATCATAATACCACCATATAAATATATGGTGCAACTGCATCTTGAATATTGTGTGCAGTTCTAGTCACCCCATCTCGAAAAAGATAGAGTAGAAAGAGAAAAGGTACAGAGAAGGGCAACAAAAATGATAAAAGGAACAGCTTCCCTATGAAAAGAGAGTGGATAAGTTGGGGCTCTTCAGCTTGGGGAAGAGACTACTGAGAGGGGATATGATAGAAATTTATAAAATTATGAGTGATATGGAACATGTTAATAGGGAATGGTTATTTACCCTCTTAAATAGTATAGAACTTGGGGACACTCCTATGGGTAGCAGATTTAAAACAGATTGTAAAAAGTATTTTTTCACTCAAAACACAATTAACTTGTGGAATTTATTGCCAGAAGATGTGGTTAAGGCCAGTAGTATAGCTGGGTTTAAGAAAGGGTTGGAAAAGTTTCTGAAGGATAGGTCCATT
This sequence comes from Sphenodon punctatus, assembly GCA_003113815.1. NCBI lineage: Eukaryota > Metazoa > Chordata > Lepidosauria > Sphenodontia > Sphenodontidae > Sphenodon > Sphenodon punctatus. The sequence continues at coordinate 1,503,681 of QEPC01001547.1, forward strand.
AGTAGCTATTAGCCATGTAGGTTTGGGGAATGTAACCTCTTACTTTCAGGAACTGGTAGTGAAAATCAGGAAATGGATTGCTCCTTTGTGACCTGTTGGGTACTCCTTCCAAACGATCATCATTGACCACTGTCAGAGACATATTTGGGCTCGATGGACCATTGACCTGATCCAGTGTGGCACTTCTTATGTTTATGCTCTTATGTGAGCAGGCAAAGGTGGTAGCGGAGGAGGAGTGAAACTTTCAGATGGGAAACAAGTGTGGAGAGATGGGGGAAGCAAGACCATGACCATGTTTTGAAGAGCAAGGGAATCATAAGCAGGCTAGATGGTTGCAGAGGAGGAGTGAAGCTCTCAGGTTGGGAAGTGGTGGGAAACAAGTGTAGAGAGATGGGGGAAGCAAGACCATGAAGAACCTTGAAGGTAAAAACAAAAATCTTGTGTTGGCCAATGGAGGATGGAGTAGAGGGATAAAATATGGTCATAGCTGTGGGAGACGTTGATGAACTTGGCAGTGGAGTATTGAATGGAAGTGAGAGGGGTGAGTTCAGAGTGGGGGAGACCAATAAGAAAGTAGTCAGTAGCAGATAAGGGTTTTGGGAGTGGAAGCAGTAAGGAAGGTCTGGTTTTTGTTTTTTGCAATATTATGCAGAACAACAGGACTTGGCAACAGACTGGATCTGAGGTGCAAAGGAGAGGTGGTGTCAAAGATGAATCCCAGTATATGTTCCTGAGGGACAGGCTGGATGATGACACCGTCAATGGAAATTGAGAGGTAGGAGGGAGGGGAACGTTTGGGGGGGAAGATTTGTTCAATTTTGGTGGTATTAAGCTTGAGTTGGCAGTGAGATATTCAAATAGAAATGTCAGAGAGACAGTCTGACATGAGACTGGATGGAACAGTAGAGCTGAGTGTCATCAATTTACAGGTAATTCTGGAAACCATGAAATTCAGTGAATTTGCTCAATGGTAGAATGTAAAGAGAGAAGAGGGCAAAGGACAAAGCCTTAAGGAACTCCAGCTCAAAGGAAAAATTGGCACAGAGGAGGTACCAGCAAGTGAGACCTTGGAAGAGCAGTGTCACGGGTTGGAGGTCCACACCCCCACTTTACCATGTTTGAGTCACTCACTTTCCCTCCCTTACAGCCCACTTGAATCAGTTTTTCTCTCTAGCTGATTCAATTCTGCAGCAGGGACAACCCCTTTGTCACTCAAGGGCCCGATCCTTCCCGGTTACAGACTCTTTATTCTCTGGGTTCGCAAGAGCTTGAGTTCTCTTGTTGCTCACTTGTGTTCCAATGTTAGACACAGACACTTCTTCATAAAGATAAGAAGTAAGTTTATTGATTACATAAGCAAGATAGTTGATACAGAGTGGTAACTAGAAATCAAAGGTAAATATAACGCATTCCTAATCTATACTGGTTGAGTTCCTAGATAAGAATCTTACCCTACAAAAGTCCATTTAGGTTCTTCTCAGTCCTTGATGTAAGTGACTGGGTCTTCAGTCTTAGAGTTCCTGGAAAGCAAAGTCTTTCCTCTCAGTCCATACTTCCAGCAGTCGTCTTGCTGGCAGGATCCAGGATGCAAATGAGATTGCTCAAGATGGCTCTGTCTCTCCTTTAAATACCTTTCATAGTCTCTTTGTTTGAGCTTTCCCGCTCATGAGCTTGTGTGTTTCCTTGTGTAGGCAACCCAGGTAAACAGGAAGCTTAATTTGCAAGTAAATGGGTTTCTGTCTGGGGTGAATCCACAAACTTTATCTCTTTCCATTTCCTGGAGTTTCGTCAGTGTTACAGTACATGATTCGAGTTTTACAGTTCTCAACTGTAGCATTACGTACATGTTGAACCTTTTGCTCTACATATTTACTGGGCTTGTAGCCTACGTATAGGCCAGTATCACACGTGTGTGACCCTATGTTCCTTCGTGACAAGCAGTTTGAGAGGTAGGAAGAGAACCAATCAGGAACTGAGCCTGGAAAGTGAGGAGGCAAAGGAGAAGGAGGAGGCCATGGTCAGCCATGTCAAAGGCAGAAGAAAGATCAAGCAGAACAAGAATGAAATAGAGGTCTTCGGATTTAGCTCAGAGAAATTCAACTGAGGGGCAGTCTCAGTTGGGTGGAGAGGGCAGAAGCCAGATTGGAAGGGGTCAAGGAAGGAATTGGAAGAGAGGAAGTTGAGACAGTGTGTGTAAACAGCTTGCTCCAGGAGTTTGAGAGCAAAGGGGAGGAGCAAAATAGGGCAATATTTAGAGAGGTTAAGAGTGGTCTTTTTAAAGATGGTGGAGATAGTGGTGTGTTTGAAAGCAAATGGAAAGGACCCAGAAGAGAGGGAGAGATTTATGATGTACTGCAGAGAAAGTGGAATGGTGGGAGTGACTATAGTTAGGAGATGAGAATGATCAGGTGGAGGGGCTGAATGAAGACAGGAGGGAGGTAATCTCATCAAGAGATGCTAGAGAGGATGATAGAGGAGAGGCAGGAGAATAGCAGCAAGATCACATGCTGTTATTTCCACATAACAGGTCTCCTGCCTCATCCAATGAACATGTTGGTTTGAAAGGGGCAGACTGAAGGGAGATCTTTACAACAAGCATTTAATAACATTATTCGAAACAGAGGGTTTTGTTTTTTAAAATTGTAATAGGTTGATCTATGTTCCTGTATGCAAACCTGTCAGTTAAAGAACCACACTATGTGGAATGCCAACTGTTACCATTGGAGGCTTATATGCAGGAAGGCTAGCAAATACAGTCTGACTCTGCACTGTGATTAAGCCAATGAGTTCCACTGGCAATGGTGTGATAAACTAGAAGATTGAGGACCTGTAAGAATCGTTACATCATAAATAAGTAAATATAAAATCTCTTATCAACTTTCTGTTTGAGAAACTCTCAAAGAAATTTCTCAAGTAGGTTCCATGGAATCTGTTGCTTGATTAACTTTGAAAAGAAAAAGATGCAAGATTATTGGTACATAACTTGTTACTTATTTGCTCATTATCTCCATGATGCCAGTAGTCTTTTTGTTATGCAAATATCTATTGTTTTTATTTGTATCTGCGCTGCTGATTCCATTTGCTACTTGATAGTTCTACTCTTGAAGCTCTTCTGACAAAGGCATGTTTGTTTTTCTACTAAGGGTGGGTGTTTATCCCCCTAGGCTTACCAACTGTCTTGGAAATTCCAAGTGGTCAGTTCTGAGTACAATGCTCCTACAAACATTGTTCTCTTACTGTGGTCTACTTTGACTCTTTGAAAAACAGGCTATATTTGTACAGCAAACACCCAGGAATGAGACTATTAAAAAGAAACACCAAAGATTAAATTTAAAAACACTTAGGGTAAAAACAAACATGACGGCCAACCGGCTGCCGCCTGACCCGACCCAGATCAGGCAGCTGTGGCGGAAGTCTGTCCTGGGTTGGGGTGCAAAATAAACATGTGCCCTTCCAGGCCACTAGTCACACAGCCCAGAGGTGGGGAGAATGGAGAACATGTGGCTGGCTGGCCCTGCCCCCATGCTGCACCCAGAGCCCTGCCCCTGTCATGACGGGCAGCCATGACAATCAATGATGCCCAGTCATGGCAGCTGTGGCCCAGGCCAGCAGACTGGCCCAGAAACAAATGTACAGCCCCAATGTGGCCCTCTTTGGTCTGATCAGGTGGTGGCTACCCCAGGCTGTGATCCCAGAGGTTTTTGGGATATTAACCTGAGCTAGCCTCCGACATACACTGGAGCAGTCCAGGACGAATAACTGCTCCAGGGCAAACATCTGGCAAGCCCTCAACAGATGTGCCGGTGGCTCATGGGCCAAAGCATGAAAACGTGGGCCACAGCGGACCACTATCTCATCTGTTTTTTACCCTTAGTAATGTTGGGCCTGATCCTGAGAGGTGTTAATTCTAATTAATTCCTATGGGAATCGACAGAGCTTCGTACCTTGGCAGTAGTTTCTAGTTAGTATGTGTTAGTATGTCAGTAGTTCTAGTTATGACACTTTTAAAAAATAGCCTGTGTATCCTGTTGAGTCGGGGATCATCCCTGACTGTGAGGTTTTGCAATATCCAGAGGAGGGGAATGAACTCCAGTCAAGGAATGGCAATCCTGACATCACCCCCTTCTGTGTGCACACAGCTAGATTTGGTGTTTAATATTCAATTATAATGATTTATTAAATTCTATTTCCTAGTAAGGGGCATGATATTTTACTTATCTCTTAATTCCATAACTGGTGAAGATCAAAGAATGGTTTAATCTTCCTGAGTTAATAAAGTGTTTCTGGGTTAATTTGATTGGCTATGTGTGTTAGTTTCAGAGTAGTCTTTTTATTTTTTGGTTGTACAGTTGTTATATTTTCTCTGAGAGACTAGCTTACATTTTTAGTTTCCTAAGGAAATGTTCTCAAATATGTGAGACCACCAATTTTATTGCCCTTTGATATAGTTTTATCTGTTCTGTTGGTCATGCATCTCAACAGCTCACCTCCTGCCTACAATCATGACAGAAAATAATCGGTTCCATTTTGGAGGAAAGAAACAGCAAAAGATGGTTGTGCTTGCCATCACAACGACTTGGCATGTGAGGCAGTTTATCAAAACAAGGCAGCTACAGACCAGTCAGCATAGAAATTAAATAGAGCATATTTATATTTTCCAGTTAGGGGTTGAAAATGAAGGTAATAATAACCCATCATCATAAAAGTTACCTTTTAAAGATCTATGCCCAGCACAGCATTAGTTTTGCTAGCTATTTCCTGCGTCAGATTCTTATTCCAGATAACTTGAGCCTTTTGGAGTTCTCATTTCTCTCTGCCTTCCTGTGCTTAACCTTGCACTGTACCGATTTAGCTAATCTGACTCTCCTAATAAATCACCCAGCTCTGCACCCCAATCGGCTTGCCTACCACAGAATACTATCTTTGGCTCTGAATCTCTATAAAAGAAATAATCACATTCCAAATGCAATAAGTACACATGCTCCAGAAACAGAGAGGTGTCTCTTCCCCTGTGTAAAATCCAAGCAGAAGCATGCTAAAGATTTCTCTTTCACCCCACCCTGCTCAAGGGGATTACGGGTTAATTGTAACTTTATTCCAAGCATGCTAGTCTCCGGTCCCAAATCAAAGCAGTTCTGTTGTTTGCTAGCATCAAGTTAGTGAATTCTGCCTCTTCCCACACTTCAAAGCCAAGGGTTATAAGTAGTTTGTTAGTCCTGTGCAGCAATGGGTGGGTGGGTATGGACTTTTTAGGTTGTTTTAATTGTCATTTTATCACTGTGTATTTTAATGTTTTCAATGTTTTTAAAATGTTCTTAGATGCCCCGAGATGCCTGAGGCCAGGGCCGGCCCCAGGATTTGTGAGGCCATGTGCGAAGTCTTGGTGCGGGGCCTAATTTGCATAATTAGGCACCACCTAATTATGCAAATGTATAAATTTACATAAAACTTACTCCCTCTGGACAGGAAGGATTCCCATTCTCCACCTCTCCGAGCAACCATGGAGAAGCATGGCCTCCTAACGCTTCCCCGCTCTCCCCAGCGGAGTGTCTACCACCACTCCCCAGGAGTGGTTCCACTGCAGGGGCAGCCAAGCGGGCAGTGAGGCAGGCACAGAGAGACTGACTGCATCCACTGCCTTACTGGGGGAGGGGCCAGGGGGTGAGCATAGCCAGTCTGGCCTCCAGGGCCTGTTGCTTCTTGCTGCTGGTGCCGCCTGTGCCTTGTGCACACATGCAGTGCAACCAGCCCAGAGGTGCTGCTATCACGCGCACAAGACACCCAAAATGCAGCTAGCTTATTAAGCGCATTATGCCATGAAAAGAGACATATAACCAGTTCAGTTGTGCCCCCATAATCAATTCACGCTGCCCCCCACCCATAACCATTTAATTTGTGCCCACGGCCAGCGTGACTTGATTATATGGGGGGTGCAAATTAACTGGTTATGGGGTGCGGGTTTAAAGACAGTATTCCTGTTAGCAATAACTTCATTAAGAAGAGTTAGTGAAATAGCAGTCATAATAATCTCAGAACCATATTTGCAGATTTATTTTCCAAGACAGAATAGATATTGCTTTACATCCTAAATTCCTACCTAAGATAGTATAAGTAAGACAGTTGTGAGAATGTGGCCCTTTTTACACTGGCCTCTCCCAGCCATGAACATGCAGATTTCTGTGTGTTCATGGGTGGGGGAACCCCGTGTGAATGACATGGTGCACGCACCCATGGTGTGTGGGGAGATGTGCGTGCTCGCCTAACACACATCCCCACTCACCCACCCACTCATCCCCACGCATGGAGCAACCGGGGGAAATGGTGGTTACTATGTGGGTGTGGATGAGTGGTGGGTGAGTGGGGATGCGTGTGCAGCCGTGTGCATGACCCACCCATGCACTGGCGCACCCACGGACTCCCCACTCGGCGGAGCCATGTAAAAATATCATGTGAGGAGCCACTCGAAGAAGAACAGAAGGTTGCTACCTTGTAAACCAGGTTCTTTGAGATGACTCCGAACATTCTCACAAATACCCACCCTTCCAGCCCCGCATGGAATTCTTTTCTTATATTTCTAGAAAGGGTTGAAAGGAACTGTTATTCAGAGGAAGAGGGTTCTTTTTATACTAGAGGAGCTCAAGACCATCATGTGGTCTATTATTTGAATAGGGTGAGCGTGCACAACCCAGTTGTGAGAATGTTGGGAGCCATCTCGAAGAACCTTCTTTACAAGGCAGCAATCTTCTGATCAGCACGTGGGGAGGAGCTCTTTGTAAACAAACAGCCGCTGCTGCGCTACTAGGAAGCAGAGGCAGGGGAGGGATGGGGTCTGGAGCCAGGGAGGGGAGGAAGAATCACTTACTGGGGGAGAAACTGGCTGCAGCCTGTTGCCCGGCCAGGCAAGTGCAGGGCCCCAACTGGCTGCGGGGCCATGTGCGGCCGCACACGTGGCACATGCCTGGGGCCAGCCCTGCCTGAGGTAGGAGGGGGCAGCATATACATTTTAATATAAATAAAATAAATATAAAAGCACTGACATCTCACCAATTAAGTCAGCTTCTCTGAGCACAATTTCCCAACAGCTGGACAAAGCAATGCCAGGATCCCTGCAAGACATTATATTTTTGTCCCCGGGGACAAACTAGGTCAAACCTACATCAGGATCCACTCCATCTAAAGGGAGATTCTGCTACCTCACAAAAGTCTTTCTCATCTAAATCAGGGAGGGTGTTGGTTCTCCACTACTGGAGGTTGTGTTTTTTTTTTTAAAAAAAGGCTGGACAACCATCTCACCCCACTAGCTTCCAAACATTTCGGTCCTACAAGGACCCACTCTGTTTTCCACTACAGGAGCCAAAACCTCTGTCAGTCAGCTCCACACAATCTCTGAGAACCAGCTTGTTTTTGTGATCATGCGGAAACATGTTCTCTGCTAGGTATTTTTTACAAGATTCTAGAACAGCACTTTCCTCCCCTTTTCTAAGGCAAGTAGGCAGGTTACCATTAACCTTTTTCTCTACTCCTTTCTCCTCTACATGTGAGATCTGTACTCCTGCTATGGTTTCCACACTTCCAACACAAGTTTCAGAGATTGGGTTCTTTTAGACAAGCACCTCCCCACGCACTAACCTACTATACATTTGCAGGGCTGCAGTGGTGCTGTGTGGGTGCCCCGCAATATGTATAGTGGGTGGATAGTGTGTGGGAGGTGCTTGTCTAAGGCCCTTTTTAAATGGGCGGGGAGGCGGGCTAAGTCCGTGAGCAGCGGGTGGAGCGCCGGTGGTGCATGGATGCCGGCATACACTGATGCATACCTATCCCCCATGCATCCCCACGCACAGAACAACCAGCGTTATTACTAATTGCTCCATGGGGGAGGGGAGTAGATGGGGTTGCATGAGTCGCAGGAGCATGCACCCACACACTCGTGCCTTTACACGAGACGCTCCCCCGTGTGGACGATGGGTGTCCATGCGTGGGAGTGTCTTGTATAAAAAGGGCCTATAAGCATCCATTGTTTTTTCCTTCTGTACCAGTCCTTCGCTGAGGATGGAGCCTTGCCCCCCAATTCAAACCTGTCAGGACCCGACCAGCTCTGTTGATTTCTAACAATAAGCATGTAATACTACCAAAATACTAACTTCGTATTGCAACTGCCTTATGCATACATCTTCAGAGGGTTGGTAGAAAAGGAAATAAATTATTTTCTCCACTGAATGGCACATTTAATATTTCAGCAAGTTTCCTCATGATTTGGCTGTGCATTTTTCTGCTCAGATTGAAATTGCATCATATTTCTTTCTCAATATGCTTCTGTTTCTTTTAATAGATGAATTCAGCTCTTGGGATCTTTTGATTTGCTTATCTTCTAGTAAGACTGATGATAGAAGCTGCTTTAACATAGAGGACTTGCATCGGATAGAGTTATTTCAAAAGGTACAGTTTCAACATATCACCTTTGTATGGAATATCCCACACATATTTATCTTTTTTTAAAAAAGTTTTGATTTGCTTGTCTAAAAATCTTAAGTAATTTTTGCATTCTTATTGGTATCCTACAGGGAGACCAAGAGCAATTTCTTAATGCTTTCTACATTTATATAGCTTAATGTTTTCTTCTTTTTTCCCCCTAGAAATTGTAATTTGTTAAAACTAGATGTCATGTTTTGTTCTTCCCCCAATTAAATTTCTGGATTCTGTGCCTCCTACAGTCAGAACTTGATGCTCCACATCATGCATCACAGGGAAATGTAGAATGCAAAGCAAATTTAAACAAATGTCTCATTGAGAGAAGAAAGTTTAGGAATGAGGAAAAACAAGTAGAACAGACACTCAGCATTTTAGAATGATTGTGTACCAATTCAGGCAGCGCAAGTGGGAAGTACATCACTTATGCCAGTGTGCAGAGTTGGTTTAAGATATGTTTTAAATTATTATTTTACTCTTTTCATTTTACAAAAATTGAACAAATGTATCTCTAAGCAATGGCCTTGATATGACAACTGACAGTATGCAAGTGGATCTCTGTGCCTACAGGGAGCCAAAATGCCATCAGTGGAATACTGGCTTAAGTGTGAAGGTTAGATAGGGGATTACTCTCATAATTTCATATTTTTTTCTCACAATTAATAGGTGCAATTGGAGGAAAAATTGCACCCTTAAGTCTGAGAGAACAAAACAAAACAAGGGGCTTCTGAAGAGATATATGCTTCCACACAGCCAGTTATTGATGAATACCACTGAGCTGTCTGAAGTCTTTTTTTCATTACCTACATGTACAATTTATATTGTTTGGAGGCTGTTTTTGTTGGGCTCTGATCCTGAAGAAGTTATGCACTTTAATATCCGTGCACGCATTATGTCTGTTGAACTCAGTGGGTAAGTGGGATAGACCAGGATAAAAAAATTAAATAAACAAATAAGTGTTTGCAGGCCTGAGCCCTAAGTTTGCTAGTTTATTGAAAAGGATTATGTCTTCCTTTTTGCCTGTGTAGCAGAGGCCAAGATGATAGAATCGGATAATGGATATGACTCAGGAGTGTTTCATGCTTAAATGTCTATGACAATAGGTAAAGATTTTCAAAATTTTCCATTCTGCTAGACATGCTTTTGATGTATTGAGGTTTCCAAGAGAAGCTCCACTATGTTCAAGTGGAGGGCAACACCTCTTCCTCAGTGCCTGGCATTTTTTCATTGAAAATGTAATAATATTTAACTGAACTGAAGTTGGTGATACCAGCCTTTAATCGGTTTTGCTATAACTAACTGCAAGGAGAAGTCCAACGAGTTGCTAAAAACAGCAGTACTGATCCGTGATTGAGATCACAAATATATCTGAGCATTAATTGGCTGTTCTTTAAGTAAGTGTTTTAGAATGAATACAAAGCAAACAGCATTTTAAAAATATCTACATAGAGCAGTGTCATTCATAACTAATTATCTGTTTTAAAAAATCTGTTTACTGATAATAGAGTCATACAGTAAAATGGGTATGATTATGTTCTTTCATGAGCCAGGAAGCCATGTAACAAGGCTTATTTAGACACTGAAAAATTATCCTTCACAGTATCCTTTTTGTTGTTTGGCTACCAAAACTCAGAACCACTGGCTTACATAACAGAAAATATTAACTGGAAATTTGTGGGTGTTGGGTCACTGAGGACAAATTACACAACCTTCAAAATTGTGGTTTTAGAACAGGGATGGGGAACCTTTTCCCCACAAGAGGCCACTTCTTATTCAGTGAAAGCTTGTGGGCCTGATAAGAGTGCTTTTAAAAAAAAATATTTTTTTTATAAAATTTATATCCTGCCCGTTGCGGTGAACAACAGTATAAAGAACAATAAAACAATTTAAAACTGTTACAAATATACAATTATCGACACACCCCGGAAGAAGACAAGGACACATTTCTTGGGATCGAACAGCCACACTCTTTATTAGTTTTAAGTCCACAAAAAGGGGGAAGAGGAAGCCCTCCCGCTTCCCCCTTTAAACTGGGGTCCTACCTTCCTTAACTGTTCTCCACCCCCGATCCCACAGGAGGTTCCCGTCCCCTCCATCCATGTCTTGGCCATCCGGCCATTCTCCTTTTATTCTTATGTTAACTCTAAGGTAAACCTCCTGTGGCCTAACTCCCCAAACTTGTAACTTATACCCTGCCCCGATGGCCGGGTTTCCCCGGGCCAGGGCGGGTTGTTCGTACCGATACCCCTTTTGGGGTTAAACAAGGGTGAGGGCACCGTTACCTACTGCTTGGCACATGATCCTCGCAGCGGGTCCGGCCGTTCGCCTCTCATCCTTGGGCTGACCATACCTTGGGCTGCACTGTGCGGCTATGCATGGCCTGCCCATCTCTTAGGGAGATGTTTTCTAACCATTCTATGCTAACTCGTATAACATTTAAACAATTAACTTTAATCCAGCCCCCCGCCAAGAGTGCGACTTTTCAGACCTACCACCTGTAAAATGCTCTATCACGCCCTAAGACCGAATCAGCAGGACACTCTGGAAAAGGCAAAAAAAAACCTGCCCTCTATTTGCCAATTAGACTTGGGGAAAATTCCTTTCCGATCCTAATTGGTGACCAGTATAACTCGGAGTGTTGCAAGAAAAGGGCAGGTGGGTGGGTGTGCATCCTTTCCCGCTCGCCGCCACTGACACACTGAGGCGGCAAGCGGGGAAATCTAAAATGGCGCCCAGGATTCCCAGCTCTCGCGGGAGTCCCGGGCGTTCTCCTTGGTTGCCGAGGCGACCGTTCGGCTGCTCCCCTCCCCGTTCCCTAGCACCACCTCAGTGGCCGCACCAGTCCTCGCCTGCTTCCTCCAGGAAAGGGGGGGGAACTGCCAAACCGCCACCGTGGCCAGTGCGGAGGGGCAGTACAGGGGGGGGAAAGACCCTACCCCTCGCCAAAAGCCTGGCGGAACAGCCAGATCTTACATAAACGTCAAAATGACAGGAGAGTGGGAGCTTGCTCTGGGCAGGGGGCATGCTCAGAGCAGGGGAACTGAGCAGTTGGGCTTAAGGAGCATACTTAGGGGGAGGACATAGCAGGGTGACCTTACCACAGGGCAATATGGGGTGACTGCCATGGGCCCTGTTCTTTGCTCTACTTCCAAGGGCCCTGTTTATGCCAAGGCAGAGTGCACGGACTCCCTCTCAAACATGATCACCTACATGGCCTTGCTTTGTGGTGGCTGGAGGAGAGGGACTCCCACTACATAGTTCTGGTTTCCCAGTCCACAACAAGAGGTTAGAGCCATAAATCCATGCTGACATCACTAAGAGACTTCACACATGAAATATTCAGAAGTATTTTCCTGGCACTGAAACTGGACTCACGAAAGAGAGTGCATGTTGCAGTTATATCACAAGAATCTCTCCTTCACTATTTTCAGGTAAATATACTCCCAGAAATACAGCGCTTGCTTTGCCGAAAAGAAGGATTATGTCAGATAATCAGGACATTTCCAGGTAATCTCCTTTATTTCAGTTTGCATAAATGCTGAAGTTCCACTGAGTTGTTGTTTGGCACTGTGAATCTGTCTAATATAAGACCATGTTGGAATAATGACATTTTGTACTAAATGTAAATTTTCATATTTCTTGTTGTATCCAATAGCATTTAAATATTGGGGTGGAGGGGATGGAAATAGTATATTCCAGCCATTCCTGAAATTAAATTGCATTTATATAATACCCTTTCTTCCAATGTTATAGAATCACTTCAGTATTGAAACAGAGAAATCAGTGCGTTGGGAATATGCACATTTGCCTGTGTGGTGGTGGTGTTTGATATTGGTATTTACATTTCAAAGCCCTTGGTTCAAATGTAATATGTTTATCCAGCTTTACAAAAATGTTGTGGCATGAGGGAGGAGTAGAAGCTGAAGATTGGTTTCCAGCCAGACATAGTTTACTGATAAAAAAAGTCTTTGTACATTATGTTCATCAACCAGAAAAGTTTAAAGGCTATGGGACAGCTGCCAGAGAATCCTAATTTACTATGGGTGAAATTCAGCCCAAAGCACAGGGTCTGCACAAAGTCCTATCCACCACAAAAGCCCTGTGTGCTTCATAAGCTTTTGTTAAACCCATAGACGTCAGACTCTGGCACTTTTTGTACAGATGCCCCCCCCCCCCCCACATGTGCGGGTGGGTGGGTGGTGGTGGTGGGCGTTTGTGTGGCTGCCGCGGTGGGTGGGTGGGTGGGTGGGTGTGCATGCACTCTCCCACGTCCCACCCACCTCCACCCATCGTGCACGCACGGAGCAACGGGCGCCAGTGGCAGATGCTCCGTGGGTGGACGAGGGTGTACATCCGTGTAATACGCCACCCACGCACGGCCCACCCGCTGCAGCCTCCACCAATCCCCCGCGCACCGCCGGCCCATTTGAAAAGGATCTCTGATTTCATTTACATCAGTGACTATCTAGAAAAGCTGGAGCTATTCTGGATGTATACTATGTAACTGAAGTCTGGGCCTGGCCCATTCACTGAGAATGTAACTGCGTCTTAAATGATGCACACGGTATTCTGTGAGCCCTTTGCATTTAGGATGGATATAAACCTTCAGTGAAGGTAGTCTAGATTCATATATTAGACCCGTATCTGTTTTAAGGATTTCAGAAATTGTACTTTAATAATCATTTTATAACTGTCTAGTTTTGAGGGAGAATGACTAATTACAATATTTTTATTATTTTTCTACCACAATCACAAGAGACTCTCACTACACAGAGAGATTTACCCTCCAATTCAATAGCCAGTCATAAATTGTAGTAACAATCACCCTCTTCCCACACACATCTGGTATGCTATACTGTCTAGTGTTTTGCTTTAGCATGTAACAAAGAGCTATTTTTAAAAGCTGTACTGATTCCCTTTTTAATACTTTGCTAGATTAGGGGCCTGTTCCTGAGAGCTGCTGAAGTAACAAAGAAACAAAAAGTCATTTTATTGATGACATTCATACAAAATCAAGGTTTAAAGAGCCCTGTTAAATTTACTATTGTTTCACTACCTTTCTGCCATGATGCAGAATACATCATATTGCGATGTATATTATATGTTTATTTTCAAGATTTTATTTTAAAAAATCATAGACATATTTCATTTAAACATTCCCCTGAACCTCTGGAAACTGCAGTCTTTGTAAGTATACATTAACACTGGGTGTGTGCTTGAGAACCATAAATTCCAAGATGATAAAGTACAGCAACAATGGGAAGGGTAAAAAGACCAGGGTGAATCCCCCAGTGTTGGTTTTTTTAAATCCCTTTCTGCACTCCACACGTCTACTTGTTTCCTTCCTCCTTGCTATGTCAAAATCATAAAACATAAGTAGTGCCATACTGAGTCAGACCAATGGTCCATCAAGCCCAGCATCCTGTCCTCCAACAGTGGCCAATCTCGATCGCATGGGAGAAGAACCAACAGTCACAATGGGCAATCCATTCCCCGTTGTTCACTCCCAGCTCCCGACAGTAAGAAGTTCATCCTGTAATAGCCATGAATGGACCTACTCTCCGAGAACTTATCCAGTCTTTTTTTTAAACCCAGCTATATTACTGGCCTTGACAATGTCCTCTGGAAACAAATTCCATAAATTAATTATGAGTTGAGTGAAAAAGTACTTCTCCCCCTCCACGATAGACGCGGTGGGGTTTTGGCGGCGTTCCCCCCCCCCC
>QEPC01001547.1:1518784-1562095 GCA_003113815.1 Sphenodon punctatus
TCCCTTCTCACTTGCTGCCCCCCATGCCTGGAACTCCCTCCCTGTCCACATCCGCCTTGCCCCCTCCCTTCATACCTTCAAATCTCTCCTTAAAACTCACCTCTTTCGCTCTGCTCTCTGACTCTTTATCCTGCTGAGCCACTATTTCCTATACCTACTGTCTGTTTACCCTTATCCTTGCCGCATGGACCTGCCTGCTGTCATTCTCATCGTAACCAAGCCAAGTACGTGCACCTGAGACCTCGCATCTTCACGAACGTTAGACCCCTTGTCTCTCCCTTTGTTCCCCTTCCTATGTCTCTCCCCCAGCTCCTGTCTCTCAGGTTGTAAGCCCTAGGGGCAGGGACCATGTCTATTTTATTACTTTGTAAAGTGCCAGTTACACTGCTGCCGCTATAGAAATGTTTGTTGTTAATAATAATAATAATAATAATAATAATTTAGTTCGTCAATTTGCTCTAGGACCTCCTCCAGAGTCACATTGATTTGTGACAGCTCTTCCATTTCATCACCTACAAAGTAAGGTTCCAGCGTGGGTATCTCCCCAACATCCTCTGGAGTGAAGACCGAAGCAAATAATCATTCAGCTTCTCTGCAATGTCCTTTTCCTCCCTAAGCACCCCTTTCAGCCCCTGGTCATCTAACGACCCAACTGACTCTCTAGCAGACGTCCTGCTTCTGATGTACTTGAAAAAGTTTTTATTATTAGTTTTTATTTTATTATTAGTTTTAGCATCTTTAGCAAGTTGGTCCTCCTTTTTGGCCTGCCTTATTAACTTTTTACGTCTACTTTGGCAACGCTTATGCTCTCCCCTATCCCCAGACAGACTTTTCCTCCCAGCCTAAATAGCAGAGCTGTCAATAATCTGGACAGGGCTGGCTAGATTTCTGGATTTCAAGAGCAGCCCAGGAACATGCAATTTGGCCTAGTGCATTTCTGTAGGCCCCTTGCTCCTCATGCCAACATATATGAGGAGAACACTCTTCCATCATTAGGGGGGGAATATCTGTTTTGTTGTTGTGTTCATTATTTGTTGAGCACCTGAGCATGCTAGGCACTTCACAGAACAAGTAAAATGCATGGTAGCTACCCTGAAAGCTTGCAGGTTAATAAAACACAAGATGAGGCAAGGTACAAGGAGACTCTCATTGAGGTTGAGGACAAGAGCACCAGACTTGCAGGAGTAAGATTATGTGGCTACATCAATAAGTTATGTAGATTTCTTAATAATAAATCATTTAGTTTTTATTCAGTGGTGGTGTTAAACCAAAGCTATATGCAGTTATGCAACTGTATGGCTGTTTGTTCACTAGACCTAGAGTGTGGTCACCATGTTGACCTTTGAGAGTTATTCAGGGTCTGCAGGGATACATCCTCTGAGTTTAGTGCAAGATGACTTCTCTTATAATGCAAGTCAGAGACTTTTGAGTTTGTTCTTTTTTCGTTCCTTTTAACAAGTTGTGTCCCAGTGGAGTAGTTCTGCTGCTTTGTGTTCTGGTTGTGGCTGACTATAGGGTTTTATAGGCTGCTCCTTCCTCTTTCATGTTTCACATAAGTGAGTGGGTTGAAGCTACAGGGGCCTAGACCCCTAACTGCATGCTGCCACTTCTGGATGTAGGCAGGGTTGGGCTAGAGCTCTCTCTCCCCACAGAGTAGTAGCTAGAATTGGAGGGAGAAGGCCCACATATCACAAAAGAAGCAGCTTCTGGGAGAGATGAGGAAGGGGCTAAAGGGGAGATGTGGTAGAGAGAGCCTGAGAAACCTTTCCTCTGACCAGAGTTATGCGATAGAGAAAAACTAAAAGAAACCACAGTGTACACACAACCTTCTGGTTTCTCCCTGGCAAATATTGGGAATTCTGGTAGCCTTGACAGATTCTTGGCTTTCCTTAGTAACCCATTTGGTCCAGTCGAACTTCCTCTCACACTGCTTTCCCTAGTGTCCAGTGTATGCAGCCAATTTCTCCCATCTGTTCAGCCAGCCTTGCCCACAATTTTTCATTTAAAACATTGCATTTTGCTGCTGGCAGTCTTTCTTATGTCCCTGATGATCATGATAGGGGCATGTGGTGTGCCGTCTGCTGATTTGGCCACCAGCCACCACACACTCCTTCATTCTCCTCAGGGCAGTCTGGCAGTGTGTCCAGCATTCTCTTTCATGCTTGTGGAAGAGAGTCTGCAGATTGGCCAGTGGCCACATCCCTCTTGTTTCCTTATGTCCTTCTGGTGAGTCAGTGGTCAAAATCACATGGGGTGGAGGCACATGGCAACCAAGGGGATCCTTGGAGCTGGTGTCTCCTTCTGAGTCTTGTGCTGCAGCAGGCAGCTGACTAACAACTACTAATTGTGAGGGGCCCTTTGTTGCTTTTCCCTTTCTCTTTGCCTTGGGACACTCTGTCATGTGACACAAGAAGCTGTGGTAGGATGGAGCATAGGTGGCATTCCTCATCTTTACTCACTGTCCCTAGAGTTCCAGTCATAATTTGCTAGCAGCAGGTGGTGGGCCAGCAGCAATCAGCTGTGAGATGTGTCATTTGCTGCTGCTGTCCTGATCTGCTCTGACCCCCCCAACAGCTGCTGTGACTATTGTGTGTTAGGCTGTCTCCGAAGACTGGGCCTGCATCCAAATATCCACTACAAATCTTCCCCTGAGAGAAATAAATTCAATATTAAAAATTCTTTGTTTTAATAATGTTGTCAGTGACATGACTATGAAATTAAAAGGCCATACTTAGTTTTGCAAAATTGCCTTCAAAAATGTTTCCACAAAGATTCTGCGTGGTGTGCTGTTTTCTGTGATGCATGTTAGAAGCTTAGCAGTTGAAAACCAGAGAGTTGCTTTTTTTAACCTTCTATAGAAAACAAACTACTCAGCACACAGGATATCTCTTGTTATGTGTTTGAACAGTGACTTCTGCAGCAGTACATAGTCAAGGCCACTAGAGCTTAACTCAGATGGATTTGGGGGTAAATCGGGCCCTAAAAAGGGTAAAAAAAACTATAAAACTTTTTTAGCAAACCTGTACCACTTCATACGCCAATGGGGTCAATTGTCATTACACGTGTTGGTTCTCCCCCTCCCCCATTGCAATTTTCTTAACATTGAGAATTTCACTAAAATGATATTGGGGATAAATTTGACCTCAATTTTAATTAATGAAAGCACCACAAACCTAAGGTATGGGGGTCATATTCACCCCAAACATTACATTCAACACCCAGTCAATTCAACACTCAGTGCTGTAATTTTGGGAATGTTGGGGTACGATTGACCCCAAATACCTTTTGTGTTAGTATTGTTTCTGTACCACAAACAATAACTGTTGATAAAATTTAACATTTTTATGTTAAACTGGAGTCATTTTCAAATCAATCACATTTATTTTTTTCCAATTGTGACTTAATTGTGGTCTATTTTACCCCAATACCGGATTAATACAGTCCATTTTTCAAACGTCTGACGGTTAATGCTAGCTTAGTGGGTAAGGTGTTGGTCTTTGGGGTCCAGGAAAACCAGGGTTCCAATCTTATCTTGCAGCATAAGTTCACTGTGGGTATTTTCAGACGTTACGCCGGGCCGATTCACCATAGCGAATCCCTGGTGGGGGTGAATGAAACAATCACCCCTCATGGTCAAAAAAAGCCCCGAACAGACATTACGGGACCGGGACTACGGCAGGGAATCGGGCCGACGGATCACGAACCGGGGCAGCACAACAGATGTTACGCCGATCCCCGGCCGTGGTCAGAACACCCACAGGCCCCCGGGAAGGGGCGGGACACAGACATGGCTGCCCGAGGGCAAACAAAGCCACAAGGTACAAAAGGGAATGCCCACACCAGGGAAACGGGAAGGGAGGGGGGAGGAGGGAGAAGAGCTGCCCAGGTACCACAGACAACAGGGGCACAGCTGAACACACAGCACAAGCACACGCCCGGGCACGCACACACACGGGACGGGAAGGGACGACATGCGGGACCGGACCGCATACAAGGTACACCGGGCAAAGGGGGTGGGGGTGGAACAGGGGAGAGGGGGGGAAACGGCACAGGGGCAGGGCAGGACACAGGCAACCGGGACCACAATCCCCACAGCAGAACAGGCCACACGGGACCCCCCAACACCACAGGGGTGAAAATGCACGGAGCGGGAGAGCCGTGCATCCAGTAGCCCAATGCAGCTGGCACAGTGGGGGCCAGTACCCAGGCAGGAAGAAGCAGGCAGGACACAGAAGCAAGTCGGTTCAAGTCGGTTTATTAGGAAACACAGGTAGTACAGGAAAGGGCCAGATCTGTACCAAGCCCCAAGACTCGGTGTGTGCAGGAAGGAGGAAGGAAGCTCCCCCATGCTCAGGCAGAGACATGAAGAGAGCCGAAACATCCCAGCAGAGGAGAGCGACCAAGCAGGTCCCAGCACCAGCAGGACAGCTAGGATAGGGGAAGGGTGCCCTGAACAGTTTGGCCATGGCCCCCATGCACAGCAGACAAATGTGACAAGGTGCTTTGGGGGGGAAGCCACCCAACGGCTGCAAGTCCAACACACAGGTAGTCCCGGAACAGGGGGGCCCTAGGAGCACAGTGCCGAGGCACAGCGGGAGCTCACACAGAACCGGGCGCGGGCCAGGAACGGTCCTGCAGGCACACTCAGACCCCACACCCCGGCGAGGGGGGACAGGCAGGAATGCCAGGGCTGGGCTGCCAGTCCAAAGACACACACACATCCCTGCAGGAAGCCGGGAGGGGAAGTGCAGGGACCCCAGAACCCAGAGGTCACACAGGCACCCAACGGGGGGGCAGGGGCCGCCGGAGGGGGCGCAGGTGGCCGATGATACTCAACGGGACCCAGGCGGGTTGTGAAGGCAATGCAGAGAGCCGGACCCAGGCTTCAGAGAAGGCAAGCACGCAGGAGAACTCCGGGTGCACAGGGAGACGGAGGGAACCCCGGAGGGGGCCCGGCCCCACAGGCAGGACCAGATGCACCCCGGGAAGCAAACAGCACAGGCACTCACCAGAGACATCAGGGAGGGAGCCGTCAGCAGAACCCGCACCCCAGGCGGGGGCCAGAGCCCACACGGGGACAGGCAACCGGGGGCGGGAGGCACCCATGGACTCACAGCCAGCTGCTGGGGGACCACCACAGGGGCAGGGGCCGGGTGCCCCACTCGGTGAACCAAGTGGGGCCAATGGATCATGCCTCGGTGGTACCCCAAAAAGGACATGTGATGGGCGATCAGGTAGTAGGCCTCGAAGGGATCCTCCATGGACAGCCCCAACTGCACATCAGAACGGGACCACATGCCAGACAGCGCTGACAGCTCCGCCGCAGAAGGCTCCGACACACATCAGTCAGGAGCTGGGGGCCAAGGAAGCTGATCCAGCTCCAGCAGCCAGTGATACACTGCCCCACGGGAGCACTAGTGCCCACGGGCCCCGTGGATACAGCCAATGTAGGACACGGCCAGGACAGGGCCCCCCTCCGCAAGGCACAGTGTGTAGGCAGACAGGCTGCACACGGACAGTGCAGACACGGTCTCAGCCATGGACCAGGCCACATAAGAGCACCTCATCTCCGGGATGCGCCCATCGGGAAAGGAAACCAGTCCCAGTGTCTCTGCATGCAGGTGGCAATCCCGGGCGCTTGCCTCATAGCTGAAGTAGCGAAGCCCTGAGCTCAGGCTCGCATAAGCACCCGACTGGCTGTCCGGGCAACCCAGGAGCAACTGCACGGCCGGGGTCTGCCACAGCTCACACAGGGACATGGTCTCGCGGAAGATCCAGCTATGGGGGGCCCCATGGGGGCCAGTAAGCGGGAGCCCGGTGGAAGCACAACCAGACATGGTCCAGCTACAAAGGGAGAATAACACCATGGACAGGGGGGCAGGCAGTCACCGCAGGCCCGGGTGGGGGAAGGGGGTACCAAGGGGTGCCAAGGACAGGCAAGGTGGCCACAGGCCGCAACAATATATAGCTACAGAGCGAGGCGTGGGATGCAGACCTGGCACAGCTGCAGGACACAAGCGCCCAGCCAGGCCATCTAATCAGGGCTCAAAGGACATGGTGTAGCAAAGAGGGAGAGGGGGGGGCAGGGGTTGATGGTAGAAGGAATGCAGCTGCGACTGGAACAGCTGCGCATGCCCGGCCTGGCGCTTGGCCTCACTTGCGGCCAGCAGGTGCACCCTATCGCACTCCCAGTCACACCCGCCCCACACAGGGAGGTCAGGGCACCTGGGGGCAGCCCACCCGCTGACCCTTCCCATTCCTGGCCCGGCATTACACGCCCCTACCCCCTGGGGCCAACAACAGCATGGAGTGGGACAGGGCGCGTGCCTACATGTTCCTGGCGGCCACGGCTGAGTGGTATCGTGCCCACACAGATCAGCTGCGCATCCTGACCACAGAGGTGCGCACGGGCACACGGCTGCGGGTGCACGTGGCTGGGAGCATTGTGCGGACCCGCAGGGCCCACCATGCCCGCAGACGGTCACTGGCCCATCTCAGGGCACAGAGGGTGTCCGGGGCAGCCCAGCAGGCCATGATCCAGGGCCAGAGATGGCCCGCGGCGCTCCGAGAGATGGCCGGGTGCCTCCTAAGGGGGGCAGAGGCCCTGCACCGGGCAGTCATTCTCGCTATGCCCATTGACCGGCGGCTGTGGGTCGCAGAGCGGGCCCAGGGCTGGTGGGCCCGGGCTCTGGCCCACTGGGATGAGGCCACCTGGAGGGCCCACTTCAGGATGGATAAGCTCACCTTGCTGCGGCTTGCAGAGCTCCTCACGCCCTGGCTAGAGCGCCAGCACACCCCCATGAGGGCACCCATCCCCATGATCCAGCGGGTGGCCATTGGGGTGTGGGCCCTGGCAACGCCGGACTCCTGCCGGTCCATCTCCAAGCACTTCGGGGTCGGGCTGAGCACCGTGGCCTGTATTCTCCGGAATGTCTGCGAGGCGGTGGAGGAGGTGCTCCTGGACAGAACGATCCAACTGGTGGACCAGAGGACCATGAGGGCTGGTTTCGCAGTTGGAGGCTTCTCCAATGTATGGGCGCCGTGGACGGCACCCACATTGAGATCCTCCGCCCCTCCGCAGCTGAGGCCATAGAGTATGTCAACAGGCACGAATATCACTCCCTGCAGCTGCAGATGGTTGTGGACCACCAGGGGAGGTTCATAGACATCTTCACGGGCAACTCTGGATGCAGTCACGATGCCAGAATCATGACCATCTCCCCCTTCTATGCCAGGATGTTCCGGGGGGACTTTGCTGACATGGGGATGTCCTGGATCGAGGGGGTCCTGATGCCCCCCTGTATCCTGGGGGACCCAGCCTATCCCCTCATCTGGTGGCTCATGAAGGTGTACCCGGTCCCCCAGAACCATGTGGAGGCACTGTACAACTCCCACCTGTGTTCCAGCAGGACCGTGATGGAGTGGGCCTTCGGGGCGCTCAAGCAGCGCTGGAGGAGCCTCGCTGGCCACCTGGACTACACTGTGGAGACCTCTGCCCTGGTGATCAGGGCCTGCTGTGTGCTGCACAACGTGTGCGAGACCGAGGGGACGGCCCTGGAGTATCCGGAGCCCAACCGCCCCCTAGGCCCAGTGCCCCTGTATGTAAATGCTAACAACCCTCAAGAGTACTGTTATGCCAAGCGCATCCAGGACGCCCTGGCGAGGTGCATCAGCCGTGAGGCCGAGGTGTGAGGGACAGCACCGCCCCCACCACCCCAGTGGTACACCCGGGGGACCCTGGGCCCTGCCCCTGCATGCCCCCCTGCTCCCACCATCACCCAGATAGTAGCACAGTAGACAGGACTTCATTTCACCCATTTATTGTCACCCTATATACATGTGCAACCTCACACCCACCACCACTCCATACCCCCACTGGTGCCCCCCCTCCTCCTGCCCTCCCCCTGCCCCCCTCCCCTCTCGTGTCCAGGGTCGACCCCTCAGCCGCCTGGTGGTGGGCACCGAGCTCTGTGATCTGACTTCCCCCCCACTGTCCATGCCCCCGTCGGTGTCCTGGGCCGCCTCACTGGCCAGAGGGGGCAGCAGGTGGTGGTGGAGGTGCTGGTCCCGGGAGTACCGGGGCCCCCCTGGGCGGCTGCACCCTCCGGGCATCCGGGAGCTGTGGAGGAGGCAGCTGCGGGGGTTGGGGAGGGGGCTGCAGGGGTTGGGGAGGGGTCAGGGGCACTGCAGGGCCTGACAGGGGGCCTGGGACAGGCTGTGTGGCCAAGGGGGCAGGAGCCATGACATAGGCACATAGCGCGCCGGCATGGAGGAGCAGGGAGGTCCCAATGTCATGGGACCTGTCCATTTTAGGGGAGTGCTCCCGCACCATGGCCTTGATGGAGCACTCCAGCTGCCCGATCGCCTCCACCTGCCTGCTGTGCTCGCTGCACTCCTGCCTCTGCTCCAGGCGCACCTCTGCCTGTAGCCTCTGGTCCCTCGCCTCCAACCGCTCCAGGGAACCGCTCTATGGCCGCCTCCATCCTGTCCACGGCTGCAATCATCTGCTTCCCCTGTTCTGCCGAGGTCCGGACAATTTCCTCCGCCTGGTCCTCTCTCCGGCGGCAGACCCGTGCCCGGTGCTCCCTCATCCACTGTGCTGGTGGGACAGGCCCGGGTGACCGTGGGTGCCCTGGCTGCCCTGTAGGATGATGGAGGGGTGGTCTGTTATCGACCCGTGCGCGCGCCCCCGGCCCTGGGATGGGCCCGGGTCTCGGAGGCCCAGCTGGGTTTCTCTCCCAGACCCGTCCCCCCCCAGGCCCTCCCCCTTCCGGTGTGCCTCACCTGCTGGCTCCTGCTGCTGCCTGGCCTCCCAGGCACCCCCCCTCCTCGGCCTCCTGGGTTCCTTGCCAGGGTGTCCTGTGCCCTGTGGGTGCATGATGGGGGGGTTGGTGGAGGGGTGCCCGGGGGCCAGGCGGGCCTCGGGCCCCCATCCCGATGTTTGTGGGGCCCCTGGGGCCGGCTCCGTCCTGTGTCTCCCACCTACCCCCTGGGCCCGGCCCTTCCCCCCTCCCCCCGGCTGCTCACTTACCCTCTATGTCGGTCTCCAATCCCTCCGAGGACGGCCCCTCCGTGCCGGAGTGTTCCCCCCATGACCACTGGCTGCAGGTAACGAGGGTGCCGGCCTCGGACTCCGCCTGCCCGGCCTGGGGGGGCTGACTGTCGGGGCTGCTGTCTGGTGGGGGCCTGCTGGTGCCTGAGGTCCTGGGGCGTTCCTCCTGGGTTTCCGGGGCCCTGGAGCCAGTGCCTTCTTTTGGGGCGGCAAGGGGAGGGAGTACCTCGGCCCGTTCCCTGCCCTGGACCACAGTGCACCCCACTAGGCATGGGGCAATGATGGACCCCTTCATATGAAGGATGCGGTTCAGGGCATCGTAGAAGGGGGCGGTCCGGGCTCCGTGGTTGGACCGCGCGTTATTGTCCCGGATGGCCTTGTACCCCCTCTTGAGTTCTTTGGCCTTTGAGCGGCACTGTCTGACGGTCCGGTGGTGCCCTGCCGCCTCCATGTTCCTCATTATGTCCCGGTAGACATGTTCGTTGCGCTGGTTGAGGGCAAGCTCCAGCTGGTACTCCAGGGTCCCCCAGATCCATATAAAGTCCAGGGTCTCCCGCAGCCCCCACTGGCCCCCTCCGTGGTAGGCCTGTCTCCCCCTTCTCCCCTGTGGTTCCTCCTCGTCCTCCTTGTCCTCCTCCACTGCCGCCTCCTCCACCACCTCCTCCTCCGGCCGGGCTGGGCCTGTGTCCTCTGGGGGCTCATCCGCCCGGGCTCGTTTGCATGTCTGTGGGCGGCACGGAGGGGGGTTTTACTGCTTGGGTTCCATTTTTCCCCCTCCCGGGCCCTCCCCCTGCCCCCCCTCTCTGTCGGGTGTCCTGCCGGGCCCCATCCCCCCCCGGCTGCCCCTGTGCTCCCTGTTCCCCTCCCCATGGGTTCCCTTATCCGTTTCCTGGGCACCTCCTCCCCCGGTCTGGCTGATGTCCCCGGGGTGGCCTGTCCCAGCTGCACCTGCAGCTCCTGCTGCTGCTGTCCCTCCACCACCTCCATGTGCAGCACAACCCCCTCCTCCTCCCCCCCTCTGCCTATGCTCCCTCCACCATTGCCACTGCCTCCTCCTCGTCCCTCGCTCTCTCTCCCGCTGCTCTCCTCCTCTTCCTCCCTCCTCGCTCCATCCCACCACGTTTCCCTGCTGCGGATTGCCCTTTAAATCTCCCTCCCTGGTCTGTGTTGTTGCCAGTTGCCTGGCAGCGATGCTGCATGCTTTGGCCTCAGCTAGGAATCATTTTCTTTTATCCCGGCCGGTGATTGCCGTCCAGACGTTACTTTTTGTTGTTTCCCGGCGGGAATCACTTTGGCCACGCTTTCGGAGCTCATCCCGCGGGGAGCCTGGGAAGCATGGTTGGAATTGACCCCATGTGGGTATTCACTGTGGTGAACATCTGGCAGCCACCAAACAGACGTTCAGGGCACTTTGGCCCCGCTGCGGGTTTGAGCGGGTTGGTTCACTGTGGTTGACTGTGATCTCATAATGTCTGAAAATACCCTGTGTGGCCGTGGGCAAGTTGTTGTCTCTTGTTCTCAGTTCCCCATCTGTAAAATGGGAATGGTTACTTCACAGAGTTGTTGTAAGGGTAAACTAGATGCAGCCAGATTATAAATCACTTTGGACACTGAGAGCGCATATAATAATGATAAAATCTCTCTTTAACCTCTGATGATATTCTTATACACTGCTCTATTATCTGAGAACTTTGATTTTCAGATTTTGAAGTCTTGATGGAAAAAAATAGATAGCAAATGTGTTTAATTAGGGGCATCCTCATACTCAAGGCTTTCTCTGACAGAATGCTTTGTGAATTAGTCTGTACTCACCCTCTTTTGTGGTGATTCTAGAGGTTTATCATGCATGTGCCTTTAATGTGCCAGCTTTCTCATTACATAAAACACTATGCCAGAGATTTATAACTTGCTTGTGATAGTTGGTTTTTGGTCCTCAGTAAAGTGATGGGATACCCAGAAAATTAAAGCACTTCAATGCTGGTTGCTTTGAAAATTTAGGCCATGATTTTCAAGGTAATAATCTTCTCTTAACCTAGCCACAGAAGTATGCATACCACAAATGGAAGTAAATGAATGACAGTATTGTAACAAAATAATAAATAGCAGGATTTCTTACAACTTGTTTTCTGTTGCCGACGCAACGAAAGGAGACAAGACCCCAAGTGTTGGGTTTAAACGGCCGCACTCTTTATTAAACCAAATTAAATTAGTAGCAATTAGGTGGGGGAAATTGCCTAGTGCGATGTGGGTCCAGTACTTGAACAACATAACCTCGAACAAACAGGCGTGGTTTCGATGCACCATCGATTACCACCCCCTCAACCAAACAATGTCTCCCCCTCGTCGTGGCACTTACCACGTACAAGGAGGACCAAAGCTCCTTGCGGAGCTGAGTAAGGAGGAATGGGTCTACAGGTGGGGGACCATACGTCTCCCTACCGCCCTCGCTGACCCACCTCTCCCAGGGACTCCACCCCACCGGTTGCCTTACCCCTGCGTTTCCGGTAGGTGTGACATCCCCATCTCTTAAGGAGATGGCTTGTGCTTATCAACTTCTAACCTATGATTTAACGCTCACTACTGGACCCCTACCAGAGTGTGACAATTTTCAGCAAGCACAACACACCCCTGATTCTAAAAGTGGGAATAATCAAGATACCAATTAGCAAGCACTGTGAGGAAGGTGAAAAAACTGGGAACCCTGATCAAAGGGCCTAATTAGGATTCCCACAAAAATTCCTTCCTAGCTCTCATGACAACCGACAAGTGTCCACAGTGCTAGGGAAGGGTGGGTGGGTGCTGCGTTACAGATGGGCTTCAGCCTTCAACTGAGGCTGGGCCATTTGGCCACGGAGTTAGCTCCGCCCCTAGCCACCTCATGTGGCCAGCCTCCACCAATCATCAGGGTTCCAACCTTTCCCATGCTATAGTGCGGCCGCTTCACCGCCCTGGGGATCTGCAGCCCCGCTGGCAGCTTGCAATCTCTCTTAGCCGTGTCCCACCTCCTTCCAAGCGGGCGTGGCAAAGCGCGAACCGCTCCCCACCTTCGGGGGAAGCAGAGGCAGTTCTGAGAACCTCTTTAGCTTCTAGAGAAACCCCTTGTGTCTTCATACTTGGGTGCTTCAGTACATGTGGTATAGTACATCCTTAATTGTAGATTTTCTGGTTTTCTTTCTTAGTCCTACTGCACATCGTGAAAACCATGTGAAATTAGGGATTTTTGATTCAGAACAGTGGACCTATTCAGCATATAGGTTAATTGGTATGGGTATATTATTTAGGTGGAAATGGGCCTTTTTGAATTGATTTAAAATTTCTCTTTATTTATTCCTAGAAATTCAACCAATACCTATAGTTTATGTCAAGGGTGGTGAAACTTTTCTCTACAAGAGCCCACTTTGAAAATTAGTATAAGCTTCAAGAGCCACACAGACGTTGGAGGCAGGGGTGCATAAGGGATGTACTTGGGCAGAGGAGGGTCCAGATTATGGATCTGTGCCATTTAGCCCTCATCTCTGCTCTCTTATCCTGAGCTCAGTTTTTCAGTGCTTGGGGCAAGAACTGGATCCAGGGGGCAGATCCAGGAACTGGAAATGGTCTATATAAAAATAGCCGTGGGACACATTTGGTTCCTGGGTCTGAGGTTCCCCATCCCTCGTCTATATATTCAGTGTCTCATATTTCACCAAACTTAATTTGGGTTGCAAAGGACCAAATCCCAAGGTCTTCATAAATTTTCTTCATTAGGGATAGAATATAAACTGAGCAAGTACTTCAGGATTTAAACTAGCATTTTAATTTCAAATGTACAGACATCCACCATTTCCCAGTCATTCTACATGTAAACACATTTTATAGCTAGATTAGAACAGTATGCTCTGCCATGAGTAAAGAGAAATATGTCCTGCTGCAGCCAAGGAAAGGAATTGTGATTCTTTGAGGCACGGTTCTCTTTCTTGTTACATCATTGCTTCAGAGGAACTAATCTGTAGTAAGCATGAATTATTTCCCCCTCTAGATTGGTTCACCTGGGAGGGCTTTGCTTATTCTCCACTCAAGTGCTCACTCCCTTCCAATGGTGGATCCTTTCCTCTTCTTATTGTGATTTATAATATGACTAGCACACCGCAGATTGGGGAAGTGCATTGTTCTCCCTTATTCTCATATGCTGGGCAGTTAACTAAAAACTTTGAAAAATTCAGTGAACATGCATAGTTGCTACTATTATCTCCCTCTCTGGTCTGAAATATGGGACTGTAGTAGAGCCATATTGCCACACAGAAAAGGCCAAGAATCACTACATAGGACCTCCATGCTGCTGTCCTTAGGAACCAGTGGATTTCTCAAGAATGGCAGACTTGTTGGGCTGAAGCTCTTTCTTGTTCTTGCAGGTCTGTCCTTGCATGAGATATGGTGTAGTGGTAGACATCCTGCATCTGAGCAGGGAGTTGGACTAGATGACCCTCAAGATATCTTCCAACTCTGACATTCTGTGATTCTGCTCCCCACAAAAAAACGAATTGGACAAAACCTCTGCAAGTGCAAGTTTGCTAAGTTTACATTCCCATGTGTGGGCAGAACCTTTTGGAGGATAATAATGCCACAAGAAATTGCAGCGTCTTTAGTTCAATCTCATGCTTCCTCCCCCTGCTTTGTGTTCCATTAGATAACCAAGAGCTTCCGAGGTGACTCAGTGGGTCCTGAAATATTTCTAAGCTTGACAGTTGATGGACAGTTTAGAAACAAGACTAACGTTTCCCACAGATATGAGGACATAATCATTCTTTGACCTGTGTTTCCAATCTGACGGCTGTGCAGTCATACAGAATAAAAACAAATTGTCCAGAAACATAAGGAAGAAAAGTTACGTAAAAAGTTATAGAGACATAAGGAACATAGTTACGTAAACAGCGCAGTGAGACTCGGTCACATTTACTCTTGCACTCTAATTGTTTCTGTTGCTTATTCCCTTTTCTCTTGTTTTATCTGTGGGTCACACTTACGATTAGTTTACTGCACTAAAATATCACTTGAGGGAGTTCATTAAAAACTTTATTCACCTTAGCTTGTAAGCGTTAGGGTTAGCAGACAAAGAATCTGACTTTTAAAAGTCTCCAACTCTGGGATTCACTCATAAAGCCATGGACATGCCATGTCATCAGCAAAGTAAACAATGAGCTTGGCGTGCTTTTAAAGCCTTAATTGATCTAAAGTCATCTCACTTATTGGAACAGATATTTATCAGCTCTGCTGCTGTGTTCATACTGCTTAAATCAGCAGTTCATTAAACTATTTGTGGTTGAACGTCACCATAAGTCCCATGAGCACTGAATTAACCAAGAGGAATTAACCAAGAGGAATGTCGTCACTGGCTCCCTCTTGTTGGCCCTTTTCTTTCGCTCCCTCTTCCAACTCTCCAACATTCACTTAATTTAGAGGCTCTGATGTCCCGCTAGCCCACTCATAAAGGTGAGTGCCAAATACTTACCTCCTTTTGTTTCAGGAGAAAGACCTCTATGATGTAATGCCAAACCAAATTGAATTAGCTGAGCCTCAGGGATTAGAAACTCCAGTGCCCACCCCTTGTCAGCCCTATAGCTCTGGAACTCCCTAAATGCTCTCTCATAGAGCATTCTCGTTCTGCATGCTAATGAGCCCTGGACCGTCTGCAATAATTCTATAAGCCAAGGCTCCACATGTCCAGTTGAACGGTCTCTGGTGTCTCACAAACTCCTGGTGCCAAAAGATGGAAATGGTCCATCTGGAAGTGAGAGAGGGCGTCTGCTATGCCGTTGTTTCTACCTGGTACATGTTTAGCTATGAAAATAATATTATTATGCAGATATTTCAAAACAAACGCCCTCACAAGTTTCATCACCTTTTGGGTTTTTTTGACAAACACCACTGCCATGTTGTCACACCAAAAGTGGACCATCCTGTTGACGAACACTTCAGTCAGCAGATGAACCACCACTACAGTTGGGAAGGACTACAAGAACGTTAGGTGTCTTGTCAGCCCTTGGTCAACACAATGCACCGGCCACCAAGCTGCACACCATTGATCCCTAAAATACACACCAAAACTTAGGCCACCTACAGCATCTGAATGTACCTGGAGCTCTGCCTCCAGTAGCAGGTTCTGTCTCCAAAAGCTGATACCTTTGAAGTCAGACAGGAAGGCAGCCTAAGTAGCTAGGTCTGCCTTCATATCCTGCATCAGCTTTACATGATAATGGGGTGGCAAATTAACCACTGCCTTAGAATACAGTCTGGACAAAAATGTCCACCCAGGGGCCATCACTCAGCATGCAAATTTTATGCTGCCCAGAAGCAATAGTAGCTGTCTCTCTGTAATCTTGGTGGACCTCAGGCACATGCCAGTTAACTCCTGTAATGCTGCTGATTTGTCACCAGGCAGGCGTGAAAGAGAATTAACAGTGTCTAATTCAATTCCCCAAAAGGCAAACGATGTAGTGAGGCCCTATGTCTTTTCCAGGGCCAAGGGGACACCTGACTCCTTTAGCCACTTTCTGGAACAAGCATAGCAATTGCTTACATTTCACAGTGCCTGCCCTGCTCACAAACAAGTAATCATCCATATAATGAATGACTTGCTGCAGGCCAGACCATCACCCCACCAGCCAATCCAACCTCGAACTAAATTTCTCAAAGGTCGCACACGAGATTGAGCAACCCATTGGCATGGCCTTCTTGAAATAGAACTTCCTCTGAAATGTGAACCCCAGTAGTTTAAAGTCATTTGAACGGAGTCGTAGGAGGCAAAATGCTGACAATATCACTTTTTGTCAGCAGGCCACCCACCACGCATTTATGCATCACCTCGACCGCTGACTTTAATTTCATTTCATTTAATTTATTATTTCTATACCGCCCCTCTCGCTGATCATGACTCAAGGTGGTATACAAAACATTTTAAATATACAATACAATAAATGAAATAACATAATACATAGTCAAAATACAAATCAGTAACAATTCCATCAATTCTAGTTAGCCCCAGGACAGAAAAATACATCACCATATTTCCCACCTCCACTCCACCCTATACCCCCCAGATCCCCCTCTCACTGGGGTACCATGTCACCCCTCCCCAAATGTCTTGCACCCCTCCTCTCATCAAGGGTGCCAAGACCCCCTCCCTAACCCATTCCCCCTTCACCCCCTGCTCTCACCAGGAAGCAAAAGCTATCAACCCATAACCCACCCACCAATTCCTGAGACTACTGAGTGATTACCCAACCAAAACATAACAAATATCGCTGCCTCCCATCAAAACCTCCCCCACAATCCTTAAACCTGCTCCGAAGGACCCCTCCAAAGGACAGACACACATTCCCATTTTAAAGTTGGGGAACTGAAGCTCAGAGATGTTATGACTTGCCCAAGACCACCCAGTGAGTTCATGGCTAAAGGAGGATTTGAACCCTGGCTTCCCAGGTCCAAATCCAGCACCTTACGCACTACACCACACTGGCTCTCTCACCATGTGGGCCTGGTGACCCATGTTGGGAATGCTCCCCAACAGCTCCCACACCTGCTGATGTCTGAATTCATTGAAGTTCCTGAGCCTAGGACAGTTATCCGCAGCATGCGAGGCCCCACAAAGGGAACACGAGTGACAAAATTGACCGGGGAATCAGTTGCATCTGGCTGCCCTGTTAAACTCTGAGCATGAAGCACCTGCTGAATTTCCCATGCGCCCATCTTGGGCACCAAGATCATTTGCAGGTACAACGCTCCCCTTAGCCAACACATCTCCACTATCCACCCTAGGTGTATTGGACAAGTTATTCATGCACTTGAGCCATAAATTGTGCGCATGACTGTCCCATCTCAACCCGGGGGTGATGGCTGCCCTGTGGTGAAAAGCCTCGTCATAAATCAGGCAAGCCCCGTGCTTTCCCATGTCATAATCCTTCCTTATTATGTCCTGGTATTTTACCAAGTCCACTGCCTTTTGGGGGAATTCCTGCAACTTCGCTCCCAAATAGACTGAATACACCGCTGTCCGATTTGCCCAATTGCAATCTGCTTTTGGGTGCTTAAATCTCTCTTTTTGCTTCTACTCATCTTTATCATTGGGATCCAGAATGGGTGTGCTAAATAGCAGGATGAACAAATCCACTTTCTTCTCCTGACGAATTTTCTCCTGAGTAGATTGAATAAGGTGCACCCCAATGAGGGCTGAAACATGGGGGTACCCCCTCCTAGCGGCAAGTGCTCCTTTACCTTCCTTGCCACACAGCATACACAAGCTTGGGAATTAGATGTACCAGTTCATACTTGCATGCCCTGTTGAACCCCACAGTGCTGCCCAGAAGGCATCTGGCTAGCAGGCGACTGCTGCCTGCCTCTTGGTCAGGCCATGGGATCCATATCCTTTTCCAGACCAGCCTCTGCCCATGTGAACCCTCAGACAGGGGGTTATTCCCCCGACTCCCTTAAGCTAACTTCCCAGCTCCTCCACAAGTACAATGGTTACAAGCAATTACCTACTGGGACAGATTGTATTGCCTAGAACTAGTGAGATTGTCTAACAAGTGTTGGCTGGAACAGATGCAACACAGTGGAAGCAAAAAATATAGGTGGTAGAAAGAAATCCTGACCACCTTAGTAAAATTAGGCTTTTCTTTAGAGTTTTGTTTCCAGTCTAATGGTAGATCACATTTGCATGAGATTAAACAGAGGATTTTAGATGTCTCAATTCAAGAGGACCAATCGTAGCGGTGAAAATTGTGCCCTGGTATTCACACTAAAATCAGATTTTGGCTTGGAGCCCTATCTGACTCACTTACAAGACCCCCAATGCCATAAAGTTTTGACGCTGGCCAGATTCCAACTGCTAGAGACAGCTGTTACTAAAGGTAGAGCCGAGGGGATAGAGTATAACGACAGATTATGTGCGTGCCGCAATGGTGAGGTAGACTCCATTGAGCACATTTTGTTTACATGTTCTATTTATGAACATTTACGTGTGGTGTGGATTGCTCCAATTGTAGAGAGGCGATCATTCTTACCCAAATTACAGAGGATGTCAGCCTTACTGTCTCCAAATACTCTCGATGACATTAAGGCAGTGGCATTATATTTTTTTTCTGGCTCTGGGAATTTTTTTTTAAAAAATGTATTTAAAATTTATATCCCGCCCCTCCTGCCCCCAGGGCAGCCCGAGGCGGTGAACAACATTCAGTAAACACAATATAAAAACAATTTAAAAATACAATATGTGGGGAACTCCCCACCCCACCCCTACCCCTCGCCAAAAGCCTGACGGAACAGCCAGGTCTTACATACACGCCGAAACAGCAGGAGAGTAGGAGCCAACCGAGCCTCCTCCGGGAGCTAATTCCACAGCACAGGGTTGGCCACCGAAAAAGATCTAACATCGGTGGCCACCCGCCTCGCCTTGGGAACCTCCAAAAAGGCTCCCACGGATGATCTCAAGGGTCTCACGGGCACATGGGGAGTGAGGCGGTCCCGCAGATAAGCAGGGCCCAGGCCGTGAAGGACTTTAAAGGTTAAAACCAGCACCTTTAACCTGGCCTGGTGCTTTATAGGCAGCCAGTACAGAGCCCGGAGCACAGGTGTCATGCGCTCCTTGCGACCCGCCCCCGTAAGGAGACGGGCCGCAGCATTCTGCACCAGTTGCAGCCTCCGGACCAGCTTCTCGGGCAGCCCTAAGCTATTTATCAGAGTGGGGCTGACTACAGTTAATTTTCTTTCTCTTCCCTCACTTTGATCAGATTGCTCACGATTGTTACTATGTGTTACTAGCTGAGACCAGATTTTTGTTGTTATCCAGTCGTACAATGTTGTACAATTTTATGGCAAATAGCCAAATAAACCATTGATTGATTGATTGATTGACAAGTACAATAAGGGCATTTCTCACTCATCCCCGCTGTAATGAGAGGGCACACCCCTCCTCCTTCCTGTTCACTCTGCTTCCTCCTCCCTCAGAGGCTGCTCCTTAGGGCTTTCTGGGGGGACCTGAGGCTGGAGGTTATTACTCCTCGCACTTTGATCAGCAGGCCCAGCACTGGACCCCTGACTTATTATTATTATTATTATTATTATTATTTATTATCAATTAAGTATTTATATAGCAACAGCAATGTGCCTGGCGCTTTACAAAATAATGGAATAGACATGGTCCCTGCCCTAAGGCTTATGTTCTGAGAGATGGGGGGTGGGGGTGAGGGGGAAGATGGAGAAAGGAGAACAGAGAGAGAGACAAGGGGTGTAACATTCATGAGGATGTGAGGTCCAGGTGCACGCACTTGGCTTGGTTACATCGAGAATGATGGCTGTTTGGTCCGTGTGGTGAGGATATGAGTACACAGACCTTAGGTTGTACTGGATGGTAGGTATCAGCAGGAGTTAGGAGAGGGGAGCGAAAAGTCGGGGAGGGCAGAGCAGAAGAGGTGGGTCTTGAGGAGGGAT
This sequence comes from Sphenodon punctatus, assembly GCA_003113815.1. Lineage (NCBI taxonomy): Eukaryota > Metazoa > Chordata > Lepidosauria > Sphenodontia > Sphenodontidae > Sphenodon > Sphenodon punctatus. Next base: position 1,538,301 of record QEPC01001547.1, read on the forward strand.
TTGAACATATGAAGGGAGGGGACAAGGCGGATGTGGGCAGGGAGGGAGTTCCAGTCATAGGGAGCAGCTAGGAAGAAGGGACGAAGGCGGTTAGGGCAGCAGGGGAGGCATGAGAGGGCGAGAGAGGGGACATAGGAGGAGCAGAGTTCATGGACTGGAGTACAGAGGGAAATTAGCACAGAGAGGTAGGGGAAGCAAAATTGTGAAGAGCTTTATAGGTGAAGGCTAGGAGCTTGTGCAGGATTCATTCAGGAAGGGGGTGCCAGTGACGAGAGGATTGGAGGGGCTGCACGTGGTCGAACCGACGGGTGAGGTAGATGACCCTGGCAGCTAGGGATGGGCGAACAGATCGCGGTTCGGGTTCAGCCATTCGGTTCGGCTGCGTTCGTTTCGTCCGTTTGGTTCGTCTGTTCAGTTCAGCTGCATTCGGTTTGTCCGTTCAGTTCGGCAGTTCGGTTAGTTCGCCGGGTTCGGGTTCGCCCGTTCTGTTCAGCCGTTCGCTGTTCGGTTCGGCCGTTCGGTTCAGCTGCATTCGGGAAATGTCATGGGTGGGTTTTTTGTTTTTTATATGGGTTTTTGGTTTTTTATTGGGTTTTATATGGTTTTCTTTTGTTTTTTATTTGTTTTTTTTTTGTTTTTATATGGGGTTGTGTTTTTTTTAATCTCATATTATATATATCTATCTACACTAAATCTAACTGCTATTAACTATTCTAGATGCTATGAACTAAATGGATTATCTAATAACACAGGCCTACTCCTACAAACACTAAACCTAAATCACTAACGCTATCTCTATCACTAAGCTAGCTCCTACAACTACTATCCTTAGCCTATCTATCTATCTATCTATCTATCTATCTATCTATCTATCTATCTATCTATCTATATATGGGACGTGGGGGGGGGGAAATCACAAACACAAGGTTTCTGTTTAAGGTTTAAGTTTCATTTCAGTACAAAACTGAAATGAAACTTAAAGCAATCTAATAATCCTACTCAACGCCTGCTGTTCAGGAACAGTGACTAGCTCAGAAGGTGTTGGGAAGGAGAGAGGCAGATAGTTTCATTTCTTGCAAGCCTCCCCACCCCTGGTGCCTGGAAGTCTGCTCCTCAGTGACTAGTACTACCCCTCCCTGTCACCGTATAGTGAACCTTTTTTTGCCACCCGAACTCACCCAAACGCGATCCAAACTGGCTGAACTGTTTGGCCATTTCGGTGTTCGGTATGTTCGGGTTCGGGTTCAGGTTTGGTCATCTGAACAGGCCGAGTTCGAGCCGAACTCCGAACTTCTGAACTGCGTTCGCCCATCCCTACTGGCAGCAGAGTTTTGGATGGAGATAAGGGGAGAAAGGTGAGAGTGGGGGATGTCAGTGAGAAGGAGGTTACAGTAATCGAGGCGAGAGATGACCAGGGTGTGAACAAGAGTTTTGGCAGAGGAGACAGAGAGAAAAGGGTGAATCTTAACAATGTTATGGAGGAAGAAGCAACAGGATTTGGCAACAGAGTCAATGTAGGGTTTAAAAGAAAGGGGTGAGTCAAAGATGAAGCCTAAGCTGTGGGCTTGGGGACGGGAAGGGTGGTGAGCCCTTTATTCTGACTGGTAGGCCCAACACCAGGCCCCTTACCTAGCCCTGCCCTCTGACTGGTAGGCCCAACACCTGGCCCCTTATCTAGCCCTGCCCTCTGACTGGCAGGCCCAGCACCAGGCCCCTGAACCAGCACCAGCCCAACCACAGCCGCGAGCTGCTGCATGAATTGCTTGCAGTGCCTGAGTTTGTCTTGCAGGGACTGCAATAGGAGTCTCTTCTCCTTCCCCAAAGACTGGCTGGGTCTGAGGCCATCCCCACCCCACTGGGGACCTTCCCCTCACCCCCCCTTTTCTGGACATAACGTCCAACCTCTGGGCTTTCCTTAGTGCCTGGTCCTTCTTGGTGACCCACCGCTCCCGGTCTGGCTGCAACCCACTCTGCTTCACGGCACACTCACATGAACTCTTCAGTAGCATCCCTCAGGTGCACATGCCGAGCAAGTCTCAGCTGCTGCTCCCTGAGTCCGTCTCTGGAATCCCGATACCGTCCCCAGCACTGCACAGCTGTGATCTGTGCTTTCCAGCCCCATGGCCAGCTCCAACTGCTCAGGCTTCTCCCTGCTCCGCAGCCAAAGTCTCATACTGCAAGACTTGCTTTTGCGCCCCAATCCCCAGGTTGCCATGGCAACCTCCTTTTAGTTGTATTTAAATTGTTTTAATGTTTGTTTTGCAAATTGTAAGCTGCCCCGAGCTGCCTATGGCAGGAGGGACAGGATAGCAAAATTTTATAAATAAATTAATTAATTAATTAATTAATTAATTAATTAAATAAGCTCCCAGGGATCTGTTTTAGAGTGCAGCTACCAGCCACAGCTCTTCAGCCCTTGCAACCCAGTGCTTGCTCCTTCCTACGGCCTCCCCCACTCCAGGTAGGCACTGGTGGGGTGTGGGGTGAAGGCATTTGTCTTCATCTACCTGCTGGTTATGAAAGCCAAACTTGGATTACACAGTTTGAGAACTGCCAACTAAAAAAAGCCTTCACCCTGCTGGGATTTTCAGAAGGGATTTCATATGTTTGCAGCTTTCTGTGATGTCATCTCCCTGCTGATGATTGCAGATTGAGTCTGTACTGCCATGAACTGAGTCTTGATGTCATACTAATCCCCTGAGAAGGCCAATAGGTTGATCAGTCATATGAGTGCTATACAGCCATCATAGTGGGGAAAGAGCACGCCCTTTGTTTGTTCATTTGCTTGCATATCTGTAGGGTTTAGACTCTTGGGGGTAATGCTAAAATTCAGCCCTATCCAAGAGAAGAATGTTCTTAGTGATCTGGGCATGAATTTCAAGCAGGAACTACTGTGCTGTATCCCCACTCCTTGTAAAGTACTAATAGTAATACTCCTAATACACCTACTTCTTACAACGTGGTTACAGTTATAGTTTGTAAAGAGCTTTGAAGATGGAAAGGTCTATGAAAACAGTTGATGGTATCAGTAAAAATAACAGTACAGAATGTAATTTAATTACTATATTGATTAACAAATACTGCAACAGTAAACATCATTTTTGTTTCCTATCAGAAAGCATAGGTGAATAGTTCACATTAGAAATGTTCTCAAAAGTGCCAGTGGAATCTACTGCAAGGATTGCCACTGCTGTTATTTTATTTATTTTATTTTATTTATTATTGTTTATTTAAATGTATATATCCCATTAGTATAACAATAATAAACTGTTTGACAGTAGCACTTAGAGCTCAGTCAAGTTTAGGGCCCCATTCCACTAGGTGTCCCTGCCCTACAGAGTTTACAAATTATTAACTGTATTGTGGGTTTTATTTCTGCAGCCAGGTACTGATAATTGAGGGCAAGATGTATATTACATCTTCCAGAAATTAAGACAAAGTAGTTCAGATTATCTCTTTTATAGGACCAGCTGCTGTTGTTGAGAGTTTGCAAGCTTTGGACCACATAGGGCCCTTCCTCAGGCATGTAAGAAGTCAGAACTATAGATTCAGTAAAAGCTATAGCTTTTTGCTGTGTATCTGTAGAGAGAAAGCTTTTGCTCAGTCTAGAGTTCCATGTGTACATGAAATCCATCATTTATGGGAAGTTGCTGAATAAGTCACTACTACTTTGGAGGAAGTCAGTATCTTCATTAGCAGACTAACAAAAATCTGCTTCTCATTTTCACTAATGCCAATTTGCACAATTCTAGCAGTGTAAGTGGACCAAAAAGTCTTTGTAGGCATCCAAGTGAAACCTGGAGATGTTATGGAAATTATTTGGTTTTCACACTGGCATGGCTTTGTCAAAAGGCTGCCCTCAGCAAATGGTTTAAACAAAAGTAATAAAACAAAGTCAAAGAAATGGCTTCCCAAAATACCTAACATTTTAAAGTTGAATTATGCTTCCAGTAACGTCTATGGGAGTTTTGCTATTGACTTCAGCAGAATTTTGCCAATAGTGTTTAACTGTGGGAAGTTTAGGTGCAGACCCCATCGTTGCTTTTAAAACCTGGCCCTGCAAGCCGATATTGTTTATCTGCTAGGCTAGCAGCTGCCTTAGCAACACAATTAAAAACACATTTTAAAAGGGCAAAAAATACTGTCTGATCTCAGTTGGAGAATGTTTAACAGGGGGAACGCCCTTTCCCACTGGTCGATTCCTTGTCCGAATTGAAATATTGATTTTATTATAAACAGGGGGTTAAAGTTTCCCTCTGAGCACGAGCACCGAATATAATTGCTGCTGAATTCAACTTAATGACAACCATCTCTGAATGGTACTGGGTAATTACATTATCAATAGTTAATGCTTTTAATTGTTTTCCCCCAAATAGATGTCTGATGATATTTCCCAGATCTGCTTATTTAGATCCCTATCCTGCAAAGACCTATATACCTTCTTGCTGAAGCTGAAACCAAGTACCCACAAAAACTGGTATACTGATGAATTTCCAGTACCCAAAATCGACCCAACAACATTGGGTACTGATTAGTACCCGATTGTGATGCAATTCGGGTAACCAATGTCCCGGAATGTTGACTTCCAGTCCCAGAATACTGACCTCTAGTACCAATTTTTCTACTTTCATACTGATATTTCAACTTCTAACACCTATTTTGTTTTTCTTTCCCCATCCTGGAAAGTTGACTTCTGGTCCCAGAAAATCAATTTCTAGTTCAGATTGTTTTGATTTCCAGCCTGATTTTCCAGTTATTCGACTCAATATGCTGATCAGTAATCATAAAATAGAAAAACCTGTACCAGAAGTTACCAACATTTTGGGTTACTGGGTAGCCAATTGATACTTGGGTAGCCCATCAGGTACCTGATGCGGTACTTGAAAATTATTTATTATTTATATAGTGCAAGCAATGTACCTGGCATGGTACAATCAGGTCCCTACCCCAAGGTGCTTACAATCTAAGAAAGACAAGGGAGAGGTGAACATGGAGAGAGATGAGGGTACATTTATTTTATTTATTTATTTTAATAGATTTATACCCCGCCCCTCCTGCTAAAGCAGTCCGGGGCGGCTTCCAACAATAAAAACACAATAAAAACAATTTAAAACATCCAATACATTAATATTAAAACAGGGCTAAATGTAATAAATACATAACAAATAATGGGTAAGGTGGGGGAGCTAAAAAACCCTCACCCTCCCCTCCCACCCTCCCCAAAGGCCTGGGCGAACACCCAGGTTTTACAACTTCGCCGGAATGTCAACAGGCTAGGGGCTAGCATCACATTCATGAAGCTGAGACGTTAATTACAGGGAAGAGAAGGATTTTGAGGGAGGGAGGGAGGGAAGAGGAGGTAATTTCCTTCTCATGGTGAGCTAGTGAAAGCCTGATGGAAGAGGTAGGTTTTTAGGAGGGATTTGAAGGTTGGGAGGGAACAAAATGAATGTATCCACCAGGGAGGGAGTTCCAGGCATGGGGGTTTGCAAGGACGAAGAGGCAAATACATTTTGAGCAGCAAGGGAATCACAAGCAGGCACGGGTGGGGACAGAGGAGAATCAAAGTGGGAATGTGGTTGGAAACAGGTGTGTGGAGAGAGGCGGGAGCAAGGCCATGAAGAACCTTGAAGGTGAAGACAAGAATCTTGTGCTAAATATGTTCAGGGAAAGAGAGCCATTGTAGGTCAGAGAGAAGGGGCTGAGCATGGTCAAAGTGACAGACAAGGTGGATGTCTTTGTCAGCAGAGCATAGAATGGAAATGAGAGGGGTGAGATCAGATCAGGAGGAACCAGTAAGGATGAAGTTACAGTAGTCAAGGTGAGAGATGACTAGGGCCTGTACTAGGGTTTGGGCAGTGGAAGCAGTAAGGCAGGGCTGTATTTTTGCAATTTTATGCAGAGCAAAGTGACAGGACTTGGCTACAGCCTGGATCTGAGGTGTAAAGGAGATGGAGGAGTTGAAGATGAACCCCAGGATACGTGCCTGAGGGACAGGCTGGTTGGTGACACTTTTGATGGAAATTGAGAAGGAATGTTTTGGGGAAAGATGAGTTCAGTCTTGGCCATATTAAGCTTGAGGTGGTGTGACATCCAAGCAGAAATGTCTGAGAGAGTCTGCAATAGAAGACTGGATGGAAGGGAGAATACAGGGGCAGAGAGATAGCTGAGTGTCGGCATACAGGTGATACTGGAAACCATGAGAATAAATGAGTTTGCCCAGAGAAAGTGTGTACAGGGAGAAGGGAAGAGGGACAAGACCAGAGCATGGGGAACTCCCAGAGAGTGGAGGAGTGATGCTGAGGAGTTACCAATGAGATAACTCATTGGAGTTTTTCGAGAGATATGAAGAGAACCAGTCAAGAACGAAGTCCTGAAAACCGAGGGAGCAAAGCCAATCCAGGAGGAGGCCGTGGTCAACAGTGTCAAAGGTAGCAGAGAAATCGAAAAGGACAAGAATGGAACAGAGGCCCTCAGACTTGGCTAAGAGACGTTTATTGGTGATTTTAGTGAGAGCAGTCTCAGTCAAGTGGAGATAGTGGAAGCCCAATTGAAAGGGGTCATGGGAGGAATTGGAAGAGAGGAAATCAAGCTAGTGCATGTAAACACCTCATTCCAGGAGCTTGGCAGCAAAGAGCAGGAGTGAAACGGCACTGGAGGGATCAAGAGTGGCCATCTTAAGGATAGAGCAGACAGTAGCATGTTTGACGCCACTGGAAAGGACCCAGCAGAGATGGAGAGATTGATGTCGTGCATCAGAGAGGGTGCAGTGGTGGGGACAATTGCTGTTAAGAGATGAGAGGGGATGGGGTGAAGGAGTAGGTGGAGGGGTTGGAAGAAGAGAGGAGATGACCTCATCAAAAGAAGCTAAAGAGAAGGAGAAAATGTGAGTATTACCCATGGGTACTAAAAGAAGTACCCGTTTCAGCTTTACTGCTTACCTTTACAAACATGATAGTTAAAAACATGAATAAATCTTTGCAGGATCAACAGCTTAGTTGCTAAACCTTGATCCTGAAGTGGTATTTGGCAAATAAGAAGAGAGGAGCTGCCATACAGAGTTAGACCAATGGAAAAGGAGAAGGCTGAACTGCCTCTTTCCAGGTTTTTGACCATCCCCTTTTTCTTTGCTATGGAGTAGAGCTGAAATGATAAGCGATTTTGCTTATTGTGAAGATTTTCATTAGTTCTTGTACCGGGACAGAGATTTGAGATCTCGGCCCCAGTATGAACTTTTGATGAAGTAACAAACTATTTTAAAAAAAATAAAATAAAGTTTTAAAACTCAATGTGAGTTCCAGGGGAGCCTCCACTTCTTTTGAGGGGCGACGGGGACAGTGCCCGGCCCAAAGATTAACTGGCCGGCACTGAGTCCAGGAGCAGCTGCAAGCTCTGAACAGATGGCTGGTTAATTTCACTACAGTGCTGGGAGCTTGGGTGAAGAGGGGCGATGAGCCGGCCTAGCCCAGGCAGCACAGGAGCCTCTTCTGCTTGGGGACGGATGCCTGGCCCCCAAGATCGGCTTGCCAGCCAGTCACTACACTGGGAACTCAGAAGGGTGAGGGGTGAGGAGCTGGTTTGGCCTCACCTAGGCAGCATGGGTGTTGGGACTACAAGCCCCAGCAGCCTTTGTGCTGGCTCTGGCTATTATGTGAGGCTGACATGCAAAGGCTGCTGAGGCATGGAGGCGGCTGGTGCCCTCAGACTTTGAGCAGCAGAGGTTGGAGGAGGTTTGTTTAAGGCTTGTTAAGTCAACATGCTACTCCTACCAGCCTCACATAACAACAGCCAAAGCTAGTGCAAAGGTTGCTGGGACTTGTAGTTCCAACCTCTGAGCTGCTTGGTCCCGGGGCTATGCCAGCTCCTTGTACCACCCCCACCCCTCCAAGATCCCAGTGTGGTGTGCTGGCTGGCAAGCTGATCTTTGGGGCTGGGAATCCCCCAAGAAGAAGAGGATCCCATGCTGCCTGGGCTGGTGCTGGACTGGCCCCTCGGGCCCCCAAGCTCCCAGGGTGGCATGGTGAAATGAACAAGCTGGCTGTGCAGAGCTCACAGCTGCGTTGGTGCTCACTGCTGGACACCTGATCTTTAGGCCGGGCACCCTCTCCAGAAGAAGCGGAGGCTACTCTGCTGCCAGAACTGAAGCCAGGCTGCCTCCCCACTCCCCGAGCACACAGTGAATTAAAGCTTATTTTATTTTTAATAGTTTACTGTTTCTCATTGAATCGCAGCAAGACATTGACAGTTCTCGGTGTTTCTCGGTCCCTGGGACGAATGGAAAACAGGGATTCTCATTGAGAACGAGAAAAAAAGTGAACTCAAGTTTCAGCCCCTACTATGGAGCATTTCATAAAGGGTCCTGACACAAGGACACTCCAGATATGTGAATGAGGCTGTCTCTAATCTGCATAGGATGTGCTTTACTAGTTGACCTTTATCAGCCGACTGTATTTGGGCCTAGTAAGGCAATTAAAGTCCCCATTTGCTGGATATGCTGCTGTTGAAGCAGGCCAGCCAAGCATTGCGGCACCACCACGTCAGCATTTAAAACTGGTTGACATTTATTTCTGGTTGGATCAACGATGTGGCTGGTTATGGTAAGGGAGGATTTAATCCCACAAGATAACATAGACACTCGTAGAAAGGGTGTGGTATCCCTGGCAACGAGAATCCAGGAGTATCTGCCCACAGCAACTGTAGATTTAAAATGGGAGGACTCAAAGGGCCCCATCCAGGTGGTTGTACTCCCCAGAAAGGCAGAAAATGAAATGTTGGTGGGGAATGCCATAAACAAATGGATGTTGGACAGGAGGTTGAAAAAAGCACCTCTACCCCTGGAACATGGGGAGACAGAGAGCAAGCCTAGTGGAGGGGAAAGGTTACAGGAAGGTTCTGAGAGCCTTGCAAAACCTGCACCTGAACCTGTGAACTCCACTAAGGAGCAGAAAAACCCCAAGGAGGAGTCCCCAAACCAGCCAGAAGGCAGGGGAGGACAAGACTTGGGGAGTGAACTGCATGTCCCTGTCTCTCATGGGGAACTGACGGGAGTGAAGCCACAGGGCCCTCCTGATTCTGAAGCCCAGGACTTGGCACCCCACCTTACACAGGAAGGACCAAATTCTGCAGAATCAAACCAGGTAACCACCGTGGGGGGAGAGTTAGAGGCTGGAGAAGACCCTACTCAACCCAGGGGGTTGCAGGATGGCCTGGAGGTTGGTTGTCCTACCTTAAGAGTCGGTGGGAAGAGGCTAACTGAACCCAAGGGGTTACAGGCAAGCCGGGAGGTGGAGGATTCTACCTTAAGAGAAGGCGGGAAGGTGCAGGAAACCTTTCCCGGGATGGAGGGGGGAACGATGGGTGTCTCTTCCCCAGGGATAGAAATGCAGCACCCTGTAGTCCTAAAGAGCCAGGAGCAGGGGTCTAAGAGAGAACTTTGCACCTCTGCCTTACCAGACAAGGAACAGGGAGATGCTACAGAGTATGCTAAGGGTGAAAGAAAGACAGTGAAAGACCCTGAGACGGATCAGGGAAATGCTGCTGAAGTAGAGACTGGAGGGGAGGAAATGGTTAAGAGTGTCCAGGGTCAAGCCGCTACACTTGGTAAACTGAATCCTCAAGAGTTTCATGTGGGAGGGTCTGAGGGGACACTTGGGTGTTCTCACACCCATGTCACAAAGTCAGATTCCCAAGAAGGAGAAATACATGATTATACAGACCCAGGGGATCCTGGAGGTACAAACAGAACTTGGGGGCAGCGCACAAGAAAGGCTGCTGACAATAGCCCCTTCACAGAAGCAGTTTTTGACTGGGTGATGGATTTGAATGCAAAAACATTCAAACACAGCATTACAGCCAGGAGGGAAAGGCAAAAGACAATGAACACAAATATTCTCACTGGGAATTATGACAGTTCTCCAGGTGAAAAGGGTGTTCAAATGCAAAGTAACACATGCTAAACTATGGGGGTATTAAGCAATGTGAAAGCACTCACACGCACTCCATACTCCCTCGTTTGGGTCATACTAATGCTTATGATCTGTAGTCTGGACATCCCAGCCAGATCAGACATAGAAGTGGGGACATGGCAAACAGAAATACAGCTAATGAAAAACAGGCTACCAGATAATCTGGAAACATGGCCAAAGTTTGTAACTGGGGGACAAAGGTTGTTAACCTGGCGTTCCCACCTATTTGTCACAGTCTTATGCAAACACCTACTGAGGTACCTTGAAGGGTATATGCCATGGCAACCCCACATGCAACACGGGGCGGAGGAACATAAATACCTCAGGGTATCTACCCCTACAAGATAGTGAACCCAGAAACACTGAATCCTGAGGATCACTCCACTAGGAAATGGTAGAAAACGCATGAACATGATAGCCCCACAGGGCTAACAGAGGATTTGGAAAACCAAAGGTCTAACTTAAATAGGATTCAAGCATGTGGAAATGAGGTGAGGGGGTTGCATATTCCTATGCCTGCCAGTACAACACACCAGTCTAAGCATGTTACGGGACTCTGTCGTGTCCGTTCCACATGCATTCTTATGGGGGGGCTGTCACAAGGGAGCATAGGGTCACACACGAGTGATACTGGCCTACACGTAGGCTACAAACCTACTAAATATGTAAAGCAAAAGGTCCAACATGTGTGTAATGTTACAATTGAGACCTGTAGAACTGGAATCATGTACTGTGACACTGACGAAATTCCAGGAAATGGAAAGAGATAACGTTTTTGGATTCACCTCAGACTGACGGCCAGAGACATTTAAAATGCTAATGCAGGCAGCCATTGCCTATGTGAGGAAACACACAAGCTCATGAGCGGGAAAGCTCAAACAAAGAGACCATGAAAAGGTATTTAAAGGGGAGACAAGACAAAGGAGAGGAGAGAGCCATCTTGAGCAATCTCATTTGCATCCTGGATCCTGCCAGCTAGCAAGACTGGAAGACATGCACTGAGACCAGGACTTTGATTTCTAACCTTAAGAACTGGAACCCGGCCAACATCACCAAACTGACTGTGTATGGACTGATTCTATGGACCTTTATAGGGTAAGATACTTATCTAGGAACTCAACCAGTATAGATTAGGATTGTGTTATATTTACCTTTGATTTCTAGTTACCACTCTGTATCAATTATCTTGCTTATGTAAATCAATAAACGTACTTCTTATCTTTATGAAGAAGAGTCTGTGTCTAACATTGGAAACAAGTGAGCAACTTGAGCTTGCAAGCTCTTTGGACCCCAGAGATAAAGAGTCTGTAAATGGGAAAGATCGGGCCCTTGGGCGACAAAGGGTTTGTCCCTGCTGCAGGATTGAATCAGCTAGAGAGAAAAACTGATTCAAGTGGACTGTAAGCAAGGGAAACTGATTCACTCAAACCCGGTAAAGTGGGGGTGCGGACCTCCAGCACGTGGCAGGCATCATAAATCTTCAACATAAAAAGTAAAACAAGGACACTGGACTTCTACACAGACTTTAACCAACTCTGAGACTTAGTAGGTAAAGTCTTGTGGACAGACATATCACAAGACAAAGAAGTCCAAGAATGCTGGCAGCTCCTGAAAGAAAGTGTACTTAAAGGTCAACCAAAAGCTATCATCCTACAAAGAAAAGATAAGAATCATAAGAGACTGATGTGACTGCATAAGCAACATTTAAAAATGAGAGTATATAAAGATATTGCACAAATATGCAGAAACGAAATCAGGAAGGCAAAGACATAAAATGATTTTCAATTGTTGAGAGATGTTAAAGACAACAAAAAGGGATTTTCCAAATATGTCAGAGGTAAAGACTGAGCAACAAAATTGTGAGTTTTCAGTGAAAATGGCGAACTGTTAATGGAAGATACAAGGCCAAAAAGAGAGGCAAAATAGTACAGTAATATCTTTTATTGGACCAGAATCAGTTAGTTGAGGTGAGAGCTTTCGGACCTCAAAGGGTCCTTCATCAGGCAAGTCAGGAGTAAGAACTGCATGTAACAGAAGATACAAGGAAGGCAGGCCTGCTCAATGTCTACTTTGCTTCAGTCTTCACAGAAAAGTGAATAAATAAGGAAGTTGGAGCAATGTAGTCTCTCGATGAAATACCACAAGGTGGATATGAAACCGGCCGAATGATCAAAGCAAAGAGTAATAATGAATGGAACCATGTCAAATTGGAAGACTTAAATAGTTCTCCATAGGGGTCTCTTCTAGTTTCACTGCTGTTCAATATTTTATTAGTGACTTGGATAAAGAACATACTCATGAAATTTGCAGATGACAGAAAATCTGGAGACTAGGTTAAAAATTCAAAATGATCTTAACAAGGTGGAGAACTGGGCTGTCAACAACAAAATGAAATAAAATAAAAACAAATATAACACAATACACATAAGGCAGAACAAACAAAGGCCTGAATACAAAATGGGAGACAACTGGATTGGTAGTAGCATGGCAGAAAAACACCTATAGTAGTTATGCATCACTGACTGAATATGAGTCAGCACTGTGATGCTGTTGTGAAGAATGCAAATGCCATTTTAGGTTGCATCAACAGAAACATTGTATGCAAGACACAGGAAGTCATTGGGTGTAAACAGATGGACCCCAGCCCTGGTTCTGATTCACCTTACCCTCAGATGGCTCGTCCATCTTAAAGGCAGGTCACCAAAAGGTGGGGCAGAACAGGCACCACCTGTTCGAGACAAGCCCCGCTTGCGGTGCTCTGGAACATCCAGGAACACTACGAACAGAGCGAGCCAGACAAACCCGGGGCGTCACCCTGAGGCAGAGCTGTGGTGTCTGCTTGGCAGATAGCAGCTGCTGCTCTGCCTCAGGCCAGTGGTTGCTCCAGGCAATACCATGGAGTTGTGGATGGCAGCCTAGAGCAACAGGTGATCCACTCACAACTCTAGGGTGGTGGTGATGGTTTTGTCTGCACAGGTGGACTGCAGGTCGAATTACCTGCTGGGTCAGTTTAAAATGTACCCAGATGGGGCTGGGTTCAGGCAGATGTGGGGGTGCACCCTGGAGCAGCTGTGGGGGAGGCCAGTATCACGTCCATCGAAAGACACTGTGACAGAGAAGCACTGGGCACTCCTGTTTCAAGCAGTCAGCAAGGGCTGACCCTTTAAATGAGAGCAGCAGGTGGCAGCTCTCCCGGTGACGCAGCTTTAAAGCCGCTGCCTGAAACTGACTAGCGGCAGCTGCGGCCACTGAGAAGAGTCGGCCTCGAACCCAGAAGTAGGGCAGTGGGCCAAGAGAAGTGGAGAGGTCGAGCTAGTGAGGAGAGGCTCAGGCAGAAGTCTGGAAGCCGGCAGGGAGCCAGAGAAGAAGCTCCGGAAAGGTCAAGCTAGCTGTGAGTAGCAGCATGAATGTGAGTAGCGGCATGACCACCTGAAAGGGAAGCTGTTGCCGCTGAAGCGGATCAGGGTGCAGGGGAGTCCGCACCTGCCGCCTGTTTAGGGGCAAGGACTTGGCCCGGAAGGGCTGTATACTGAGAGCGCGGATGCCCACTAGACCCCTCGGAGGAGGGAGTCTAAAAGGTGGTTAGGAGAGCCCTGAAGCGCAGAGCCGGTGGAGGGCGCAACTTCCTTATAAGAGGGGCTGTGTAGAGAGCCCTTATGGGGACAGGGTATAAGGACTCAGAGCCCTGCGAGGTTCAGTGGGGTGTCAATCAGAGAGGAGCCCTGCGAGGTTCGAGTTAAAGGGGAGCCCTGGGAGGCTCAGAACTATAGTCTGGTGTGGCTGGATGTAGGATTGGGGTGATTGGAACGTAGGGCCCTGCGAGGCCCATGAACCGAGCTAAGGACTGTCATTAGAGCTAGACTCTGGATATGAACTGTTGATTGACCAGAGGCTTAACCCTGGCCTAAGGATGGTGTGCGAGATGGACTTTGTGCTATCCAATAAACTGTTATAGAACTGGACACAGAGTGATACTCTTCCTTGGACTTAACCCTGCAACTACTCACCCCACAGTTAGCGGGGCCCTTGCTGCAGACACCCATTGTGGCACTCTACTCAGCTCAGCCTCTGTGGGAAGGGTGGCATATAAATTTGACTAAATAAATAATGGTTAGGCACTGCTAAAGTACTTATCCAGTTTTGGGCCCTTCCTTTTAAGGACAATGACAACAGGGCAACAAGGGGTGTGCAGCAGGCACCCTGTTCATTTTGGTTATTGTTTTCATTTTCATTTACAAAAAAACCCTTTGTTTTCGGGTTTCCATAAAGGAAATGTTCATTTTTATAGCTTCATTTTTTTTGTTTGACCACTGGACCATTCTGTGCATGGGCAGTCCTTTTCCAAAGTGGCACCAGCAGCATCTGCACCATTTGGGAGGAAAGGCGGTCAGTCTGTGCATGTGCAAAATGGCCACTGTGAATATGCAGACCGGCCACCCTTTTCCCCAACTGACACCGCCGGTGCCATTTGGGGAAAGGGCATGCATGTGCAGAATGTCCCTGGCAGTCATTTTGCACGTGCAGAAAAATTGATTTTTATTTTGGTAACAAAAAAAGACTTTTTTTCCTTTCATTTTCATCCATTTTCGTTACCATGGCCTGTCGAATGGACCTTTTGTTCATTTTAGTAATTAAACAAAATGAAAATGAATTTCACACTCCCATAACTTAGAGCTTAATTTTTACTTGCAAAACTTTTATCATTGGTGAATGTTGTGTGTGAAGTAAAGACCCCAGAATGACTGTTAGATTGCAGATTGATTTAATGGGTAAAAAATTTTTTTTTAAAAAGACAGGATGGTGGCCCACTATGAACTGGGACTCACCCGCTTGCCTCTTCCCGCGCTGCCAGATGTTGGCCCAGGACTTCCCGGGGCAGATAGGGAGCTGGCCTGGGGTGTGTCCTCAGGGGAAAATTGCCAAGGTGCATCTTGGGCGAAGGGCCGACCATGTGAGCCACTCCGGGCCAACATGGACCCACATGTTTGTTCGGGGCCCTTCCCCAACCCGGGTAGTGCTGGCCACAGTTTTCCACCCCAGGCTGGGAAGCTGCTTTGCTGCCTGCATGTTTGTTTTTACCCAAGAGTAAGCAAGCATGCGAGGGACAATAAATATGGGACCCCGTGGTGCTGTTTTTACAGAAATGCTTTTCTGAGATGAACTGCTTCTTCCCCAATAAACCTTTTGCGTACCTAGTCATTGGAAAAAATACCACCTCACTTGTGCTTTCAGTTTGGTGTGCTGAAATAGAGTGAGTCTTCTATAAGGGAAGCTTTGCAAATATCTTACTGCACCTGGCACTGTGTGGTCTGATGCTAAGATGTGAAGTAATGAGATCTGGGAATAATAGGAACCGCTTGACTTCTCCCTGACTATTACTTAAATGTTTGAAATGTCAAGAAATGAACTGAGCTGGAGTTAATGAAAGCCATACAGAACCAACAAAAAAATAAAAAGGCTTTGTGTCTGTTTATCGATGAAGTTAAAAAGAAAACACACCTCCTACTGGTAGCTATCACATTATAACATTTTCATTATTATAAATAATTGCAAGTCTGAGTCATTCATTTATAAAGGGTGTTAACAAATGAGATGTTGTCCCACATTTGCAAACATTAACCCTGGATTCACCTGCTTGTCTACTCGGTGGCCACCAGATGTTTGCCCCAGGCCCACTCTTCACGGCGACAAGCCAGGAAATGTGGCGTGTGCTGTGCGGGCACACCCAGGGAAACCCAGGGTAATGGGTAACCACAGAGCCAGGTCTCGTTAGTTAGGTTCCCACGCAGCCCCGGGTCTGCCAGCATCATAAAGGTGCAGTTAGTGCACCCCTTTCAGTTGACAGCCGACCAGGAGAGGGGAGCACAGAAGTTCCCAGAGGCTTTCAGCTGTATGATCTGACCTCCCCTCTCCCAGCCGGCTGTCAGCTGAGAGGGGCATGCTAGCGCTGGCTTCAATGGAAAGGGGTGTCACAGCCAGAGAAGGCTTCTTCCCTGGCTGCGACACCCCCCTCCCTTTCCATGCCTGCTGCTCTCCTACCCTGGTGGGAAAGGAGAAGAATGGGGATTAAAGCCAGCGTGTGCCCCCCCACCCCTGGAGGATCTGCGTAGGATCCTTCAATCCTCCATTCAGTAAAGGAACCAAGGGGATTGCAGGATCTGCACGGCTCCCCTCCTCTGGAGGGGGTGCACATTGTCTTTGATCCTCGTTCCTCTCCTTTCCCGCTAGCAGGCATGGGAAGGAGGGTCACAACCAGGGAAGAAGCCTTTGTTGGCCATGATCCTCCTTTCCATCAGAGCCAGTGCTAGCGTGCCCCTCTCAGCTGACAGCTGGCTTGAGGGGGGAAGGAGAGTGGCGGGAGCAATCGCACTGTCCCTGAATGTGCTAGCCCCCTCTTTGGCAGCACCTGCAAGCGCATGAACTGTGGGCAGGGGGCTGCCCATTGATTGTGCTCTCCAAGCTGTTCACACAGGTTGTGGCTGTGTGGGAGCATTCCAGGGCCCAGCGGGCTCTTAACTCATGTGTTAACCTCCAATGTAAATATCTGTTCCTGCTTCTATTGAATACAATGGCAAAATTTCCTTAGACCACAATCAGTGCAAAATCGAGACCCAACAAGAAGTTAGGGGTATATTGTTGTTTACTTGTGCTGCTTGTAAGTACCTGTATTTTTAATACAGAAACCATTATAGCTCTCAGATGTCCTGCAGTCCCAGACAAGTAGTACAAAATCCCATATTAGGGCTTAAGGATCACACACTCACTCACTCTGCTTTGGGGAATATGACGCAGAATGGTACAGGAGCTGCCAGCTTGAATCTCACATTTCCTGACTGCTTTTCACCCTACCAAACACACTGAGCTCTTAAGTATGAAACTAGGAGCTGCTTTATTATTTTATTTATTAGGGATGTGCGAACGCGGTTCAGATGTTCGGAGTTCAGACCGAACTTAGTCTGTTCGGACGTCCAAACCGAACACCTGAACCAAACTTGAAAACGGCTGAACAGTTTGGTCATGTTCGGGTGAGTTCGGATGAGTTCGGGGGTGGGAAAAACGTGACTGGAAGGGGGAGGCAGCTGAGGAGCAGACTTCCTCGCACCAGGGGTGGAGACCAGGGTTGTTTCAGGGCCAAATGATACCGATACCGGGGAAAAAATCTTCAAATTCGGTATCAGTATCACTATTTTTGACCATTAGGCCAAGTTCGGCCGAACCAAACTCCACCGAACCGTACAACTGAACCCGAACTCGGGTTTTGAACCGAATGACCAAACGTCTGAACATCCAAACCGCATTCTGTTCACACATCCCTATTATTTATAAAACCTGGAGATACAGGGCATGCTATAACCCAGTGCTTCTGTTGTGCTAGTTGTAAACTGTAGCCACCTGACAACACTGCTAATGGTGTTGTCATAACCTTGAAAACAACTATTTAGTTAATTGACCAATATGCCGACTTTTCCTCTACAGGCTGAATTAAAAGTAATAGCCACTTGCAGCTCTGGTTGTGGAAGCTGGAAAAATAGCTAGTAGGTCAAGGGTTCAAATCTGGCCCTTATAATGGCTAAAATATTCTCTCATTTTTAAGTTTGCTTTTTAAAATGAACAGAAAATGCAATCCAGTTTCAATATTAGGCAGTGAGATATTGCCTACCTACTGGACAATTAGAGAATCTACACCAGAAGAGATGTGGAGTATCGAAAATGCTTTACAGTCAGAGGGAGGGTTGTGTACATAGGAAAGCTTTCTTTGGGGAGGGGGGGGCATGGGACCAACCATTTAGGTTTGTGCTATGACAGAGCTTTGAAAGGAAACTGGGGGAACAGGGGTAAAAGTCAGGTTATGAGAGAGATTTCTATATGTATGTGTGATTCTTTTCATTATTTAAGATTGCTTTTTTAAAAAGAAAATGTTTTTTTAGCTCAGCCTCAAAGTTAGACAACAGACTATTTCAAGTTTTCATAAATTTACACACATGAACACATGAAAATGATGTTTCTCATTACAAAGTTTCTTTTCCCTCATTTAAGTGTCACTGTGACTCATTTCAAAGACTAGAGTTTGAGATGATTGCAACGTATTGATTGTGATGTGGACTGTGTAAAGATTGGGCCCCATACCTGGTCTGCCTCTAGAAATGAGATATTTGTTTTTGTGAAATGAAATGAGCTAATCTGCTTTAGGACACAGAATTGTGCAATAAATGAAAAGGAATTTTAAATTGGTTTAAATAGGCACAGTGGCCAAGACCCTGATTGTACAAAACTTTTCTGAGTAAGAGTGCATACTAGGAGATTGTAATACACAAGGAGAGCTAAAGGTTGCTGTATGATTTTATCAAGCTTTAATGATCATCACAGCTCTTCTCTGCTTTGTTGTTACTTTTAACAATAGAAGGAAACCACAGCCACTCCTTAAACAATCTGCTGATTATGGTTCTTGCTTTTTTGATCCTTTTCAGAATTGCATCTTCCAATTGCTTTTCCTGCCTGTCCAGATCAGTATGTGCCATCAAAGCCAAATCTTGCAAGCAACATTTTCCAGACTCTGAGATCACAGGAGGAGGATGAAAGGACAAGTTTTGCCCATATGCGGTATTTGCAGAACCGGGCCAATAGCATGCAGCCGTAAGATAATGATTTTGTATCATCATGAACTAGATGTGTGTATGTATTTCACAGCGTGCTTGTGTGAGAGACAGAAAAAGTAGCATCCAGAGAAGATTAAAACCCCAACATTCTTCTCTGTCTACAGCTTTGTTAACACAATCCAGGGTACTTACACCATTAATAATTAAACTACTTTGCAAGTATTCACGCTGGCACAGAGTAATTACCAGGGAAGTAAATGATCATGTGAAGAGTCCAGTGGTAGGTGTTAAGTGAATTATCATACAATTAGTACTGTTTTCCTGTTCCCGCTATTGGCATATGTAACCTTCTTTAATCAGGAGTTTAATCTCTGGAGTCACTACCTTTTTCTTCAGTTTAAAACATTGTTAAAATGAAACTCAGAAGTAAGTGTTCATGTGAACAAACCCTAAATATATAACCCAATGTCCTATAGTCTATGAGTGTGTACACACATTTAGATACTTTGATGATTGAGACTAAAAAAAAACAACCTAGATAAATAGACACGCACACACACATCTGTACAGCAGGGGTGGGCCCAGGGGCCAAATCCAATCCAAGCCTGTTTTTTATTACCAATAGCATCGATCCATATACCCTCCCCTGCCTTCCCCCATCCTGAACATACATCCCTTTTCCGACCTTACCCCCTTCATGGGCCCCACAATTCCTATCAGACCCATAGAGCTTGTGCTAATTATCAAGGTGGCCTATGGAAAAGGTAAGTTTCTCCACCCCTACTGTATGATGTGTAGGTCTGTGTAGTGAAGGATAGAACCATCTGGCCACATACAGTTCTTGTAGCAGTCCATGCCTGTCTCATAGAGGCATAGGCTGCATAAGAGCATAATGACGTGGGCTGAACATATCTGAAAGACTGCCTTCCCCCACCAAGTTCCATCATGATCCTCTAGCTCAGTCAAGAACAGCCTCCTGGCAATTTTTTAGCAGGGGTGTACGTTCAGGATGGGGGAAGGCAGGGGAGGGTCTATGGATCTATGCTATTGGTCTATCCCCTGACCTTAAGCGGAAGCCCTCATCTCCACTCCCTTCCACTGAATTCACTCTTCTAAGTGTTTGAGGGTAGGGACTGGATCTATAGGGTCAAATAAAAAACAGTCAACAACCTTCACTGTGAATTGGATCAGGGTCGGTCGACCCTTCTGATCCTGTTAGACCTGTTGGCTTCTTTTGACACTTTTGACCACAATATGTTGGTGACTTGTCTGCAGGACCGAGCTGGGGTGGGTGGGACAATTCTTTAATGGTTCCATACCTTCCTAGCCGGGAGAACTCAGCGAGTGGTGCTGGGGGACTGTTCTTCGTCTCCCTAGGACCTCGCATGTGGAGTCCCACAAGGTTCTATTCTGTCCCCTCTCCTGTTCAATGTGTATATGCAACTGTTGGGCAAAGTCGTGAAAGAGTTGGTGTTCGGTGTCATCAATATGCTATTTTTGTACAGTAAAACCACACCAGTTCTTCTTTGCCTTATGCCTGCAATTGCATCAGGAAATGGGATTTTTCTTATAATAACTTAAGCCTCGCATCATCCCTATAAGATAGTGGGTGTTTTCAAATGTGATGATACCATGGGTGGCCATGCTTTGACCCGTGTTGCCACCCGTGGTTCCATCACATTTGAAAAGACCCGGCAGATGTTTCCCTGGGCCAGACCTGGAGTTTGCACGCGCTGTGGCAGTTTTTAGTCTGGGCTGTGACTTGGGCCCATCGCTGAGGCACAGCCTGGGCTAAGTGCTACCGCGGCCTGTGCAACATAACTCCGGACTGGGTTAGAGCAGGCCGTCATGTTTGATGACCCACTCTACCTGCCCCCGGACCGGGGCTGTTCAGGCAGGTGCAGTGGCCTCATAGGCTGCTGTGACTGCCCATCAGGAAGGAGTGTGGGCTGCATTCATCAGTGCAGGGGGTGGGACCATGCAGACCCACGTTCTCTCGTCACCTCACACCATCCCTGGCCCGGGCCGCTGACACGTCTGTTCAGTGGCTGGGCCGAATCCTGCAGAAGAAAATTTTCCCAGGGGATGATAGCTGTTAATAATATTGTTTATTGATAAGATTATTCCTTTCAAATGTTTTGTGGAAGTTTTGGACATAATTTTCAGTACTGAGTTTGACACCAAGAAAACGCTGAAGGCTTCATTCACTAAGGCATCCTAGTGTTTGCAGCCTCATTAAACTGTTTGTTTCTGAGACTATTTTAGAGATTATTAAATCCCTC
This sequence comes from Sphenodon punctatus, assembly GCA_003113815.1. Lineage (NCBI taxonomy): Eukaryota > Metazoa > Chordata > Lepidosauria > Sphenodontia > Sphenodontidae > Sphenodon > Sphenodon punctatus. Next base: position 1,559,145 of record QEPC01001547.1, read on the forward strand.
CAGCAATTGAGGAAACCATACCTCAAAATGTTTGGATTGCTCTTAACCTTAGCTGAACATACTGAGTTAATAATGCTTACATTTGTGGTAATTACAAGATGTGTCTCTTAGGGATGGGCGAACGCGGTTCGGAAGTTCGGAGTTGGGCCCGAACTCGGCCTGTTTGGACGACCAACTGAACATGAGCCGACTGAACCAAACTCAATTCCGAACGCTGAAATGGTCGAACAGTTCAGTCAGTTCGGATCGCGTTCGGGTGAGTTTGGGTGGCTAAAACGTGGTGTCACTGAAACGCCAAATGTGGCAGGGAGGGGGAGTCAGCTGAGGAGCAGACGCAGGCACCAGGGGTGGAGAGGCTTGGAGTAGTAGCCAGCCTGCCCAATCACCATCCCTTTTTGCTTCAGACCACTGACTTCGCAGTCTGCAATTGACCACGGGCTAGGCTGCACGGAGCCAATGGGGCTTGCGGTGAGGCGGGCGCAGCAAGAAACAAAACTGATTGCCTCCCCCCTTCCCAGCACCTTCTGAGCTAGTCACTGTTCCTGAACAGCAGGCATTTCAGAAGGCTCCCTCTCGCCCAGCAGTTTTTGTTCCTTCCTATTCCTAATCCATTGCCATCCTCCTATTTCACCCATCCAACTCATCTACCTCCATATTCCCATTTATTTAACTTAGCTTAGATAGATTTAGTTGTTGTTGTTTTTTTATCCCTCCCAGTGTTCATTCTTCCTTCCTCCCTCCATTGAATCCTTTCCCTCTCCCATATCTTCCATCCCTGATTCACTTCCCTTCCCCTGTTTTTTTATTCATTTAGAGTAGAATTATTATTAGATTGATTTAGGTTTCATTTCAGTTTTGTACCCCTCCTTGTGTTTTTTGTGATTCCCCACATCCCATATATATATATATATATATATATATATAATGAGAGAGAGAGAGATTAGAGATAGTACACAGTTGTAGGAGTTAGCAAGATAGTGTTTAGTGATTTAGTTTTAGTGTTTGTAGGAGTAGGCCTTTGTACTTATTAGATAATCCATTTAGTTCATAGCATTTAGAATAGTTAATAGTTAATAGCAGTTAGATTTAGTGTAGCAGTTAGATTTAGTGTAAATAGATATATATATAATATTAAATAAAACATTTAAATAAAAAATAAAATATTTATATTAAAACATTATTTTGGAGGGAGAAATGGAAAAGGGAAGGAGAGACCGGACTGCTACCCATAAGGGAGGCAATAGAGCACGTGCCAGAGGTGGGCGGGGCCGTGCCAGGGGAGTGGCAGCAGGCAGCAGCAGTAGCCAGAGGCAGAGCACATCACCACCCCCCAAACTCAGCAGGCCTGCTTTAGGGCAACAGGCTTCAGCGGCTCAGCGTCACCTCCTGGCAGTACCCTTCTCCACTGCCACGCAGGGCACTGGAAGGCCTGCAGGACTTGAGGCTGCATTTGTCTCTGCTGCTGGTGGTGCTGGAGCAGGTGCTGGTGCTGCTTCCGATGTTCCTCCAGGGCCACCAATGTCCCCCACTATTGAGGCGATCCCCAGCAGTCCAGAGGTGGTGGATTCCACCCCGGCTGCTAGAGGTAGGGCCTGATCCCCAGGCAATGTCAGTACGGAGAGGAGTAGCAGCAGCACTAGCAGCTACAGAGGGGGGCACAGGGAGAGTGCCAGCAGCATGGCGGGCACAGGCAGTCTAGCCTCAGGGTCCCAGTACTCCCCTTCACGGGACATCACTGTGCTTGCGGACAGTGAGTTAGAGGCAGACACTAGTACCACAGAGGAGATGTCTGCAGCTGAGGCAATGGCTGAGCCTCCTCCCAGAGCTGTGTCGCCAGAGCCACCAAGTTCTCCCCCTCCCAGCAGCACTGGCAGCAGTGCGTCAGTCAGGGCGGACAAGAAGGCAGGGCGGGGAGGGAATCCTCAGTCTGGGATCATTTTAAGCAGGTGCAGGCAGATGATCCCAGAGAGGTGCACTACACATTGTGCAATAAGCTGGTGAAGCATGGGCAGGTGCCCGCCAATCTTGTGACAACTGCAATGGCGAGGGACCTGAAGTCATGCCACAGTGCTATGCTGCTCAGCGGGAAGGCAGGGGAAGTGGATGCCAGCGGGTTCCCGACTGCAGCATCCAGTCACCCGGCTCCTTCAGCGGGCCAGTATCCTGCACCAACTGCTGCTGCCTCTAGCAGCAGGAGCAGTATGGGGGCAGAACAGCAGCAGGAGCCTCGCCAGCTGCACCGTCAGTCCACCATGGAGGAGCTGGGGTGGGGGGATCTGTCACGGCCATCGGCAGGGCGCCATGGCACTGGCTTCCAAGAGAAAGCAAGCACCTGTTGGCAGAAATTATAGCCCTGGATGGCCAGCCCTTGTCAATTGTGGAGGACAAGGGCTTCCAACGGCTGATTGGGTTCCTGACCCCCAACTTTAAGCTGCCTTCCCGCTCCACCCTGAGTCGAACTGTGGTGTCACAGCTCTACAGGACTTTGAAGGAGCGGGTGAGGGAGCAGCTGGCAGCGGCTGGGGGGGCCAAAGTCCACTTCACCACTGACCTGTGGTCCATCAGAAACGCACAGCACGCCTACCTGGCATCAGTCCGCCTTCCTGCCTCCCATGCCAAGGTGCCTGTCTGCCCACCCAGGTTGCCTAGCTCAAAGCCTGCCCAAGCCTGCCTTCCCTACTGCCTCTCATACCACGCTGCCTGCCCGCCCACCCAGGTTGCAAAACTTGAACCCTGCCTCAGTCTGCCTGCCTTCTGCTTATGCTGCGCTGTCTGCCAGCCCGCCCACCTGCCCAGGTGGTCTAGATCAAACCCTGCCTCAGTCTGCCTGCGTCTCATGCCACGATGCCCGCCCGTCCGCCCAGATGACCTAGATCAAAGCCTGCCTCAGTCTGCCTGCCTCTCATGCCACGCTGCCTGTCTGCCTACCCTGGCAACCCTGGGTGATGTGC